>JAHXMQ010006307.1:16424310-16435029 GCA_020466415.1 Ammodramus savannarum pratensis
AGCTCCACCAGCAAGCTGGAGGGAACAGAACCCTTCAAACAGATGGCTCCAATTACAGCCCCTCACAGCCCCACGGTGATGAGCGAGCTGCTGACACCATCTGAGAGCGTTGTTAATGCTGCTAATTGTTAACGAAGGGCCCGCCGAGCCAGGATGGATCACACGTCACAGCACCTGCCCAGGGATGTCATTAACTACCCAGGCAAGGGCTGAGGGTACAGCTGTAATGAGGGTCACCGTTCGAGACAGGAGGCTTGGCAAGGGCGTTAATAGATGGCACAAGGCATTTGGGGTGGATGTGGCTGTCAGGCACAAATAGCTGAGCGCTGGGTTCAGTCTCTGCTCAAGAGTTACTGCTTGCTGCTGCCTCCTCCAGACAACTTTAATACTTGTTATTTACCTCTTATGTTAAATAACCATGTTTGGCAGTTCCTGGGCTGACTGCTCAGTATTGTTTCAATACAAAAAATACCAAATTACTCAAAGAGGGTGTCTTCTTCCCATCTCAAATTCAGCCACACAACTGGGATCTTGTTCCCTCTCTGATTTCAGGTATATTTTGTTTCTTACTTGCCATCTGCTGAGAAAAGTCACGTCATCCCCCTTTTGCTTTGCTACAGGTGTTGTTAATAAAAGCTGAAAAAGAAAGAGAGATTATGGCATAACTGAATTCTGATGGAGGCTTTCCCAGGAGCTGCTCACAGTCCTGTGTGTCCGTGCCTGCTCACTCTTTCCTGTTTGCTCTGGGGTCACCCCAGGAGTGGCTGCACTTCCCTCAGAACCACCTCAGGCACTCAGAGGCACAGAAGAGCTGTTTGGAAAAATGTCTCCAATTTTGGCTGCAGGAGATTTCAGTATTTAACCCATGAATGCCTTCTGCCTCACACAGCTTCCCATGCAGTGCCAGGTGGAAGTTTCTCTCTGTGGGGCCCAGCAGTGAGGGGTGAGGCTGTCGGATGCTCAGGACATGGATGATGGAGGGTGAGGCCAAGGGCAGCAGCACGTCCTGCTCAGTCCGTCCCGAGCCAGGCTGGGAGCAGCACCCCGAGCTGAGGCTGCAGGAGCCCAGCTCAAGGGTCAGGTTTGCCCATTCTGTGCCAGCCCAGTGCCCGAGCTGCTCACAGCACAGGGAACAGGAGCAGCATCCTCTGGGCTCCAGCCTGTACACCTGGCAAAGCCTGGTCACAATGTCTTGGACACTTCTGACAGGCAGATTACTGGAAACAAGAGGGACCTTTCTCCTGTAAAACACCCCAGCCTTCCCCAGGCTTCACAACAGACATTTCAGGGGTGCAGCTGTGTGGGGGACACTCCACCCCACTCTGGGTTTCCAGCCTTGGAGGAAAGCAAGGGGCAGGCTGCACCCACCGTGTGCTGGTGGAGCTGCTGTGCCTGGTCCTGGAGGGCTCCTGGAGATGCACAGGGATCTCCTGGCGCTGGGACCTTGGTTGTTGGATATAAAGTCATGGAAACAGAGGATGCCCAGCTGTGGAAGTGGCAGGACAGCATTAACCACAGGGAGGGAAGAGGTTGGCTCCCAGCTCTGTCTCGTTCTCCATCCTCAGGCTGATCCACACCAGAGCCTCAGAGAGGAAGAAGCACCGAGCTGCAAAAGCAGTGCCAGCCGTTAGCAAAAATGAAAGGGATAAACAATGCAGTGGGGTATTATTCAACAGACCATTAATGCTACAAAGACATGAAATAGGCACATGGGAGCTGTACCTATAATCATAATTTTTAAAAAGGGTAGGGTCAGAATAAAATGCAAGACCAAGAATATTTTGCTAGTTAAGAGAATTACGTGTTACACAATGGAAGAACTCAATAATAAAAAAGGGAATAATTACAGTTATTTTGGAACAATGAGAATTCTGGGAAGAGAAATCTAATCTATTTTTTCTTCATTTTAAGCACCAAGTCCAGTTGCTTTCAGCCTAAGCTAACTTCACACATTTATTTTCCATGTCTAAGAGGCTTTCTGACTGGGAAAAAGTGAAAGAAAAACGACCTCACCAACCAATTTATATTTGTAACCATTTCTGTTTGAGAAATAAGGATTAGTCAGGCCAGTGTGTGAAGTCAGTCCCAGACAAGGCTGAAGGGTTTTTATTTTCCTCCTTTCCCAGAGGCAGCAGCAATGGTGCCAATCCCTGCCCAGGCCAGGCACTGCAGGAGGATGAGGGATGAAGGCTGGCAGTGAGGGCTGGGGGATCCAACTCCTCATCATCAGGAGGTGCCACCTTGTCCTTGTCCCTGCAGTGTCCCTGCCAGCCCAGCCCTTGTGTCCCTGTCTGGGTGTGCTGCACTATGGCCACACTCCTGGAGAATGAGCCTCCTCCTCACCTGAGCACAGACAGCAGGGAGAGCAGCTCCAGCCTGGGCTGGAGAATTAATGCTGGTTCCTTGAGCTGCACTATGGCCACACTCCTGGAGAATGAGCCTCCTCCTCACCTGAGCACAGACCAGGGAGATCAGTTCCAACCTGAATAACCAGCATTAGTGTCTGTTCCTTGAGCCACACTCCTGGAGAATGAGCCTTCCTCCTCACCTGAGCACAGACACCAGTGAGAGCAGCTCCAACCTAAATAACCAGCATTAATGCTGTTCCTTGATCTGCACTAATGGACAATAAGAATCACACTCCTGGAGAATGAGCCTCCTCCTCACCTGAGCACAGACAGCAGTGAGAGCAGCTCCAGCCCGTTAACCAGCATTAATTTCTGCTCCTTGAGCCCAGTGCAGCCCTGGAGGGTGGCACAGCCAGGGCCCACTCTGATTACAGAGCAGATAACTGAGAGGGCCCTTCCAGGCTCCCTCCTCTGCCCCTGGCTCCTCCTGCCATTTGTGCTTTGCTGCACACTCACCAGAGCTCGGGTTTCATTATCAAACCAATACCAGGGCTCTCTTACAGACCAGAGTATGCTGCTCTCTGCCTGAAAAAAATCCTGGCATTGTATTTCTCATAATAAGTTTTAATTGGATTTTAGCTCTCTGCCTTTTATATTCCATCTTAGGCTTTATTTGGCTTAATTACAAATCCATAGTTATTTGTTATGTGGCTCTGGTTTGATATTTTGCACTGACAATTACATTTTTATTCAAAGAAAAAAAATGTATTAGGAAAAAATAGCAAGAGACAGGCTCTTTGTATGAGCTGATTAATTGAATTCTAGTTTTATGTGCATTTATGATGAATGATTGTGTGCCAAAAAGTGACTTGGATATTAGATCAGAGTACACTTATTCATTTTAATTGGTTTGCACAAAGTGCAAGAGGCTGTAATAATAGATCAGCCCTGAGAACACAACAGTAATGGAGGCCCTCGGTGCCTTGACTCTGATGGCTCCTGAAACTCTGCCCATGAGCCTTTAAAATCTTTTTCTGTAGAAGAGCAGTGAGATGGACAGTGAAGCTCTGGCACTCCCATGCCAGGGAAGCAAGCAGAGATGCTCACTCCCTCTGCTCTGCTTGCCTCTTTTGAGAGCTGCAATTTAGTTTTAATTATTCATAACACTCATTAGCAAATAGGTGCTGTATGATTTTGCAGAAAAATAGAGAAGCCACTGGAATTCGAGATGGTACCTCACTGCCACAACACCTTTTTGGGAAAATTGCTCAAATAGATAGAAAATGGAATAATAATACTAGTGAGCAACCATCCCATGGGTCCTGGCCTTGGGCTGTTCCAGGATGGGGTGTGGGTGTGAGACACTGGGAATTCAGGCAGAGCACCTGGGGCTCTGCAGCTCCAGTGTCCTGCCCTACAGATGTACAGGACAGCTCAGCCCTGCCCCAGTGTCCCACAGCCCAGTGTCCCCCGATGTGACACGGAACTGAGGAATCCAAGCTGACAAAGCAGGGGCCACACCAACTCTTGCTGAAGGAAACAAATTTTACTGCTTGCTTTGCTCACCAACTCCATTAAATCCAGGTTGCCAAGAGCTGGAGCTGTTCAGTCACCCCATTTTTATGGTGACACATCACATTAGGATGAAAGTGGGCGAGGACAAGCGGCAGCACATGAGCACACCAGGCTACTGCTCTGAACCAAGCCTCAGGGAGGACAAAAATGCCAAGTCCTACTTCTGGAGAATGAGCGTTGCAATGACAGAAAATTTGGTAATTCCTTACCGCAAAGTGATTAAACTAAAAGAAAATTAAAAAGAAAAAAAAATTCTTACTCAGTTCTAGCAGCCTGTGGGAAGAGCAACCCAGGCCCTCCGTGTGCATTTAGCCTTCCTTCCTTCCAGACAGCAGTTTATTACCTCAGGCCTTCATCCAATCAATATTCCTAGTTACTCCTTTGGCCTGTGCTTATTGACCACTGCTCTCCTCGCATCTCTCTTCTTTGAAACGAGAGCTAGTTCATGATTAATGAAATTGTGGGGGGAAAAGCAAATCTGGTACTCTGAGCTTGGCAAAACAAAGCACAGTCAGTGTAAGGCAGAAAAAGAAACCCAGACTTTTCCCCTGGAGAGTCCAGTGCCAAAACCCAGCAAGGGCCACTCTACAACCTGGAAGTCTGCAAGCCCTTGTAAGTTGGGCTTTTGTGGGGGTTTTAAAGCGTGACAAACAGCTCTGGAAGGGGAATTTGGCGTTGCAAGCACTGACCTAGATCATAGCAAATTTACTATGTAGGAAAATAAACTGTACACTCTGATTAAGCAGGGCTGTGGTGACTGTTTGATTGCACTGACACTCTGCTTGTACTGCAGCAGCACAAGGAGCTCATGGAAATCCCTGCTGATGCCCAGTGACAGGAGCGGGGGGAGCCGGGCTGTGCTCCCAAACACTCGGTGACACCAGACAAGGCCAGCCCAGACCTCCCCAAACACTCGGTGACACCAGACAAGGCCAGCCCAAACCTCCCCCAGACACTTGGTGACACCAGACAAGGCCAGCCCAGACCCAACCCAGACACTCGGTGACACCAGACAAGGCCAGCCCAAACCTCCCCAAACACTCGGTGACACCAGACAAGGCCAGCCCAGGCCCTCCATGGCACGAGGAGTACCAAGGCCAGCCCAGACCTTCCTCACACACTCTGTGACACAAGAATTGCCAAGGCCAGCCCAGGCCCTCCATGGCACCAGGAGTACCAAGGCCAGCCCAGACCCTTTCCAGACCATCCATGGCACCAGGATTGCCAAGGCCAGCCCAGGCCCTCCCCAGACAATGTGTGACACAAGGATTGCCAAGGCCAGCCCAGGCCCCCCATGGCACTGCCACCCTCGTGCCGCCCTCCATGGCCCCAGCGAGCAGAGCGGGCCCAGGCCTCGCCAGGCTCCTCAGCCAGCCCTGCCTTCCCCTCCGTTCCCAGGGCCTGCCCAGGGGTTGTGTGCACAGAGCAAACCCCTCCTGCTGCTGCAAGGGAAGGACACTGGCACTGCCAGCCCCGTGCCCACCCTGCCCAGCCCCATGGCCTCCTTGGGCAGTGCCAGGGAATGGCTGCACCAGCAGGGAGCTGGCAGAGGCTGCAACACCTCCCGTTCATGGAAAGTTCTGTTTTTCTGCCTCAGGAGAGGTTTCAGGGCCTCCATTACAGACACAGACCAGCCATGCCCATGGCAAACAGAGGGAAGGCCTGTGCCAACCCTGCAGCATTAACAGGGGATTTTCCTGTCACACAGAGCGGGATGGACAGCACCTGTACCCACACAGGCTGCACTGTCCTGCACGTGTAGGCACAGGTTTGTGCAAGCACAAGTTTGTGCCAGTCACAGGACAAATAACAGGGCTCCAATATGGAAGTGACAGAGGGACAAAGGAAAAACAAAGGCTGGACTCGGGCAAGGAGAGACACTGCCAAGCAGACAGGAACCAGGACAGTTTGAGGTCACATTCTAATTTATATTCAGAAACAGCTTCCAGTTTCAGCCTCAGGATCAACTGTTATTTTTCCCACCTATTATCTTCCTAAATGTCCTTGTGCCAGAGGAAGCGACCGTGACTCATGGCTGTCCTTGGGTAAATGCTCCAAGGACTGAGGGGCTGCTGCCCTGTGCAGGCTGTGCCAAGGGGCAGATTTAACACAGGCACATCCCTGTGCAGCCCTGCAAGCTCCCAAAGATGCCTCCCTGTGCTTCCAGCAGCATCCCAACAGCAGCACAGTGACCCAGAGACCAAAACAGTGACAGTGAGGACACTGAGGGTATTTTTTTTTCCCTAAAAAGCAAACCCTTGATCATCATAACAAAAGAAATGCACTGAGTGGGGCTTCCGGGAGCTTCAAGCAGGCAAGACATAGAAGAGCTCTGGTAGTTTTCTTTTTTTTCCCCACTGACATTTGTCAGCAACAGCTCAATCAGACAAGTACCATCAGAAAAACGGATGGAGGAGTCTGGAGTAGAAAGGTCAGCTTTAAGGAGGAGTTGAGCATGAAAGCAGCTGTCAGAAACCCAGAATTAGGAGAGAAAATGCCACCAGTTGGTCCTCACTGTCCCCCACTCAGTGCTTGCCAGCAGCTCCAGTGGAGAGGCTGCAGTTAGCAGGACAGCTCTGCTCCCTGGGGAACGGCCCTCACTGGGACAGGGCAGGAGTGGCACACACACACGGTTAGCAGGACAGCAGTGACACACAGACAGACACACACAGACAGACACACAGTTAGCAGGACAGCTCTGATCCCTCAGGAACAGCCCTCACTGGGACAGGGCAGGGCTGCAGGTGCTGCACAGCAGTGGCACACAGAGCACCCTCCTGCCACGGCCCAGCACCAGCAGTGTGCCTGCTCTGCCCTGGGTGAGCCTCTGGGCTGGATCCATGGGCTGGGCTCTCAGAACTGTCCCCATGAGGGCAGAGCCAGGAGCCCACAGGCACTGCCAGGCACAGGGAAGGGACAGATCCGTGTGGGCAGCCTGTGCCCCACACAGCACTTGCTCCTCTGCAGGGCTGTTTACTCCCATCACTGCGCAGCACAGCAGAGGAAAAGCCCTGCAGAGTTCAAGGCAGCACCTTTTCCCCTCCCAGCTTCTGCAGGCTCACGAGCCCTGGGGAGCAGAGCCCAGAGCTGCATCCCAAAGCTCTGCAGGCAGCTCTGGCCTGAGGCTTTGCAGGCAGTTCCCTCCCAAGGAAAGGAGCTGTTCCAGCCCCAGGGCAGCTGCACAGGGCTCACATCCTGCACAGGGCAGCAGAGCCCTGCTCCCCACCCTGGCACTGCACAGCAGAGCCCATTCACCTGCTCCCCCTGCACCCAGGGCAGATTATGTTCCACACCCTCAGAATTTGCAAGTTTGTAGTTAGATCAAGCTGTTGTTTCAGGGAATTTTTGCCTCATTAGTATGCCTGGTGCTTACAGACAACAGGATTGCTGTGACTGTGAAACCCCTGTTTAAACTCTCCAGAGTGTTCAGCTTGAAGAAAATTGTACTTGGGTAAGTCTGTGCATCTTGACCCTTCCAAAATTACAATAAAATTAATTTCAAAATGAAAGTATTTCAAATTACTTGAATGCTTCATCTGAAGCCCAAATTACTTCCTTCTCAGGGAGGTTTTGGGGCTATTCACTAATGAAGCAACTTCTGAACTCAAGAAGTTTTACAGCTCCTGGCTAAGCTGCTGCTGTCTTTCATGGAAACAGAAGCATCTCACATAATTGTCGAGTTCTAAGAACATGACTCCTCACTGCTGTGATGTTCCTGTCACAGAAACAACCCCCAGGAATGGCCCTGTGGCTGTGAGGGGACCGGCAGGGACCCGGGGCTGGCAGCTGGGCAGGGCTGCCCGTGTGGGCTGGCAGGAGCCAGGGCTGGAACAGGAGCCAGGGGTAGGACAGGAGCCAGGGGAGCATTCCTAAACCACGTTCCCACTTTGCTTCCAGCTCTCACGCAGCAGCTGTTTGCTCTGCCCACCAGAACTGGCAGTGCAGCTCAGACATTTGCCTTCCTGGCAGCTGGAGCTGCCTGTGCTGAGCTGTTCAGGTTTCCAGGGTGATCCTATCAGTGCCCAAGCGTGCACAGATGGACGGCTCCAACCTGGCATTGGGAGAGTTTCCTTCAAGGAGAGGCTGCCCAGCCCTGGCACAGCCACCCTGGCACTGATGGAGGCCCCATCCCTGGAGGGCTGTGACAGACCCGTGGATGTGACACTGGGCACGTGGATTCGTGGTGGCCTTGGCAGTGCTGGGGGACAGTTGGGCTCAGAGGTGTTAGAGGGCTTTACCACCTCAACAATTCCGTGATTCTGTGGCACCTGCACCCACAGATGATCCCCAGCACATCAGCAGCAGGGCAGCTCAGGAGGGCTGGTGCACACTCAGAGCAGGCTGCTGGAATGAGGCTGGTGCACACTCAGAGCACACTGGTGGAATGAGGCTGGTGGAATGAGGCTGTTGGAATGAGGCTGGTGCACACTCAGAAACAGGCTGTTTGAGGCTGCAGGCTCCCAGGAAGAGCTGGAGGGCAGCGTTGTTACCTTGGATCCCCCCATGAACACAGCCTCGGTAATGAGCGGCGGCAGGAGGCAAATTGGGAGCGAGAGCCCACGGATTACAAATGTAAAATTGCAGCCCTTGCTCTTAACAGGCACCGGGAGTGTTTCTGAGAGAGATAAACGATCCTGATGGGAGAAGCTGAGCAGAATGAACGAGGGAGGGAAGCTCTGTGCTTGGATAATTAGCAAAGGACTGACTGGGCAGAAGAGCAGCAGCACCTGCACAGCCCTGCCTGCTGCCCGTGGAGATTAACACCGACCGTTCTTCGTGGTAGTCTGCCAAAACCCAGGTGATGGCTCTTCCTTTAGCAGATCTGACAAAGCAATAACACCTCCTGTGAGGAGCCTTTCCCCTCTGCTGCTGCTGCTGCCAGCCCAGCCCGTGGCTGACCTGGGAGCTGGGAGTGTCATCATTAACCCTGCATGGGAAGCAGAGCGTTCACTGAGGGTCAATGATCATTGTGCACCTTCCCAGCGGGGCACCAGGGTCATTCATCATCACTTGCTGCCCTGCTCAGTGGGCACCCACCGTCCGGGCAGCCAGGAGGGATGGACAGAGCAGGGTTCATCCCCAAAGACTGCTCACAATCCTGGCCAGGAGGGGATGAGCAGAGCAAGGTTCATCCCCCAGGGATTGCTGACACGGCTGCTCCTGGCCTGACAGACTTCTCTCGGGCTCTGGGAGAAGCTGCCCCAGGCTGTGGTCCAGGAGCAGCAGCTGTCCCCAGGCCAGGAGCAGCAGCTGTCCCCGTCCTGGCCAGGGCTGCACCCACAGTGTCCCTGCAGCAGCTGCTCCCGTTAAACCAAAGCCGATCACAATGTGTGCTTACATCTCATTTCCAGCCAGTGCTGGCAGGCAGGAGAGCCAGACAAACATCACCAAAGCCACACAGCACTCCCCACAGGACACACGATCCTAAAACCTCAGAAGAGCTGGGACCAGAACTGACCTGCAGCCAGGCAGGTTTCTGAAAAGCAACGCTTTTGTTACTAAGCCATTCCTCAGGTGAGGTGGGTTTTTCCTGTGTGGTTGAGTAATGTGTATTCTCTGAAATTGGTGTTGTTATTTGCTTGAGTGAAAAACAAGAATTTCCACTTCTAAGAGGAAAAGCCCCAGGTTTGATCTGGGAGTAACTCGTGCTAAGTTCATGTGGAAGGAAATAAGGCCCTTCATCTTCAGATGCATTAGAAAACCCCAATGCAATTCCTTTGCATCTCTGATAAGAGACGCTTTGAAAGAAACATACAGTGTTTGTTTTTCAAATAAACCAATGCAGATTTAATGATAGCCTCTATCTACCTTCCCTACATTCCCAATCTCCATTTAAAATACTCGCAGGTATTGCAACCATCAGCTTGCTTCCCAAAAATACATCCTTATCTTTTCCTCTACACAGGAAAGCATTTATCACTTCTCCCCTTTTGTAGGAGTGTCAGCATTTGTGTGCTAACGCCTTTCTGGTACTCTGTCATGTACTCAGCCGGGGAGATTATCTGGGAGGGTTCTGCAGGCACAAACACACACAGAAGGAAGCATATGGTGCTCTGTTTAGAGAGGCACTGCCAGGCCCATCACTGCCGAGGTCCCAGAAAATGCATCTCAGATGCAAATTGGTTTCATGAAACCAGGGGAAAAAATAACAGTCATATTTCTGAGGAAATAAGGTGAAAAAATATTAACTCTGAGCAGACTAGACAGCACTGGCAGCACTGGCAGCCAGATTTTCAGTAGTCAGTAGGGTTTTTTTCCCCTATGAGAAATCCTACCTGTGTTTTTCTTCTACCCCAGCTTCTGACAGCTGAGACTGCACACTGGGGAATTAATTCTGAAATTGGAAATCCCACAAGATGAAAATAAGCAAATTTCAGAGCAGTTACATGAACAGCTGCCACAAAGGAAATGTTTGCTTTGCTTGCCCCCACTCAAATCCCAGGGATTCTTTCCTTCCCAAAGGAAGCCTTTCCTCACCCTGTTCAGCAACAATAACCTTGCACTGAGTGCAAGGGCAGCAGGAAAGGATGGTGCCTCCTGCCCTCGGTGATGGGCAGAATGTTCTGTCACAGCCACACAAAGGGATCCTGCTAAAGCCAGCTCCCAGAGAGGAGGCGTCCTCAGAGGCAGGAACAAGGCTTTGGGGTTTGGGGGCAGCTCTCACTGCCCATCATGGCACAGTTTTGTGGGAAGCTTCAGCTCCTGGACTGCAGAAGTGTGTCAGCACCATCCCTGAGGTGCAGAGCTGCCAGTCCTGGTCTGGAAGCCAAGAACCAGGGTATGGAAATGTCCCAGC
>JAHXMQ010006307.1:16471381-16483596 GCA_020466415.1 Ammodramus savannarum pratensis
CCACCCCACCTGCATGGACACGCAGTGCCCTCACCCTGGGTTAAAAGCTTTTCCATTAGCAGCTTCACTGGATGCATTTTGAAGGAAGATAAAGCACCATGAGAAAATAAAGCCTTGTCATTTCCCTCTGCAAATAATTCAGGGCTGTGATGAGGAGGGATCAATCAAGGCAGAGCACTGGGGTTGCAGGGTCTCTCCCGTGGTGTCACTCGTGTGAAGCCCTGGCACTGTCACAGCCCCAGCCCCATCTGCACGGGGCTGAGGTGCCAGAGGGGCCCAGGCTGTGCCTCTGGTGATGGTTACAGCAAATGGGAGCGGGGTCTGGCCACAGGGCTGCCCGGTGCCTCTCCCTGGCCAGCAGACACAGATCCTGAGCTCCCAGGGCTGGACCCTGCTGTCCCCCTGCCCCCAGACCCTGCTCCCATCCCCTGCCATCCCCTGGCCAGCAGCCACATGGCCCGGGCTCCCAGGCCAGGGGCTCTCCTGGCTCCCAAGGGAGCTGGGACTGCAGCTCCCCAGAGCCCTGGCACTGCTTCAAACCCAGCAGCTGATCAATGTGAAAGCAGGTAATGCCCCAAACCCAGAGCTGATCAATGTGAAAGCAGGTAACGCCCCAAACCCAGCAGGTGATCAATGTGAAAGCAGGTAATGCCCCAAATCCTGCCCCTCCTACTGGAATGCTTGTCCCATTAGCAAGACAGGAAACAATTTACAAAACAACAAATAAACACGGCAAAAATCACACGGAGCAGAGAGCTGGGAACAAGGAGTGTGAATGAATGCTGGGTTCAGATCACGGCACAGCTGCCCTGAACTGCATTAGCTGGTGCAGGAGATGCCAGTTGCTGCCAGGGCGGGCAGGAGCAGCAGGGCTGAGGAGGGCAAGCCTGCAGCAGGGCTTTGCTGGGACCAGCAGGCTGGGACTGGGACCAGCAGTGCTCTGGGTCCTGCTGTACAGGACCAGCAGAACTCTGGGTCCCCCTGTACAGGACCAGCAGAACTCTGGGTCCCACTGTGCCAGGACCAGCAGAACTCTGCAGCACTGCCAGGCCAGGCCCAGGCTCAGACAGGTCCTGGTCCCCACCTGGGGCACCCACCCAGCTCCTGTTCCTGCCCCAAGCACGGGGGTACCTTGGGCTCTGCAGAACAGGGTGGATTTACTGAGCTTTACTATTCACCAACTCACTTTGGGGCTGGGGGCGGATACAAATGCTTCCTCACCCTAATTCCAAAATCCAGAGCGATGTGAGACTGAAAATGCCAGTCCCAAAATTATACATAGCAGTTCAAATAGAAGCAATTTGATCATTTCCTCAGGCACACAAAGCAGCAACTCAATAAGAATAAATATGCTAATGAATGTATTTAGTCTTGGCCATTACATTTCGTAAATATTTACTGCTCAGCATTCACAGTCCCAGCTCACAGCATCAGGCACCAACCGAGGCTGGAAGGGAAGGGAAGCCTTGGGCTCTGCTGGGCCTGTTCCTGCAGACCCTGCAGGGGCTCACAGGGACCCAGCACAGCCAGGGCACAGGGCAGGGGCATCCTGCCCCAGGGCTGGCACCTGGCACAGGCTGCTGTACCTGGCACGGCACCACACGCACACCTGTGCATCACCAACACACCTGTACATCATAAACAGACCTGGTACAGCACCACACACACCTGTACAGCACCAATACAAACACCTGTACAGCACCACACACACCTGTACAGCACCACACACACCTGGCACAGCACCGACACACCTGTACATGACCACACACCTGCTCTGAAGGCCACAAGCAGTGCCTGGGTCCCTCATTCCCCCTGGAGGTGCCCCTGTGTGCAGGTACAAGCACTCCCTGGCATCAGGGAGGCTCCCAGGTGTGCCAGGGCAGTTACGTTGGCACTGTGACAGCTGCTGCTTTTTCTTCCATTTCCTCTCAGTGCTGCAGAGACCCAGGCCAAATGGTCTCCAGGAGGCAAAGGGGCAGGAGGGGACTCCATTAAGGGAATAAAATAGGAAAGGGCAGGTGAAGTCATTACCTGGTGCCTTTCCAGCAAGGAACAGCTGAATCAAAGCCTGATCAATCCATTCCTTTCAAGGAAAGTTCAAGCACAGATCCCAGCCCCAGGAGGGAGGGATCTGAATTTACCCTGCTCAGAGGGCAGGGATGCACCTGCAGGGAGCAGAGACAGCTCACCTGCCCATTGAACCCTGCACTCCATGGATAAAACCGGCCCTAAGGGGCAGGATATGGGGCAGAGCCAGCTCACCTGCCCATTGAACCCTGCACTCCATGGATAAAACCGGCCCTGAGGGGCAGGGGCAGGGACAGTGCCACCTGCAGCACCCCCCACACCCCTCTGAGCCCTGCGGGGTCTCAGCCCAGGTGAGGGGCTCAGGGCCAGCAGAGCAGCCTGGGCTGGCAATGGAGCTCCCTCCTCAGCACCCCAGGCCAGCAGAGCCCTTTGTGCCGTCCCTGCACAGAGCACCCAGCTCCTTCCCTTCTCCTTGTGACCAGGACAAAGCACATTCAGCTCAGCATTCCCTGAGCTCAAACACCACATCCTGCAGTCAGCTGCCTCCTCCGTGTGTTCAAGTCAAGCAAGAGGAACTTGAAAAGGAAAGCAAATGGTAGAAATGTGGGAGCACTCAGGGGATAAATAGTGGATCAACACAGCAGGACTTTCCTCTACAGGAGCATTCTTTATGGTGTGTGCTTACCTGGGCCCAGAGCTGCTCTCACAGCTCCTCACCTGGCTGCCCCACCTGGGCACGGGCAGGTTCATGCAGCCACGTTGGGATCAAGTTTAAAATCTTCCCCTGCCCCTCCTGGGCTGGGGGCTGTGCCAGGCTCTGCCTGCAGACCCCAGAGCCCCCTGCCCCAGCACGGATTGATGCTCTCACAGCGGCTCCAGGCTGGGCTCTGCTGGCAGCTGCAGTTACTGACACTGCTGCTCAGACTCACAAATTATTCACAAGGAAAGTCTGGGCAATGATGTGGGTGCACATCATTCATTAGCACCTTTTCTGAGCAAGCAATAAAAAATAAATATAAATGCTGTCATTCCCACCCAAGTGCACTATGACTTACACCAGAAAACCCCAAAGTGGGGCAGGACAACTTTTTCTCATATATTTTTATTCAGAGTTGGAATAAAGTAAGGGAAATGTGACAAATATGAGGAGTTGTGAAATGACACTGGAGATCCATTGGCATTAAAAAACCCTCACCCTACCCACAGAATAGGCTCATGTCTCAGTTACAAAAATAATGATTAAATAAATCAGTGCCTTTGGTGTCCTTGACGAGTTTTACGAAGCACAACTTCTCCCTCTCTTTCTATAAAATACAGACATTTAATGTACACACTGCTCTGCAGCAGGTGTGGGCCTGGCAGGACCGGGAGGTGAGCAGGGATTGGGGCTGGGGTCTGCCAGCAGCCCCCTCCCCTTCCAGCCAGGCCCCTGGGGCTGGTTTATCACTAGGACAGGCTCTCTGGGGCTGGTCTGTCACCAGGACAGGCTCCCTGGGTTGGTTTATCAATAGGACAGGCTCTCTGGGGCTGGTCTGTCACTGGGACAGGCTCCCTGGAAGGAAAGGCTTTGGAATGCTGGCCTGGAGTCCCTTGGAATGCTTTGGAATCCCATGGAATGCCGGTTTGGAGTGCTGCTCCCTCGGGATGCTCCACTGGAGAGCTTTTATCCCTGTCCCTAATCCCAACTCAGCCCCTCCAGACCTGCTCAGGGGAAGTGGCTGTTTCTTCTGCAGGAAGATGAGTGGCACGAAATGAACTCCCAGGGCCTGCTTGTGACTATTGCAGTGTAAAGGTGCCATGGAAGCACAAATTGTTATTGCAGCATTACTGGCACAACGAGGCATTAGGAAGAAGAACTGCCTCGGTGCCTGGGGGAAATCAGGAATGAGAATGAATTACAGAAACGGATACAGTTATACATGCCCTGCTCTGAAATGTATTTGAAACAAAACGATTACCATAATAAAAGTAAATCCATTTCTGTTCTGCTTATTCTGTGTAGACAAAAGAAAGGGTCAAACATTCTTTTCATCAATTCTTTACAAAGATGTAAAGAATCAGGACTCAAAACATCAATTTAATTTTGAGTGCAGATAATCTGGTGATTTAAAGAAAAATAGAATTTAATTCAGGGAAGAAATTCAAGTAATAAATGACTTACCTTCATCACACCTTGTTTCCAAAACTGACTGTGAGAGTTTCCAACACGCAGTCTGTGAGGAGCTGTCCTAAGAAACAGGGACGGAGCAGAGCAACCCTTTCCTTTTGTGTCTGCTTAGTAAAGACTGGAAAAACTCTGAGTTACAAACTTGGGGTTCCATCCCTGAGCAGGGCGTTCATCTCTTTGTGTATTTTGTGTGACAACCCCAGAGGCAAACACGAGGAGACAGAGGAACATCGGTGCAACGAGGGGCTGTGATGGCCCCTCCAGAGACAGCACCTTGTTTGTTTGTTTGTTTGTTTGTTTTATTTATTTATCCATTCCTCAGTGGCAGGGCACAGAGCAGGAGGCTCAGGGAAGGTATTGACCCCAGATTGATCCCCGGGCAGGAGCTGGCAGGGCCACAGCAGCACAGCACAGGCACACGGAGAAGTCTATTAATGAGCTCCAACTACTAAATTATTGACTAGTTAAGTACTGCAAATTTGGTCTAATTGTTTTCATGATGGGAGTTTAATTAAAGTGTCTTTTGTGTAAAAAGTCTAGCAATATCCTTGTTCAGATAGTGTCAGGGAGAGTTTCCAAAGCCTGCCCGGCTTTCAAAACCAAATTAAAAGTTACATCCAATGCAAAGCTCTTCAAAAGAGGGAGCTTTTGTGTGGGAGAGCGCTTTAATTCCAGCGAATTCCCAGCTCCAGTTAACACAAGTCCTGCTCCTGAGGCACCTCTCCCCATCTCCTGTGGGCCAGGAGAACCAGGGAGGGGCTGGCAGCAATGGAAATGTGAGGGAATGCAGGAATGCACAGTGAAAATGAGGGAAGGCTCCCAGGGAGGAGGGGAAAGCAGCCAAACCAAACCAAAACACTGAGGGACATGAAATGACACCAGAGATTCAGGCTGCACACGATTCCCCACTGCAGACAGACAGGCATCACCTGCCCTGACACACAGAATGGGCCAGGACACAGCCCCAGCACAGATCCAGGCAGCCACAGCACAGCTTGGCCCTGAGAGCCCTTCCCAGAGCCCTCCCTGCACCAGCACCTGCCCAGGTGAGCTCTGCCCTAGCACAGCACCATGTTTGGGGCACACACAGGTGCATTGCCCAGAAACTGTCCCCCAGCAGAGGGGACACAGCCTGGCTGGACATTGCAGCCTGGAGCAGCCTGGAGAACACTGGGACAGGACAGGAGCTCAGCCAGGACAGGAACACCGGTGCTCCCTGTCCTCCAGATGTACAGATATGCCTCATCGTGCCTTTTCCATGGCTTATCATTTATTTATGCTAATGTCTACTCGCTATTAGGTATTTCCAGACATTTATATGCCCTGCTTGGAAGCAGAAGAACTCTTTGCTAGAATATGGAGCAGTTGGCAGCACCACATACACGTTTATTTAGGACAAAATAGCACCTGCCACAAAGAGGAAGGGCTGTGCTGTGGTTAAATCGAGTGTTTGGGACCAAGCAAGTGTCACTTCAATTGCCCCAGTTGCATCAGGGACAGCAGGAAGGTGGCAGGCTCCCCTCCCTGATTTGCAGCTGAAAATAACCAAGGATGTGACTGACAGCTTAAAGTGGATGAACTGCCCACACCCAGGGTGAGGCTGTGCCCAGTGCCACAGCCAGGTGTGCCTGCAAGGACGGGAGGGATCAGCAGCTTGATTTGTCAGTGCTGTGCTCTGCAAGGGCAGGAGCACAGCCTGGGCCCAGGGAGCTGCAGGCTCGGGGCTCCTGTGGGTACCAGCCCCCTTGTCTGTCTCCAGTGCCATTGCACAGCTGTGTGCTGCTGATGCCACATCCATCCATCCGACCATCCATCCATCCATCCATCCATCCATCATCCATCCATCCATCACTGCATCCATCCATCCACACGTGAGGGTCGCTGTGCATTGCTCCAGGCTGAAATCTCAGCCCTGTTTGTCCAGCCAGCAGGCAGACAGTCAGCTGGATCCAGTGCTGGATCCATTTAGCTCCAGGGGCTGCTGGGGAGGTGACAGCGCTGTGCTGAGCACACCTGCCCACCCTTGAACCACCTGGGCAGGGCAGGTGAGTGCCCCCGGTGCCCAGGGCAGCTCTGGAGGCAGCTGGGCCCACAGGTGTGGGAGCTGCAGCCCCAGCCAGCAGCCCCTGCCCATCCCTGTGCAGGTGACACTGACAGGACAGTGACAGCACACAGGGACAGGGACCTGCCCCACGGGAACACCTGGGCACAGGGCATGAGCCTGAGCAGCTGCAGCATTTCACATCTCCACACAACAGCCCCAGCACTCACAGCTGCAGTGCAGCTCTGGGAGCCAGGGAGGACACAGGGTCCCAGCAAACTTCTCAAACAAAGCAGTTCAAAAGCCAGAGGAGTGTGTCCAGCATCCCAATGTGGGCGTTCAGAAGCGCCTGAGCCACAGGGATTTAATGCTTTCTGAAGTTGCTGGTTTTTTCTCTAACACCCTCAGAGCCTCCTGGCGTCACGTGGAGCTGGCAGGACAGCCCTGCCACACTGCCAGAGCAGCACCAGGCAAGGACACGACGAATTACAAGAGACACCAGAGCAAAGTAGGAATTAATGGGGTTGACATCAGCTGGAAATAAATCTTTTTTTTTGAGGACAGTCACATGTATCACATACCTGCTCATTCTGAAGCTACAGGGATTAGAAACTCCACTCTGATCCTGCCATAAACGTGCATGCAGACATTTCCATGCCCCTCTGCAGCAGGCATGGTCTCCAGGCCCAGCTCACAGCTCTGGGGCACAGCAGACACCCACAGAGGGGAGGAAAGGAATGGTTTGGGGAGGAGCACGCTCCCTGCCAAGGGCTGGCAAGCAGCAGGGAGCTGATGATTTTTAAGCTTCTGTGCAAGCATCTGCTGGTGGACACGGGAGCACGGCAGAGGCTCTGCTCACCTGCTGTGCAGAGCAGCAGGCAGCTGCTCCGGCTGCAGGGCTGCACACAAAATTAATTTCCAGCAATTATTTGTGCTCTGGCCAAAGAACCCGACCTGGTGTGTGAGGCAGCCAGAGGAGAGCTCCAGGACATCCACAGCTGTGCTGCCAATGCCTTCAAGGGCCCAAGAAATCTTAATTAAAGCCCTCTCACTCCAAGCACTCAAAAAGCAGCAAAAAGCCATTTCTGAGGGCCTGGGCCTGCAGCAGCAGCCCTGGGCAGGCACAGGGGCTGCCCAGTGCCCGGCATGCCCAGCCTGGGGGCTCCCAGCCCTCCCAGCCCCACAGAGCCCTCGCTTGCACAGGACACAGCCTGTGTCCATGGCACACCCTGAGCTTGCAGAGCTGCATTTCCTTTCTCCAAGCCAAGATTCTTTTTCCAAGCAGGTGCCAGGTTAGGGTTAGGTTAACAGGGGAATGGAAGAATTACAGCTTTAAACAAAACAAGATGGGGTAGACTCAGTTCTCAGTGTTTGGGCAGCATTACTGGCCTCAGAGGCAGGACTGGGGGCTCTGGAGGGCACAGCAGCCCAGTTACCCCAAAGGAGAGCACACAAAGCCACACAAACCCCCGAGGCTGGGGGAGCTGCCCAGCCCCAGGCAGCCCCCCAGACCCTGCAGCCCCCCAGAGCCTGCAGCCCCCCTGCACTGCCCAGCAGGAAGGACCAGAGGAGCCCGTTCAGAGTCACCTGCGAGGCAGCAGCACCCACCTGAGCAGGCACCAGGGAAGGGCCCCCACTTCTCCTGCACAGCAGCCTCTCTAATTCCTCATAAAAGCCATCTGAGGAAATGGGATCCTTCGGAACACGACAAACCACAGCAAAGCATGAAGGTTTTACAACTTGACTAAATTACCTCTCTTACAATTTCAGGAATTACATTCTGGCACGTCGCAAGTCTCCATAAGTAATCCCCAAATGCAAACCTGATGAGAGAGGAGAATCAGAAGGGAAGAGTCACAGCAGCATATATTACCATTTTTTAAATAAAAACAAAGCATTGGAAGACTTTACAGCACAGCAAATGCACAAGCAGAAATGCTGGTAAATTACAGAGCACTTGGGGAAGATTTCTTTTTCTTTTTTAAGCATAACCCAGTGCTGGTGCTGCTTTGCCAGCGAGCTGTAACGGGGCTGCCATGGGGCTCAGGAGGGCACCTGCACCCAGCACTGCCAGCCAGGGCCCCACGGAGCCCAGGGGACACAGGTGGCACTGAGAGCCCCGTGGGGACAGGATCACCACACAGCCCAGGGGACACAGGTGGCACTGCCAGCCCCGTGGGGACAGGAGCCCCACACAGTGAGGGGACAAACCTGGCACAGCCAGCCCCGTGGGGACAGGAGCCCCACACAATGAGGGGACAAACCTGGCACTGCCAGCCCTGTGGGGACAGGACCCCCACACAGTGAGGGGACACAGGTGGCACTGCCAGCCCCGTGGAGACAGGATCACCACACAGTGAGGGGACACAGGTGGCACTGCCAGCCCCGTGGGGACAGGACCCTTCCCACAGTGAGGGCACAAAGGTGGCACTGCCAGCCCCAGGCAGGGTCTGAAGGGTCCCCCGGAGCCCCCTGCCCCTGGCACAGCTGGGTGGGCAATGGCTGGGGCAGAGAAGCTCAGGGACCCCGGTACAGCCTGAGCTTTGGTGCCATCCTGCCCCCATCAGCTGCTGCTCCCAGCCCGCTCCCAGGCTGGCAAACACGCTGGGCACAGCATTTACACAGCAGCCCTGTCTCATCACACACTGCTCTCTATTGAGTTGGACTCGGTGACAAGGACAAAACTATCTATTAGGAAACAAATTACAGTTATTTAGTACTTCTAAAAAACGGCTGGCTTTTAGAATCACTTTGCCTTTTAATATTTAATGACCCAGATCAAGAACAGAACGCTCCCGGAGGAGCAGCCAGCTGGCAGGCAGCCCAGGGGAAAGGATTCTCTGGGATCAGGGAGCACCTTGTGGAACAGCTGCCTTGGGTGGGTCTGGATTCTGAGCTGGAACATCCCGTGGATGGCACAGAGCATCCCCACAAGCAGAGGAGCTCCAGGAAAGGAGCAGCAGCTCCTGCCCTGCAGGGAGGGCAGCACTGGCATGGGGCTCTCAGCACCTCACTGACAGCCACAGACAGCACAAACCTGGCACCAGAAACCACCACCAAACCTAAAGGCATCTCTAAATACACGGCACAGAATTGAGGGGCTAAAACTCTGGGGATTAAAGCACTGGAGACTAAAAATATAGTGCCTGAGAGCTGCTGTTTCATCCGAAATGAGCGTTTGATTGCAGTTCCTGTAGGAGGAAGGAGGTGGGCTGTTTCCCCCAGGTCCTACAGCACTTGTTTCCCACGTGGTGCCACAACTGTTAATTCATCCTAGACGCAGTACAGGCTGCTGGAGGGCACCATCCTGTGTAAGGAAAGCAGGCACACAACTGCACTGCTGAGGAAGAGCACTGTGCTTGGGAGGGCACAAAACCCTGGCTAGGAATGAGGCACAGGAGGGACCTGGCTCCCCGTTGCAAAAGGCAATCAACATCCACCTGGATGACAAACTGCACTGTAAAGCACAAGATAATTTACTGATCCCAGATAGCACCACAACATTACTGTGGCTCCCATACTAATACAAGTGCCAGGCTGAAGAAATACTGCCATCAGCCTGGCATGAAAGAGAACACAAAGCTTTAGGGAAATTGCATTTTAAGGCTAACACAGTTACGTGGTACAATTATGATGTGCAATCACATGTGCTCCAAAACTCTGATATAACAAAATTCTGATGTAAAAGGAATCTCGTGTTCTAAGCTAAAAAGGTTGACAACTCCAGAAAAAAACTGTTCAATAAACGTAGCCCTTCTGGTTTTTCCTGCTGCAAAATACAAGTTGATTGAAAAAGCAGGAGGTTTTCAAGGCCTGTTCTATACCAAAAATTGGAGGCTTCTCCAGTGCGTGCTGCTTTGAAATGGCAGTAGTGGCATAATTACATTATCGATGTAACTTGCACTCTCCGAGGCCCAATCGTGTGAAACAAAGAGCCATTTACATAAATCTTCCACTAAATAGCAGGTTCTATTACGCAGTATTTAAACAGAAATAGACTCCATTTCCCACACGTAACTGTGAGAGCAATAGCAGTGCAAGTCTGCAAGCAGCTGGAATAGTGGCTGGGAGAGGCAAAGAGCCCCAGAACCGGAGTGTGCAGCCAGGCACAGCCACTGCATTGTCCCGTTCCTGAGTGTGCAGCCAGGCACAGTCACTGCATTGTCCCATTCCCCGGGGGGATGGACTGTCCCCGTGGTCCCGGGAGCTCCGGGGGCAGCACAGCCCCGTCCCAGCCGGTGCCGGTGCCGCTCGCCCCGCGGGGCTGGCCGAGCACGGGCGCTGGGGCAGCAGGACCGCGGAGCCCCCCGGGCCCCGCTCCCCCCGGCCCTCCGCACCCCCTGTCCCGGTCTCCTCGTGTCCCTCTGTCCCCGGTGTCCCTCTGTCCCCGGTGTCCCTCTGTCCGTCCCCGCGGTCCCCCGGCAGCTCCCGAGCAGTGGCGCCACCGTGTGGCCATCCCGAGAGCCCGCGGGGGACCGCGAGAGGGACCGGGGGAGACACCTGGGGAGAAACACCTGGGGAGACACACCTGGGGAGAGACACCTGGGGAGAGAGACCTGGACAGACATCCCGGGCTCAGGGACCCCCGGCCCCGCACACCGTCCCTCAGAATGCCAAATGCCTGGCAAACAGGGACAGGTAGCCCCACAAAGCGTGCGCTCTTATCCTAAAATCGTTAACGAGCTCCTGTAATAAATTTCTTTCCAGAATGATTTGCTTATTCCAAGGAATTGTCTCCTCCACCACACTGACTGGACCTAGAGCAACCACAAAGCTGACTTTGCCTGTAACGCACCCAGAAGTCCAAATTACTTTCCCCACTCCGCTGCTGGCTTTGAGTCTTTACAGAATCCTTCAGCACCTCAGCCTGGCTCCAGGGCCACCCCTTACATTGCTCCAACCAGAACCAGCCATTCCCCACGTGCAAAACCCCAGCAAATAAAACTACACCAAGAATTGCTGTGCCCTCATGCATCACCCAGCAAATGCACAGACAGTTTTTCATTAACAGCACCGAGCAGAATGGGGCACATTGGCCATCATTGTGAATCCAGGGAGCTCCAACCCCACGTACCTGTGCTGGCTGGAAGGGGCGCCATCCTTTCCAGAAGATACCACAGCATTTCTCAGAAGTTGTTGCAGGGGAATCACTGAGTTCTGCAGCACAGAGGCATCACTGCAGCTCACAAAAAGCAGTTTGTATAAATTCAAAAGATTTCAAAGCAATGAAGGGCTGGCTTTACATGTAGATCAAATGTAGCTCACATAAATAAAAATGACAGCCTCAAAGACTTGCAAAAATAATAATGTTTAAACTCATAAATATTCCAATTCTTTCTTTTTTAACTGCAAGGAAATAAGGCAGTGATATGGCAAATTCAGCTAAAGCTTTCCTGATTCCTCCACTTGTTTTCTGCTTTGGAAGGGTGGTGGCTGTGAATGAATGTAAATTAAAAACCCACCGCACAGATTAGTCACTGTGATAAAGACTGATAAATACAAAACCCTTTCACATATGGACATGCATATTTCAAATACAGGTCAATTCATCACACCTGAACTAAGTGTTTTGCTCCCAGGTCATGGACTCACTTTAAAATGACCCCTGCAATCAATTCAAGGCTGCCCAAAAAATCCCAGACCCCACAGAGGTGCTCTCCACTGTCCAAGGGACCTCTGTGCTCCATCCCCATGGACCACAGGGTGCAGCTGACACACAAAATCCCCAGCTGAGGCCACAGGTGGGATCTCTGTGGGCCAGGAGGTGTCTTGGCACTGACATGGCCTTGAAGAACCCCAACATTCCGAGGCTCTGGTGTCTCTGGGAGCTTGTCTGGTCACACCTTCCCAGCCTGGTTTGCAGCACAGCCACATTCCAGGGCTCCACCTGCAGAGTCACAACACAGAGAACCAGGGCAGGAGCAGGAGTCAGCTTTAACCAGGGCATCTATTAGGAACTCTGGGAATCACCTCTGCAAT
>JAHXMQ010006307.1:16493117-16504128 GCA_020466415.1 Ammodramus savannarum pratensis
CAGCATCAGCATCAGCATCAGCTGAGGGTGCCCGCGGCTGTGCCAGGGCAGGAGGGGCCGCAGCTCCCGGCCCTGCGCTGCCTCCCGCTCCCCGAGCAGCTCTCCTGGGTCTGCAGGGCTGCCGGCCCCGCTGCGCTGCTCCCCGGGGCTCTCCAGGGCTGCCGGCACCGCTGCGCTGCTCCCGGGGCTCTCTGCCCCCAAAGCATCGCCCTGGGCTGCTCTGCTGAGCCCCGCGGGCCCGGCCGCCCCCCGAGCATCCCCCGGTTGTGCAGGGACAGGGCAGGGCAGGGCAGGGCGGGCTCTGCAGTGCCCACCTGACTCCGGCCCCTTCTCGCTGCAGCAAGTGAAGACGGTGCGGTTCCAGAACCACAGCCCGCCGCCGCCCAAGCGGCACAGCCTGCAGCCCTCGCCCAGGCTGGCCCGCAGCAGGACAGAGCCCGGCCCCGAGGCGCTGCTGGCCGAGCCCCGCCTGGGCCCCGAGCTGCTGGTGCTGTACTCGCCTCGCCTGGGCTCCAGCCCGCTGCACCCGCGCCGGGCGCTGCACCCCAAGGCGCTGTCGCTGGACCTCTCGGGGCAGCTGACCTTCCCCATCAAGAAGAGCTACAGCAGCATCTCGGCCAACTGAGCGGGCAACGCGCCTGCCTGCCAGCCCGCCTTCCTCCCCGCTCCCGCTCCTCTCCCTCCGCGCCCGGCCCCGCATCCTGCCCCGGCTCCCCGGGCAGGGCCCGCTGCTCCCGCACGGCCGGAGCCTAGGGGAATGGGCACCTCGGAGGGACCCCGCAACACAGGGCTGCCCGAGCGCGGGGAGAGGGGCCCGAACACGGGGAGCTGTGCCCGAGCCCCAGGGCAGCCCGGCTCCGCGGCCCGAGCACCGGGACAGGTGCCCGAGGACGGGACAGGTGCCCGGCTCCGCGGCCCCCGCAGAACCGACGCTCCCCAGGTCTCAGCACCGGAGCAGCGGCAGGGCGGGAAGCGTGCAGAAATCGGAGGGAGTTACACTTGCTTTGGTCTCCTCAGGGCTGCAGAAAGCCCACAGAGATCAAGCACCGGCTCGTTACCTGCCTGCCTCAGGATAAAGAAACCATAAGTCGGAATCAGTCAGCTCCTGGCTGATGGTTCATGCTGCCTTTGAGGGGAGGGGGTCGCTCAGATTTTTTGTTAGGGTGGTTGCTTGCTTGCTTTTCTCATTGGTTTTGGCCCAGGAATTTTAACACAGAAGCCTAAAAGGTGATTTGGAAGGCAAAGAGCCAACGGAAGGGGCTTTGCCACCACTGCAGTCACGCAGGCTCTGCAGCGAGGGCACTGAATCTCCCTTCTCCTCAATGCTTGTTTTCCTCTGGTCACCTGTCAGCTACCTCCTGCCCCTGAGCTCCTTCCAGCCCTTCCCACCACCCGCCCACTCGGACGTGGCTGTTGTAAATATCTCAGGTGGGATTCATGGGTTTCAGATGCATGAAACACTGTCTATGTAACAGAGGGCAGAACTCAGAGCTCACCCTGCCCCAGACCCCCCTGCCCCAGCAGCCCCAGCTCTGGTTTGCAGCCTGCCCCAGTCCGAGCGTTCTCCTGTGGATCCCAGGGAAGCCAGCAGAGCTCTGCCTGCTCTCTGTCAATCTGCACAGCACAGTTCGGTTTTCACGCTCAGTTTCCATTGCTGGTTTATCCCTGGGCAGTTCCCAGCGCAGCTGCAGGCACCGCCTGCCCTCTCCTGACAGGAGGAGCTGTGCTCCCTCCAAAACTGCCCTGAAATCCCATCCTCGCTTCCCCGCCTGCAAACCCGGGGAAGGAACTCCACTGGTCAATGGAGACTCCTCAGAAAGGACATTTTTTCCTGAAACCACACAAAGGGAATGGATAAAACAATTCACTGTGCCACAGCCCCCGGACCTTCCCCCTTGCAGGCTCCTGTGTGTGGAGCAGGGAAGCCGGGTCTGCCTGCAGGATTCTCAGAGGCACAGCGAGCTCCGAGCACAGAGCTGCTCCCACCCTGTGCCCTCTGTCAGTGCTCCTGCAGAAACACCCGGCAAGCTGGAACCATGCTCTGTGCCCGGGTGTGAAAGGTACAGCTGCAAAATGAGGGAGAGCCCAGCTCAGCCCTGGCACCTCAGAGCAGCTGAACGCCTCGGGCAGAGTGCTGGCTCTGTTCAGGACTCCTGGCATCCTTCTAGAGCCGAGCCAGAAAGCAGCTGGCTCTGAGACACATCCCCACGTCCCAGCACAGCCAGAAATGAACAGAATTGCACTGACCCATCAGCCCCTCTCTCCTTCTGAGAGCTAAGAACGCAAGCATTGGCTCCAAATGTTTTAGTTGGAAACACCAGAGCAGCCTGGGACTGTGTAAAATCTCTCATTTATCATTCTTAGCAGGCTTATTCACTGCCCAGCAGTCACTGCAGTTAATTTGTGAAATGGGTGTTTGAAATGTAACCACAGCTGAAGACTGCTCAGGTTGTTATCAAACTTCAGCATCTGTCCCATTTAAAAAGCAACACTTCCAGATATTCACGGGATCAGTGTTTGGAACCCCAAACTGTCCATGGAGCCCTGGGAGCTCCCCAGGCTGATCCCTGTGTGGTGTCCCCAATGGGAGCCCTGGTGGGTCCCAGAGGGCCTGGGGACAGCACCCAAGGGACCCGAGCCAGGCTGGGGAATGGAGGGGAAACGATCCATGAACACCAAAGTCACAGCCAGGACAGAGCCTGCGGGCAGGAGGGGTCAGCTAAACTTCCCTAATCATTTACACAACCAAGCAGGGAGCTCCATTGCCCACTTTCTGCATCCAGCCAGGGAATGCTCCAATGAAATGTTACAGCCAGGTCACCACCAGTGAGAAATCATTAATTACTATTTTTACATTATATATCTTAGAAGCAGTAGGATGTATAACATTTGCTTAGTTGGTGATGGATAGGAAGAACAAATAATGTTTAGTTTATTGTTCAGAGACACTTGTACAAATTCAGGGATGCTGAATATTTTTTCCATGAAGTGAAGTTCATTTTTTAAAAAGGTTTTTTCAATTTAAGGTACTATTTGGGAGAAAAGTCAATAAACAAGAAGATATTAGTTTCCTGTTTTGTATTAATCCTCAGGCTATTTATTTTGTATTTCTGTAAAAAAAAAAAAAAGCAACGGTTTAAAGACATTTTAAGTTTTCAGAAGTTTATTCATCTAAGTTTATAGCACTAATGCTTAGCTCTGTAGCCTGTAGATAATTAAATTAATTGGGGCCAAATGGATTACAGCCCCTCATGCACTGCAAGCACTGGGGGTGCACTGGGGAAATGGGGCTCAGGGAAGATTTGGCACCCACCGTGTGAGACACCAGCCTGTGGGAGCTGCTGTGGCACCATTAAAACTTTTTGCATGAAAGCATGTTGATTTTCCCTTTCTTATTTCAGGTTTTGCCTGTTGGGAACAGATGGCAAGGGGAGGGTGAGAGGGTCACTGACTGTGGGTATGGACTGGAATAAAAGCACCCTGAGGCAGTACCCAGGAGAGAATAAATCACAATGGTTTATCAGACACCCCATGTGTCAGAAGGACTCTGAGGCAGCACAGGTGGCACCATCCTGGTCCTTGCCTGGTGTCACACCAGCTCCCACCTCCAGGGCCACCCCTGTCCCCACCCAGGCAGCACCAGGCTCTCCAGTTTGAGCCTTTGGCTCAGTCAGCTTTGAGGGAGCTGAATGCAGCTGAGAGGCAGCACAGCTCCCTGGAGCAAGGAGTGGAATTCCAAGCAGAATTTGTTCCTGAAGACCCTGCCCACAGCTGGAAAAGCAGGGTCTCCAGGGTAACTTTCTTTCCAAGAGAAGCCAAAGCACCACAGGAAAATAATTTTATTAAATCCCTGTTTAAAAGAGCAGGGGCAACTCACATGTGAACTCGGGTTGGTTTGGGTGGGCTTTATTTTTTTACAGAACAAATTCTCCCCTTTGTTTAATACAAATGCTTCCAAGTCCCTCCATGACCCTTCTCACTGGACACAAGGCAGTTCAATGGACCAGGTAGACAATTGTGTCCCCAATGTCCCTTGTGAGGCCGTTCTCAGTGACACAGACGTGCCTCTGGGCCAGGTCAATGTGGAAGATGGCCTGCTCCAGGATTGGAGATTTCCCTGCTTCCTCTTTACCAAGCACTGGAACGCGGCGGGGCCCGAGCACGGGGTCATCAAACCTCATCAGCTTCACTTTGGAGAGATCTGCAGAGAGAGCAGCTGGTCAGGCCCTGGGGGCTGCACACAGCCCACAGCACCCACAGGGTTAACACCCACAGCAATGCTGAGCCCTTGGAACTCCCCACCTGCTCCAAGGAAATGCATTCTCATGGAACACCTGTCCTGCTAAGGTTTGCACCAATCCAACAATGTCCTTCAGGGGTCACACAGTGAGTTACCGACAGAAATGGGGATAAACCACACAGAAACACCAGCTCCTAATACACATTCCAAACCCTGGATTTGCTTTACCTGGCTCAGGACAGGTCTGAGTAACTGAACAGCTATTCCTCATTTTCTGAGGAATGAGCTGCAGAGACTGGGAGGAAGAGGAGGGTGAGAATTGATTTCAATCCAATTCCCCATCAAAAGGCAGACTAATAAGACTGCCAAGCACACCAAGAAGCCTGAGACCCTTCAGCTGAGCCTTCCTGCAAGTGCAGCCCTCCAGCCCTGTGCCCCTCAGCACTGGCACAGCCGTGCCCTGCACTGCAGGCTACCTTTGATGCCCCTGTCCATCTTCATCAGGCGCCTGACGATGGTCTCTCTGCTGTCCCCCTGCCTGATGTCCATCCTGGTGGAGAAGTGGCCGTTGCAGGGCTGGGGGTTCACCAGGAACACGGGCACGCCAGGCTGTGAGACACAACACAGACCCAATAAACATCTGCTGCTCATGAATCAGGAGAAACATGGAACCACACCAAATAAACATCTGCTGCTCATGAATCTTCCAGAGGGACCAAATCCCTTCAGAACCTGCCTGCCCATGCTGGATACCAGCACTGTCCCAACCCTAAAATGCAGCCCAAAGTGAAACAATTGTTTAAGACATATTTAGGGAATGACATTTTTATTTTGCAAGTAGAAATATTCATACATGACAAACATTCATGTCTAATTAAAGTTTTTAAATGGCATATTTAAAAAAAACCCAGACTAAAGTAAAGTTTCAATTTAAGTTTTTTAATTAAGTTTTCAGACTTTCAATATCTGAATTTCTGATATTACCTCAGTTCTGAATACAGAAAATGGTTTTCCAGGACAGCAGTCTTCTTTGATTTTATCTTCTGCTTCAGAAGCAAACTTCACCTCAATGTGATCCAGCTGTAAAAGAAACAATCGTGGAGGAGGGAATAAGCAGGAGCTTATTGGCTTTAGAGGGAACAGCAGAGGCTGCAGCCCCATCAAACAGCTGCTGCTCCAGCCAGCCCAATAAATGCCAAGTCTGTACCAACCTCCAGGGAATTTGTCAAATAGACAATGTTCTCCATGAGCACTGCACGCTCATCAAACTCCAGCTCCAGATCAAGAACACGAGATCCATTTTTCTCCAAGTTTTCCTGTGGGGGGCAGGGAAAAAGTATTAAAACCCTCCAAAGGCTGCAAGCAAAACGATGCTTCAAAATGGCAAACTATCCACATTAGTCATGAAAAGAATAGGCTTGTAAATCCAAGAGCTCTCTGCTGGCACAACATTAACATTGGAGCAATAATTTTCTTGTAACAGGGCTTCTTCTTCTACAGGGAGCTGGTGACACTGATGGGAGGAGTAAGAGCAATTAGAACACATTTTTAATATAGAACTGAAAAGGTGTTTGACATTCACAGTTATTTAAATCCCCACTTAATGTGCAGGTTGAGAATTCACAGAAATCAGTCAGCATTTCAGTGGTATTTCACAGCAGGAAACTCAGGCTTATGACCCAGTTTAAAATAAAGGACGAGCCCTCAACACCTGGACGTGCTCACAGCGAGTTCTCTGCAGGGAAATAACAACCACTTTGTACCTTAACATAAAAGTGACTTAATTAGTCCAGAAAGCCAGCAGCAACACTCACAGGAGACACAGTATTAAAGGCACTACAAAAACCACACCATTTTGGTTTTTTTTTTTTTAACTAAAACAGAACTTCCTCTTTGGAGTTTAATCTGTCCCTGCCTGGCTCTCACATGCTGAGCCAGCTGTCTCCTTTGAAGCTCTGCTTTGTCAGCCTCAGCATGGCTGTGGTTTCCTGGTTTCCTCATCAGTTCAATGTGAAAGATTCCCTTTTGACGTGGAACTGCTTCCCTCTGTAAATCACAGAGGTGCTCCTGCATTTCAGCCCTGCTCTGATGAGTGGGAAGCACAAGCAGAGATGCTCCCTGTACCCTGGAATTGATGAATAATTGGTTTCAGAGAAAGACACTGCAGAGGGGAGTCTGAGCTCAGGTGTTTCCATGTCTCTGTGGGAAATGGCTGCTGCTCTTTGGAAGCAAAAGATGGATTTGAGGTAATTCTCAGCTCCTTCCCCACCTGCCCTGGGATCACTCACTGCTGCCAGACTAAAGACACCAAACACAGCAAGGTTTGAGCCCGAACTCCTGGGACTGAGAGCCTGTCTGACCTTCCCAGCTGGATCAGTGGATCTAACACATCCTACTGTTCCTACAAACCCAGACAGGAAGCTCCAGAACTGCTCAGAGCTCTCTGCTCCTCTGAAGATTGCCAAGCTCCCATGAAAAGGCACAATCAGAACAACCCCACAGAGAGAGCAAAGAACAGTTACACTCCTCATGACAAAGCTTACAAAGCTTTTTATGTGCATTTCAAAAATCAAGCTAAAGCTTAAGGACAAAAAGGTTTTTTTTACACTTATTAAGATTTTTTTCCATTAGTAATCCCTCTCAATTTCTACAGATCATGAAAAGTCATTAAAAAGGTTTTAAATCATACACTGCAACCCCCACCCTCATTTAAAAAAAAATTGTTAATTCTTTGCTTCTTGGCTCTCCCTAGTTGTTGTGTTGAATTTTCATCTGCAACAGCAAGCAAAAGAAAGTTTCTTTAAAGAAATGGAAGCCAAGATTTCCATAGGCTTGCATGACTCAGGGAAAATAATGGACTATCAGCATATTAAGTGATAAACATAAGAATTACACACAAAATTCCTAATTCCATTCAAGGCTCAGAACAGTCTGTTGTTTCCTCTCTTACACATACTGCAATCAATCAACTCTTGGCCTTATTCTCAGCTTCCAATTTCTGTGTCTGCAAAGCAACACTTGACTCATTTCAGCATGAAAAACTGGAGAAGTCAAATAGGACACATTTCAAACACAGAGGAATCCAGGCATGTTTGAGGTACAGATTGCATCACCCACAAAACACAGAAAGCACCAAGCCTCAACCAGGTCCAGAGCTCCCCTGGGCTAATCCACACAGAGACATTTTTATTATGCAGCTCTTCTAGAGATGTAGAAGATGTTTATAAACAAACCCTGGAAGCTGCCAAATAAGCAGAGGGCAAGGGGCAGACACTGCATTCACAAAAGCCTTTCCTGCAGCAGAACTGCCCCTCTGACACCCACCTTAACCATGGCCACAAAAGGCATCACCTTCTTCATGTACTTCTTCAGCTCTGGCAAGGTGTTCAGCTCACTGGCAATTACTTTATTGTCTGGCAGCTGACCTCCACTGCCCTAAAACAGGGATGGACAAACATTAAGGAGAACAGCTGTCATGAAAACCTTGCCTTTCAATATCATGTACCTTTCCTGCTTTCCATAAATACCAGCAAGGTTTGTCAGCATCACTGATTCCACAGACAGTTTTCTCATCCTTCTGAAGCCCAAACAGCATTTAACACTAATACAGAACAAAAGCCTATACAATGCCCAAAGGTGAATACCCCCAAGAGCAAATCCCACACAAGGAATGCTGGTTTATCTCATTGCCACAAGCTGGAATAGTCAGGACTCCTGAATCTATCAGCTACAACCCTGGTGTGCTCAAGCTGAGGATGGTCCATTGGGATCCCAAAAGCCACTCTCAGCAGTTTCCTCATGTCAGAAACATAATCCTTCTGTTTTCTTAATATATTTCTTCTTATACTGCCTTATTCCATTTCAGCTATTTCTTGTGACACTGCCGAGTGGTTCACACTTACTCAAGGACTAGAACAAAGCTTCTAAGCCCACTTGCAGAGTAAGGCAGCAGTAGTCTGTCAGTCAACCATGTTTCCTCAAAAACCTACTTGTAAAGAATATTTAAAAGCTAACCACTTACAGTTGGAAGAAACAACAGAGCACAGGCATGTTTTTTACTCAGATTGTCAAAACCAATGAAACGCAACTGTCAAACCAATGACAGTCCTTGGGACATTTTCATTAAGCACCAAAACTTACTGGACAGTTGTAAAAGCATGAAGAAGATTAATCTACTGAAATGATTTGGTAACAAGGTGCAGCTTATAAACTTTCTACAGATGAGCCCCCAAGCAGCTGGAGGGCAGCTGGAGGGCAGGGGAGGGGAGGAGCACCTGGAAGTGCTTGCGCAGGACGGACAGCGTGGTGTGCTGCCAGGGCGGGTAGCTCTTTGCCACGTAGATGGTGCAGTGGGAAGGCTTCTGGGAAGGCTCTTTTGTACCTTTCTGAGGAAACAGAAAGCAGTCAGGAAAGGGTCCCTAGGGAATGGAGAGTGATCAGTGCACACGGGCAGCAGGCTCACCTTTCCCTTGGCAGGGGCCAGGTAGCTCTTGAGGCGCAGGCGCAGCTCGTGGGCCGCCTCCGTCAGGTACTGCGAGGAGCGGATCAGCACCTCGTCCACGGGCCCTGCTGCTGGCCACGAGGCCCTCATGATGGACTCAGCCTTGGGAGAGCACACAGCAATGCACTGAGGGAGCCACCTCGGCTGCTGGGCTCCCAACAGTGCAGCCTCATTGGAAAAAGAGTTTGTCCAGTTTGGGCTCAGTGAGCACCCACCCGTAACAACCCAAAGGAGGGGCACAGACAACAAGCACTGCGAGTGTGCTCAGGACTGTACACACAACCACAACTACCACAGGCCTATGGAATGCCTCCTACAAGCAGAGGGCTTAAAAAACATCAAAACTAAGCTTTATGCACAAGTGTAAGACTATTGCATTGTTACACTAAATTTTAGATCACCTCTTTGTAAGCAGACAATAATAGTGACTGGTATTAATGCTGCACACATCATCACAGCAACAGGCCAGCTCCCTGCAGTCACTGTCTCAGGGACAATGAGCCAGCATGACTTCTTGTGCTCTGACATGTCCTTTCTACTTGTACACAGATATCTGTCAGCCTGACGTGGTGTTACTGAAATCCATGAAAGCTCAGATGTGCCTCAATAACAGAACTGAAATGCTGTACCTTCCCCAGCAGGGCCCAGATGTGCTCACAGAGGTGGGGGCAGATGGGGGCCAGCAGCAGAGTCTGCACCTCGATGAACTGGAACACCAGCTCCCTGTGCATGCCCTCGATGGCCAGCTCCCGGTACTTGTCCTTGGCTGCCTGCAACAACAGCACAGCCCTCAGCCCTCTGCTGCCAGGGACACACACACACCCCTGCAGGCTCCAGCATGCCCTCAGAATGGGAGCAGCTTGGCATAATCCATTGCTGAGCTCTAGGAACTGTATTTTCCTGAAGCACCCACACGTGAGTCTGCCAGTCAGCCATCGGATTTTTGCATTTATGTGGTACTTTAAAAAACTGCTTATTGGCACAAACATAAAAGACAAAAACATCCACAGCTGTGTATCAGGTGCTGTCATCCCAAATAACTTACATACTAATAAGAACTGAGAAAAAGGCAATGAATATGATCTATCATTACACATAATTCAGCCTATTTAACCCTGCTCCTGAGTATCTCAAAGCAGCCACATGAAGGAGTGTGTGTAATTCATTAAATGGAGCAGCATGGCTCTGCAGACACTCTGGAGACATGGTTCATGGAGGATATCAAAAAGCACTGTGCTTCCAAACAATTTTGTTGATGCATTTTCTGGCTTTCTTATGAAGAGTCCTTTATCATGAAAGATATAAAGGCAACACTATTTTTAATAGTGTCTTTTTTAAAGCAGCTTCTTGCTCATATTAGATATCAGGACTATTTTGCAGAATTGCATTTGCTTTCCTCTGGACCTTTGTAAACTGACACAAGCAAACCCCTACAATTCCACATTTATTCCCTTGTTTCTTGACACAATTCTGATTCCAATTCAGCTGTATTATTAAGGACCAGAGAAAGAAGGATTAAAAGAAATCCACTAAGTGACAAATACCAGGTGTCATTTTCTTACATCTCCTACCTGAAACTCAAAGAAGCCAGTTTTCAGAGCTTCCTTAAACATCATCTTCTCATAATTTTGGTCTGTCTTCATTATGCCTGCGTTCATCTCACTGGGGAAGGAAGTGACAACATCAATACAGCATGCAACCAAACCCCATAACCCATCCAGGAATGAGCTCTGTTTTATGAAATTCATTAATTTTTAGAAAAAATAACTACAGGATTCCTCCTTGCAAGGAAAAACCTGGTCCAAACTGCATTATTAACCTTCATACCACACCTGGCAAAGACTCTGTCATTGAAGGTGCTGGCTGGGCCACTCCTCAGGCTGTCTCTGTTTGCAATCATCTCCTTCACCCACTCCACCCACGTGTAGAGACGAAGAATACCAGCATCTGCCATGGCTTCCACAAAGTTGGCATCTTCAACGGTGTCTCCAGCATCAGCCAAGGCCAAACGCATGCCTGGAGAACAGGGGATCAGCTGCCAGGCTGGGTGCCACCAGCTGGCCCATGCCCATGGAGTGCTGTGCCTGCTGCCCCCGTGACAGCTCCTCCAGCTGGAGTTAGCAATGCAAAGCCAGGTCACAAACTGCCTGGCCAGAGATGCCCCAGAGGGGGCAATTCCCCTGGGAGAGGGACACTGCCCTCCTTGGGAGGGGAGCAGACAGACACCAGAACCAGGAGCCCAGCACGGTCCCTGCCCAAAGCACAGGGGC
>JAHXMQ010006307.1:16504228-16521694 GCA_020466415.1 Ammodramus savannarum pratensis
ACAGGGCACAGATATGGCACATGGCACACATGGCACAGATATGCACACAGCCCGTGCACACCAACAGCATGCCCTGTGCTCTGATCCCCCCAGTGAATGCAGAGAGCTCCAGCAGGCTGTTCCTGCAGAGCCCAGCCCCAGGAGCAGCTCCTGGCTGAACCAGGTGTGCCAACACACACCCCACTCTTCCATGTGGAGCTCAGCTTTCCCACAAGAACAGGCGCTAAGTGGCAGATTTATTGCCATTCAATACTCCAATAAGCTCCCTTGAGAGCAAAACACTAATTTTAGTCGTTTTGGCATAATTGACAATCAGATGCAGGTCAGAACGCACTCACCATCTGCAGAAAACTTGTCAACAGCTTGAGTGAGGGTGAGGAAGTTGCCTGTCGATTTAGACATCTGAAAGAAAGATAAGAGTGTTTGTTTTCTCACACATCCCCTGTGTTGGTGGATAAGCAAGACAGACCCAGCAAGGCTTTGGGCAAACAATTTTCTCATGAATCACAGCAAAAAAGCTTTTTGGTAAATCTGAATGAGGTCTCACAGCAAAAGCAGACTGAACTCTGCATGCACTCAGCAACAAAATATAATCCCAGAAATTCCCTAAGTTAAACTTAAATACCACTTTAAAACTGGCAGCTTCAGATCACCATGGATTGATTTTTCAAGAAGAACTCCACTAGGGTTTATTTGGGTTTTTTTGGATTCATATCAGACAGTCTCCAAGGCCTAATTCCTGGGTTCAGGCACCTGAATTCTGTGTCAGAACTTGCACATATTAGCGAGCTATTGCCCCAAACTTTTCCTCTCACTGCACCTACTCCAACGCTCTAAAAATGTAAACTTCACTTAAATAAATAAATATTCTGTATTACTCTAAAACTTAACAGAAATCTTCACTGAACTTTTCACTAAATTGGTGAGCCCACACAAGAGCTGACTTAAGAGAAAGTGCTACCTAAAATCACAGACAAGGCAGGTGTTTAATGAATGAAAAACTGGAGGGGAACTAATGAAGAAATGTCACTATTTCCCCTGCTTACATCCCAAGAAGAAGTTTCCAGTCTGGCTGGCAAATGCCTATTTTGACAACACAAAAGCCTGTCACACAAGACCTCACTGTACCTTTTCAGAATTGAGGAGCAGATGTCCATTGGCTCTCACAGCTACTGGCCACTTTTCCCTGTTCAAAGGCAAGACACAAATCTTTGGGCCAAGTAAATACATTTTCTCTTTTTAAAAATAGGAACAAACATTTTATATTCCAGTTCGAGATGAACGCCTTTAGTGGAATCTTCAAAAAAAATACCTAAGGGTTGTCTTAAATATATTAAGGAGTGTCTCTAAAGATGAAAAGAACTACAGCATAAAGGCTAAGGATTATCATTGCTGAAACAGGGAGCAGTGCACCTGCAATTACAGTTCATTTATGTCACCCTCCTCTGTTCAGATATTTTTAATTTAAAGGCCAGTGATTGGCACTGCCCAAGAGCACACAACAGTGCTGGGTCCACATTTCTACCCATGAAGGAAGGAGATATTGAACTATCCACAATTATCTTTACTATACATCAGAAACACATTTTTCCTATGTACAGTTTTATACAACCCCTAAACCAAAATTCAAGGGAATGCAAACAGTATCTTCACCATAAAGGCATCATGCAATGGGCAAAGACTCTCAGCCAGTCCTGCACAGCCCATGGGAGTATACATGGCTCTTTTAACCATCCTTGAGCAGGAATTAAGGAGGCTTAATAATAATGCCAAATAAATTCCAGTGCAGGAATGCAACTCAACACTGGGAAATGCATAGGAGGAGATAATGCAGAAAAACCAGGGGAAATAATGGTAAAAAACCTTTCCATTCCAATCACTTCTGTTATAGAAGTGTATAATAATAATGGTAAAAAACCTTTCCATTTCAATAACTTTTGCTATAGACAACTGTATTAAAGCTGCAATATGAAAGAATACATTTTCAACACAATTTTAAATGTTGTAGAGTCCAAGGCCATTAGCAAATGTAACAGAACTGCAAAGTCTTCAGCCTCACCTGCCTCACATCCCAACCCACCTTTGCTCTGGCCACATGGCCACATGATTGTAGAGGTAGTACGACAGGTGATTTGGAACAAGATCTTTGCCAGAAACTCTGAGATCCACAGGATACCAAAACTCAAACTCCTCCCTCAGCTTGTCCAACTTTTCCTTTGGGATGTCAGTTTTTGGGAACGGAGCTGTCTTGAAGAAGATGTAATCCCAAACCTCTTTGCTCATCTGATGCGCCCTGCACAGAATCAGTCCCACATTGCACAGTCAGTAAAAGCTCCTCACATTCCAGCACTTTCTGTAAGGCAGCTTAAACCTGTGGCTCCGTTCTCACAGCACAGTCCACCTGAGCAGCAAACACAGAGAGAGTGCCCAGGGGCTTTACCTGAGTTCAGGTGATAGCTCTGTGCTATGCAGAGAGGAAACATTCTGGACCCCAAATACTTCCACAACACATTAAAAACACCTCAGATGGTGATCTGTACTCCCAGTCCAGAAAAAATCCTACAGGCACAGGTTTGCTGGTTTGGTTCTGGCAGTTCTTGTTCCATGCTTTAAATTCCTGTGCTGTGACTGGCCTTGTGTTTGGTGCCAAATTCATTGTAACTGAAGGTGACTGAAAGGATGGGCCATAAATCCCCTTTTCCTTCACACCACAGAGCAAGTACCAGTAAAAAGCATTTTCCAAGGCTGCTAGATGTTATCTACTTGCATAGGAGAGCACTCTAATTGTACATGCCTAATTACATCAAATCTGTAATTCAGGGACCAGGATGCTCACTTCAAAGCTTGTTTCTAGACACAACTGGCTCGTGCATAGCTTCTCTGTAATTAGAGAGGTTTCAGCCCAAATGACAGCCTTGCCCAGTCTCAGAGGTATTTCTGTAAGAATCAGAATCTTTATTCTGGAAATGGTTTTCAGATTAGTTATAACATAAAGTAAGAAAAGTTTCCATTCCAATACGTAAGCTACTCCAGAAACTAGTCCATAAACCACACAGAATTAGAGCAGGTGATTCAAGGCACAATCTGAAGTGTTTTTTCAACTCCAGACTGAGCTATACTGTCTCATCTCTCTGACTCCTATCACCATGCTTCAAAAGCCACTCCAACCAAGAGGCCACATGCCTCCTCCCCCTCGCTCTGAAGCCTTCCACAGACAAGCTGTGGATAAAAGATGGTTCTGAGCACCCAGGAGAGTGACAGTGACAAAAACCAAGAGCTAAATCCTACTCCCTCAGTACACTGGAGCCTCCAATTTATTGTGGTGCACAGCAGTCTCAGCAAGCAGACACCCAAGCAGCCAATCACCCAAAAACCTGCCAAGGCCCATTTCAAGGCAAGTCAAACAAGTATTAAAAAGATGATTTACTCTCCACACAGTTCTTTCAGAGGTGCTTTCAGAAGCATTTTTCAACTCTCTTCCTCTCACTGCCTGTCACACTCCTCTCTTTCCTCACCACCCCTCTGCAAACCCATTCTAACTCAGCTCACAGCAGGTTAAGTTTAATAAAGACACTTTTTACACAGAAAAGCAAAGACTCAGCCTCCTTGGCAAGTCTTTCTGCAGAGCAATTCAGGAGATAAGCACACCTAATTAAACAAGGTAATTTAATGGTTCACTCTCCTTACCTGATGCCCAGAGGAGACTCTCCTTGGCCCCTGAGGTTCCCCCCCTGCAGCAGGTGAGCCACAGTGTAATAGGCCATGTAGATGGTGGAGTCAGAGAGAGACTCAATCAGCCACTGCTCATCCCAGGGCAAGCGGGTCCCTGCAGGGGAGGGCTGTGTCAGGCACCCAGCACCACCCTGAGCCACACAGAGCAGTGATGGTGACACAAACATACATATATACATGAGGGGCAGGCTGTGTCAGGCACCCAGCACCACACACAGCAGTGATGGTGACATAAACATACACACATACATCAGGGGAGGGCTGTGTCAGACACCCAGCACCACCCTGGATCCCCCCACACACACAAACAGCAGCTGATGATTTCCAGTGGAACACATACACATACATTAGTACTCATGCTAATGGGTTTAAAAAATATTTGGTTTAAAAATTAAACTATGCATTTGAAAATTTTACTCAAGGGTAAACAGTTGCTGATTTTCAGCCTATTTCCTGACACAGCTCAGCTCAAGAACATCTGCTGTGGGTTACAGTGCACATTTAGCAGCTGGCCCATGTCAGGCTACACAAGATGAAGGCTAATCAGGATTTGAGGAGAAAACTCAAGAAATGGTACAAACTCCCTCTTCTGAGGTCTCTTCCAAATCAATGGCCCAGGCAGAAAGCTACCAAGATGCTACAAAGACTACCTGCAGTAGTGCAAATATCACCAGCCCCATGCACTTCCAACAAAGCACACCTTCCCTGGGATGCTGGGCCAAAACACCAGCTGGACAATGCTGCTCCCACAGTTCCCTGTATCACTGGGGATGTCACACAGCACTCAAGCCTTCCAAATGAAACGAGGAGTACCATCCTTACAAAGAACCAACCCAGAAAGGAATGTCTTGCCTACCTAAGCCATACGTCCTGGAGCACGCATGCTCTTGTAGCCAACCTAAGGTAGCTTCAAAATTTCTCCTAGTCTCTTCACAGAACCTGCAAGAAAGAAGCTCTTACTGCCTTCAGCCCTCTCAGACCAGGAGCAGCAAAGTCACTCTCCTTTACAGGCACATTCATAACTCACGTCTCCAGATGCTGCAAACACTCTGATGTCTGTTTCTTCCAGCTTGTTTCACCATAATCTAAATACCTACAGTCAGGAGAGGTTTATTGTAATAAAGCAATAGTGCACAATTGGAGCAACTTTGTAAGTGCAGCTTTGTTTCACTCACCACTGGTCACAAAGGGCCACAACACACTCATCAGCAGATCTGGATATAACTTGTTTCTCAGGCTCCATATAAATCATGGCTTCACCCTGAGATGGAAAGGGCAATGAAAGCTGAGATTTAAGGACTTACCAAAGTACTGAAAATCCTGACAACTTACTAAAAAGCATCCCCTCCATTCTAATTTGGTTCATAGCATTTACTGCACAGCTCTCACCACTGCCCAAGCTCTCTGCCTCAGTAAAAAAATGAGGCAAGGCTTGACTCTGTAACTTCACTAAGGTACCAGCTCACAGCACTTTGTACAAATGCATGAGGAAAAGGAGGACATAAGCACAAAATATTCCCCACCAACTATGCCCCCTGACTGAAACAGCTCCTAGGAAACTCTGGAGGACAGAGGGAGGGGGAAAGGCAAAGGAAAATGGGATGCTGAGCTTCAAATCTACTGCACACATCCTGCGTGCTGATGCATTATAATCTGGACATAACAATGCCACAACAACAAGGGAATGATGACTGAATGCCTGAAGCCTCCTCTCACTCCCAATCCTCATCAGGGAGTCTCTTTAGAGGGATGCCACAGTCATTGTTTGTTTTCTGCTGTTTTCTGAAACAGGAGCCCAGCAAGGGGGCATCTGCACAAACGTGTCTCCTTCACTGGCTTGACAGAGACGTGACAGCCCAGGTCCTACACTCCAGCATCCTCCCAGCTATGCTAAAGAATTAATTGGACCACCAGAACATGTCCTGGCGAGGGTGACAGAATAAGGCAGGGAACAAGAGAGCTCTAATGAAGCTGCTCAGCCCACTCAGCCCACTCAGAGCAGGTCCCTCTCTCTGCAGTGACCCAAAACACCCTGAGGGCTGCAGAACCACACCAGGGGCTCCTCTGGTGACTCAGCCCTGTGAAAAGGACAAAGCAGACAGTTCAGAAGCAGCTGTGTGCACACTGCCACTTACCTTATCCAGCATCAGCTTCTGAATGTGTTTCTTGACATCTTGAACTTTTTGTCCTTTGAATTCATCCACCAACATCACCTGCAAAGATGGGTCACAGGAGATAATTTTTTTTCAAAATTTAGCAAGAAATAGGTGCCATAGGTGTTCAAATCAATATAAGGAAGCAGCAGGTGCTGCAGTCTTTGACATGCAAAAAATAAGAGCACAGCTATTAATTTTTTTCATTATGTGCAGTCATCTTTACCCAAAAACAGTTTGTACACATGTCAGCATCAACACAGATGACAAACTGCAAAGAGTCAAAAATAAAAACTATTGCTTGCTTACAAAAGAACAGCTGAGAAATACACATGGTAAACTACTGAGTAAAGACAGGAGAAAAAAAACCAAAACCAAAAAACCAACCCAAAAACAAACCAAAACCCCTGCAAATAATAACACCTTCTCATTTCATATCAGTTTCCCTATCTATACTGGCAACAAAATGGATCAGCTCCCCAGAAGGTGATCACTTGCTCAGAAACCAGGTTATAATGCTCAGAAAACACAGCAATGTGTGAGCGCAAACTTTCTCCAATTCTACATCACTCCTTCAACTGCAGAACCCTACTGCAGGAAGAGTCTAAATGAAAAGTCCTTTGGGACTTTTTTGGGAAAACAGGACACTGTCCCTCTTTCTTGAGATTTTTTTTTTAATTCTTTACCTGTCTTTTTTTTTTTTTCTCCTAGTTGAACTCACCAAGAAACCACTTACCAAAATCTTGTTTTACTTACTCCTTCATAGAATCCCTTCAGGTACACTCTCTCCTTGGCCTCTGCAAGCTTCTCTCTGTCATTCTGGCTCTGGATTTTGAGCTCATCACAGACAAATGGGGCACAAAGGCTGCCATAGCCTGGGATCTCAATGATGGGCACCTGAGAATTAACAGAGGGCTGTCAAACCCCTCCTGCACCCCAGTGCTCACTCCATACATTCCCAGCATCCAACACAAGTTACACAGGGCTTACTACAGATTGCTGCCATTGCACTCATGGCCCAGAGGCTCTGGCAGCCCCAGTGTGACCCCTGAGCTGCCCAGGTGTGCCCCATGGCATGGCAGCACACAGAGCTGTGCCAGGGCTGGAGCTGGCCTGTGGAGCCAAGGGTGCTGCAGAGTTCTGGATGGCTTCACCTGTAACCTGCATTTCCTAATGAAAACTGCCTCTGCCTCGAGGCTCTGCTAACAGTGAGGGGCTCGAGCATTTTGCATTGAACAGATCCCTCACTGATCTGACCATGAGGGCACTAAGTTCTCATCAGGTTATCAGGATAATGATGCATCCCAATGCCCAAAACAATAACTCCTATAAAAACTGATACTTTCATTTCTCTCTGAAATATTGCATAGAACAACAAATCTTGGTTGCAGCCCTTAACAGACCAAATGTTGCAACTACAGGAAGGTATGAAAACTTCACATTTTTAAGCTTTCAGCTGAGAAGGAGTTTAAACAGAAACTCTGGAAGGGCAAGCACAGCTCCTGGCTTGTTTCTCATCAGTGAACATAACATCCTGGGTGCTGTAGATGGACACATCTGGGTGCACTCACCGGCTCGAATGGCAGGACCATTTCATCTCTGATGCCATACTTCACCCTCAAAGCCTTGAAAGTTGGGAGAAAAAAAGCAATAGATAGAAGTCCTCTAGATGTAAGGGTTTTTATCCATTCATAGTGGGATTTTTTTACATAATGGTTTATTACAAATCAGACAAAGCCACTTCCCTGCCTTCTCACCATTTCTGACACCTGAGCTCAATCCCCATCTCATTTCTAGGTGATTCCTTGCCAAATTGTCTACATTTTTTAAAAGGGCAAAAATTGATATTGCTCTAAATGAGTGGGCAAAAATTCAGTAGCCAGGGATAGCTGTTCAGACACTGAGGTACTCCTGCAGTTAGTAACAATCACTTTCAGTCTCATTTGAAATTCATAGAGAATCTTAATCTCATTTTTGGAAGTCATTTCCACAACAGGAATTCATTTCTGTTTCCCTGGTGCTCTTCTCTACCTTAACATGCAGCACAAGATACATGATTCTCATTCAAAACCCAGACCTGAAGTCTGAAAAAAAACCCATCTGTCCTAGCCCAGTTGGTTTAAACCTCATTTATTTTTAACTGCTTTGATTTCAAGTTAGAGACAGCAAAATGCCAATTAAAGCAAGTTTCATTTTTCTGACTGGCTATTCACTTTTGACCCTTTTCACTAGGGAAAGGAAACAGAAACAATTCAGTTAACAGACTGACCTGCTTCTTTTTCAAGTCTCTCAGTGCTGCAAAGTCATCTGGAGAGTCAGAGGGAACACTTGTCACCACTCCAGTTCCTTGGCAAAGGAAAAGATAAACAGATGAAAGGATTAGTCCCCACACACTGAATGCCAGTGCCCATCCAGCAGGCTCTGCTGCACAATTACCTTTATCCTCCTTGATGGTGAGCATGGGCAGGGCATATATGACCTTGTAGGTGCTGAGGGGTGCTGAGAGTGCAGCACCCAGAATCTCCTGAGCAGGACAAAGGAACAGCAAAGTTACAGCAAATCAGGGGCTTTCAGCCTAGCAGAGTAAGCTCTCCTGGATGATATTCTTCAAATTTTCTGTACATTTTCCTGACACATTACAAACAAACTAAATACATTTTATATACAGATGGACAAGGAGGAAGTACATATAAAAACATTTGGTACTATTTGAGACAGGATATAGGTTATATAATGGTAGGAAAGTCAAATACCAAGAAGCTCAAACTACAAGTATGTAGAATTGGGAAAGCATAGGAAGCAGAAGGACAGTTTGCTTCCAAGTATCTGAAGCACAACAACACTGAGGCAGAAGTGGCTTAGGAAGCCAGTGTCAAAAGTGACATTAAACAAGGAAAGCATATTGTCAAGATAGTCACACACTGACAGGAGGCAGTCAAGGTGTAGCAGCTGTCTTCTACCTCACTAATTTGCTTGAATTCACATCACGTCTACTAACAAAGGAAAAAAACATGTATTTTCTACTTCATTCTTCAAGGCAAGATCAAGAAAGATGGTGTCAAGTTGTAGTGAATGGAGATCAAGGGATGCAAACAGCTGAAGGTGCTGTGTATCAGGATGAATGAACAGCACTGACGACACTTGCACAAAGCACACAAGTTAAGGACAGCAAACCCCAAAATCACTGACATTCACTACTCAGCTAAGAAAGCTTCATTCACACAGATGTACTGGAAATGTCAGTACCAACAAAAGCCTTTTCCACATAACCCTTTCTAGATTGTTATTCCCCCTCCCTTTCCATTTAATCTTCCCAGCAAGCACAAAAGCTTTACTGAACACTATCCTTTCAGCACATCACGCTGAGGGAACAGGAATGCATCTGTCCCCAGCTAAGTGCACCAGGTTATTCTCCCAGCAGCAGCTCTGCCTTAGCTGCACAGAAGCCGCCTGCTGCTTGCACTGTTTGTCACTACAGATTTCAGTCACTCTGAAGTTTCTGTGACCCCTCCTGTATTTCCTTTGCCATCAGAACGGCACCATCCCCCTGCAAGGCCCAGAGGGTGCTCACCTCTCCCATGAGCTCCTTGACCACGGGCAGCAGGCCGCTGTGGCGGGTGAAGCCCTGGTAGGACATGTTGCGCGCGGCGCGCTGCGTGCAGATGAAGATGTCCCCGCCGCCCGTCTCGAAGCCGATGTACTTCATGTCGGGGCGCAGCCAGCAGTTGGTCTGCCCAAACATGGTCTCTGGCCGCAGCGTGGCCGCCACCAGGAAGATGTTCTTCCCTCGCAAGCCACTGGGGGGAAAAGGCACTAATAATAAAACCATCCTGGCTCATACAGAACAGGCTTTTACACTAACATCAACCTCCAAACTCTGTTTCCTAAGAGACAGTAGTGGGTCATTAGTTCATTGTGGGTTTTCCTTTTTTTTTCCTTTTTTTTTTTAATTTTTTTTTTTTTAATTCCTCCTTGAGGTCCACACAGACACAGCAAATAGAGCTGGTCAAAATTCTGACAGGTCTTTGAAGTGATGGAAATAACCAGGTAAAATTAAATTCTGCATTAGTGTTTAATTCAATGGTCAGTTCTGGCCAGGAGATAGAGCCCATCTGCCACTAAAATGTCAAGACTTTTACCTCAGTTTCGCAGGATAAGGTTCCAACACCTTCATTTTTATCAGCGTGTATTCTTGAGGCCCAACACCCTAAAAGACCCACAGACAATGAATGCAACAATCAGTAAGTGAAACTCACTTGAGCAGGAAAGAAAACAAATCCTGTAGGAGCCTAATCCAAACACTATTTAAGGTACTGACGCTTTCCTCAGAGTAAATCCTATTTCCATTAATATGAAAGGCCGCTCACTAAAATGCAGACTGCAGAGAGGTTATACTGTGCTCCTACAGCAAAAAACTTACTAGTCCCAGACACTGTCTCAGCAACATCTAAGTTAACAACAGCTTGTCTATTTAGTTTCAACAGATAACACAATGGAGTAATGCTGCTGGCACAGATTGCCAAACAATCACAGAAACCAGCTACAATGTAAAATACTATCCAGAGTTCCAGACAAATCTGCTCAAGAGAGGAGTTCATTCAATTTTCACATGCACTGGCAGCTGAGAGCCAGTGACTCTACACATCCAAACTATGTTTTGCTCTAAGATATAACTTACTTTCAATTTAGTATTTAAGATCATAAGCAATGCATGAAAATGTCAAGCTAAAACATTACCTCTCCTGTTTGCCTGTCATGATCCATGCAAGGCTGTCCATCTTTAGGAGAATAAATTGTATACCTAGAAAAAGATTTTCATTTAGCAGTGAGTAAAATAGTGTATAGAGCACGAAAAAAGTATAGCTCTCTGGGAAAAAAAGACTTTTAATGGCATTTTCAAATTTTGTTTGGATCTCTTTCCATCAGTGCTAATGTTCAGTTTTCACAAGAGCTTTCAGAATTGACTAGTTTTTGTTTGGAGTTGGTACCCAAGGGAAAACTAAACCTGGAAGACAAATCTCACATGCTTTGCTAGCACAACAACTACACTTGACTGCATCAGGCAGAGCACCAGCAAGGAACAATTCTGGTTTCTGGAGAGTTAAAAGCACACTCTAGAGACGTGTCACAGGGCTCTGTCTCTGCCACAGCTGAGCTTATCCACTCTCCCAAAAACTCAGAGCTGAGTGGCAGCTTACCGTTTGCCAAACTTAATCTTATTTCTTTCCTTTAGAGTAAGGAATTGCCATCGCACAAAGGAATCATAGTAGGGATTGACATTTGTTGTAATGAAGGAACGCCTCCAGTCCACCTGAAAATGGGCAAGAGGCTCTAGTGAGTAAGCACAATCAAGAAATCAAAGGAATCTCATAATGCCATAACTATTACCTTAAAAATAAAAAGAGCTTTCTCTCCAAAAAGAAAATGCAAGTACATATCCCATAAAGGGTGTAAGCTTAAATACACATCTGTGCCTGCTCTCTGTGCAGAGATGTCAAAGACTTGAGGTCCCTCCACTGACTGAGAAATTCAGAGGTTTTGTAGCAGTTTAAACCAGCTATTCGAGCTGCATTTCAGCACTGCCTTGTTTCATCACCTTTATTTCTCTCCATTTACAAAAATCTGTTGTCAGCAGGACAAGTACTTTTAGGAAGAAGAATGCTGAGATGTCAAATAGAACTACTGTCAATACTGACTACTGATAAGTTATCTCACATGGGAGCCATAAGTCATAATGTCTTTATTGGACTCATTTCCAGCTGTGACCACTGTACAGGGTACAAGCTCTATATAAGAAAGCACTTAATTATCACCCAAGACCATTTAATGTTAAATGACTAATTCCATAGATATCAGAAACAGTCCTGGAATTGCTGGTATTGCTCAGAAAATCTTAAGGAGAAGCAGCACATTCACCAGCACAGTAACAACACAGGTATGGCTGCCTGCCTAACTGAGGTTGGGATCACCCAGACTCACCTTCAACCCCATGCTCTTCAGATCCTGGACAGCAAGGGGAGGGAAATAATCCAGCCAGTGCTCAGCTTCAGAAAAACTGACCACTTCTTCATCAGACAGACCCAAAGACTTCATGATCCCCCACTGGTATTTGGAAGAGCCGGTCTTGGCAGCAGCCTTGCTCTGAAAGAACAATTGGGATTAGGAAGAAGCCCACAGTCTTGTCACAAGAGCATTTACCTCTGTTAATGTTGTGGTTTCTGATTCCAGATACACAAGTTCATACAAATATTCTCGCATCCTCCCTCTAAGAGTGAGGGTAATTGATTGGAACTTCCATTCCACACACTGTATTTACAGAGTTTCCACTCCACCATGCCTTGTATTCACAGTTCATTCTCTAACCCTCCTCTTCCCAACTGCCCCATGCCAATGCCCAAAACACCTGCAGAGGCTCTGCCACAACACCTGGCAAGGAAGTGCCTGTTGTCAAGGCCCTGCTCAGACCCATGGGGTTTTGCACCATGGAAAGGTGGACAGCCCTGCACCCCTGCACCAAAAGCCCTTGCTGCTGTCACTTTGCTCATGGTGCTTTTCCCAGCTGCTGTCCCTTGAGAATCCCCTGTCTGTCCCCAGCAGTGACCCAGGCAAGGTGACACCTTCTGTCCTGTAGAGCAGCCAGAACCCCAAACCCAGCAGCTCCAATGGGACAACCTCTTGAGCACAGATAAACAACACACAGTGCATCTCTAAGAGTCTTTTCCCAGACTTGATTCTTTGCTTTGCTTTGGAATACTCCCAAAATCCTAAATCTCATTTAAAAACCTGGTAAGTGAAAATAGTTTGGACGAATTTACTGAGCCTATCTAGACAGAACAGGTTAGACACCAACTTAAAAAACAATAACTAGAACAGCAGGAATACACATGCTTTACCTCTGAGAAAGCAGGGCTAATTCCTACAACCTGCTTAGGAATGTTCCATGAATGGATTTAAAAACAAGAGAAAAAACTGAGAGGATTACTCTGGATTCTTCCTCAGAAAACTATTAGGCAGCACATTAGCTTACCAATAAGGGCTCATGCATTAACATGGTATCTCTGGAACCATGCAGCTAATGCATTTTTTCAAGTCCACCCTAAAGCTAACTCAGCTACCTGGGAAAAAACAAAAAAAATCTTTGTATTGAGGTTTCTGTGAGCCCAAAGGAGGAAAAGCATACAATGTGCACACCGAAATTTTGACAGCACAGCTCTCAGTCCAAGAAGGCTTGGTTTAAACTTTACCTTTTTGCCTTTTGCTTTATCTTTGATGATAACTTCTTCCTCTTTTTTACCAGAATTTTCTTCCTCTTCCTCCTCCTCATCAGGAAATTCCGGTGGGCAACCATACAACTCCATTTCTCTTTTCAGCTTATCTGCACAAGCCTGAACAGAGTTATTGGGAGTGTGTCAGCCAGGGCACCAGCTGCATCCACAGCCAAGGACTGGGTTTTACTGATAACATGTTGCATTCCACACTTTAAACTGTTTTTGGACCTTGCATTAAGATCTAGGAGATCCTGCCACTTCCAGAACACCTTCCAGGGCAGGAAGAGCTTTACTGTGAGGATTTTCTTGCAAAGGAAAACATAACAGGTAAAATTCAGTTTTCCAGCACTGTGTCTTTTAAAGTGATGTTATAGCTCAAGCACAACACAGGTTTATTACAAATTCAGGTTCCAAATTACACTGTCTTGGTGAGTTTTTAAATAAACTAAGGTGCTGTTGGGGATGGACAGTAAGCAAGGCCCTGAGCAGCCCTAGGGATAAAAACCCCATCAGAAAGAACCCCCCACAACTGGCAAGGTCTCACCTTGATGGGCATCCCCGTGCAGTGCAGCCCAAAGGGAAACAGGCAGCTCCTCCCCTTCAGCCTCTGGTACCCGACGGCGAACTGCAGGCAGGGAAAATGGGACAGCTGAGCCAGGAACAGCCAGGCTGGGGCAGCTGCTGCTCAAACACAGCCAGGGCAGGTGACAGAGCTGGGGCAGCTCCTGCTGCAGCACAGCCAGGGCAGGTGACAGAGCTGGGGCAGCTCCTGCTGCAGCACAGCCAGGGCAGGTGACACAGCTGGGGCAGCCTTGCTGAGCTTGTGCCCAGGCCTGCCCCTGCGGCTGTGCCAGGCTGGCGGCACCACAGACCCACGGGTGCACAGGGGGCTGCTCTGGAATCCCACCCCAGCACCCAAAACCCGCCCCCACACAGAGCACAGCAACCACAAACCAAAGGGACAGGTCTCCGGTGAAGCTTGCGCCATTTAGCAGCACCTCCTAAAAATCTCATTTCAAAGAACAAACTGGGGAAACACCTGCAGCCCCATCTCATCAAATTAAAAATTACATTAGTAGAATTTCACTTCAGCTAGCAGTATTCCTACTGAAAATGTGGGGAAAAAGGAAAGTTTAATAAGTCATTACTAAAGCTATAAAGGAATTGACATGGCATCCCATTAGCTCAAAACTGAACTACAGAATCAGGATTTGTTCTAGAATAGTACTTAAAGGTATCAGCAGAGGAGAATTCTTACCTCACACTTAGATAAGGAAAACGTGTGTCCCAGATGCAGACGGCCGTTCATGTAAGGGTAAGGAAAGGTAACAAAGTACTTCCCTTTGCTGAGAAGAAAGTCAAAGGATTAAAACACATAATGAGCCTTGTAAATGACCATCAGACAATACACAGCAAAACAGGTAACTGGGATGCTCAGCTATTATCAGCCCACAGTGATGTGAAAATATTTTCCTTGCCAGTAACATGAGTATTTGATTTTAAGGAGCTGATACACTAACAGGCTTTATCACCTTAAAAAATAAACACAAAAGTAAAGATCCACAGAGGACTGGCACCACACAGAAACACTGAAATAGATACAGCATGCTCCCAAAGGTAACAAATTATAACCCTGCTTTTGTAAATTAATTACAGTAAAGTCTTAAAGTCGTTCATTTAATCTCCCACGGTGTGAATTCAGATTTTAAGGGCACACTGCAAGCAATCACTCCTTTCACAGGGATATATTGTTGCAGGGTGTTTCAAAGATGTATTACGTTGTTGGAAACCCGAGCTCTCTAAGAAAATATTTACATTTAGGACACTGAATTTCTACCTCCACCTTTGTACTTCACGCCTTGTCTCTCCCCTTCACACTCCCTCGATCCATTACCGTGAAGGAATAAAAGCCAAGTCATTTGTTTGCCTGCAAAATCTACAAGTTAAGAACCTGACACCTGTTGCACCACTTCAGTTACTATCTTGGTTTAGTCTGACTTTCCCACACACCAAATATGAACCTCATGGTGCCAAGGGCACTGCTTTTCCAGCCAGAGACCTTCCACAGGATTAATGCTGCTGCCCCACACCTGTGAGGAGCATGGATCCCACCAATTCCAAAGGAACTGTGCTTCCAGGCACACTCCACATTCCCAGAGGATAAACAAGTCTCTCAGGGCTTACCCTGGGGCAGACACAAGAGCAGGAGTCCCATGGTGCTCCCCAGAGTGCAGAGCCCTCTCTGCACCTGTGCAAGGCTCTCCCTCCCTGCCAGTGTGACCAGGGGGGCTCACCCAGGACCCTCCCCAGCTCCACACAAGGACAAGAGGCTGCTCCACAGCACACCCGGGCTCTGTGCAGCACTGCTGTGCCCTGTGAGGCAGAGCAGGACACACCTTCCCTCAGAGTGAACCTCCCCAGGGGAGGGCTCAGGCACCCACTGCGGAGCCTCCTCCGTGTCAAAGGGCACAAGTCACCAAAGAGAACTGGTTTCCAGCCCACAGAGGGTACTGACACTGCCAGGGAATGAAAAAGCCTCTCTCATGCTGCTGGAGCTCAGCCACACACGTACCCAGCTCTATGTCATCAGCTACAGAAATGCCAGCAACGTGTGAGCAAGTCCCTCCAGCCGAGCCAGGAACACTGCTCATTACAAAGGGGCCACTTTTCCCCCAGCAGATCTTGAATGAAAAGACACTTCAAGCAGTGAAAAACTGAGTGCAACCATACCTCCTCTGGTCCTTCCTGTCTGCAGCATTGACCTCAAACACTCGATCACGCTCCCACTTCTGCTGGACTTCTCTTTCAATCTTCTTCAGGAAATCCACCTTCGCTGTTCCCTTACGCTCCTGTTCAGCAGAGAAAGGAAGAGAGGTCTGGCTGAACAGGGTAAGAAATAACAGGACTGTAACCCATCACAGACCACCCCGACCTCCTTGGGCAGGGGTCCCTGCAGCAGCGTGGCTCTGCCAGCCTGAGACCCAGCCCTGTGGGACTGGAGCCAAGAGCTGCAAGGAAAGCACCAACAACCATTTCCACAGCACAGGGCTCTACAGTACCCAGGACACACACACACACACCAGCCATCCTGCCAATAAAGAACAAACTCAGAGATCTCTGATCTGGGGAGGTAGAAGAGGATATAAATCATAAGTGAAAACTCCTATAGAACTCTGGTTTTATTCCAGACTCTCCATAAAGGCATGTGATGCATCCCCCTCTTGACGAACATTAATTGGGCACAGCACTCCCTATGCCAGGAAGAGGGCAGATAACAGCTCTAAGTGTAGTTCACGGAGTTCTTCAGGTAAAGCATTCCAAGCGATTTTAATTTTAATTAAATCAGTGCTCAGTAGCCCTTCCTCTCATTCTTTTATCACGTAACATATGGCAAGTATTAAAGGATCTTATTCTTTCACCATATAACACACAGGAATTGTTAAAGGACACACGCATTACGGACACACGCATTCTGCACTCCTAAAGGTTGAGGATGTAGTTTTTGCCCATCAAAACCAAGACACGCCTAAGACCTTTACACCAAGGGGCCGCAGCCGCCGGCCAAAGGCCCCGCGCACGCCGCTATAGGAGCCTCGTCCCGGACTGCGCGGCGCCGAAGAGTGACCCTGAGGAGCGGGTGAGGACCCCAGGAGCGCCCCGAGCCCCCGCAGAGCCCCAACGCCGGAGCCCCGGCCCGGCTCCCGGACTCACCGCCATGTTGCCGCGCCTGACGGGGCCCGCACGGGCCGTGCCAACCGCGGCAGCGCGCGGGGGAGCCCAGGCCGTACCAAGGCAGCGGGCGGGGGGACACCGGGCGCTTTTTAGCGTGCAGACAGGGGAAAGAACGGGAGCGGCAGGGAGAGCGAGCGGAGCGGTCACTGCGGGCTCTCGTCCCGGCTGGGGAGGGGGAAACGAGCCCGGTGCGCCGGGCCGAGGGGTGCGCCCGCCGGCACGCTGTCCCTTTAAGAGCGCCCCCCCCAAGATGTCGCCGCGGGTTCATGTGCTCGCTCTACCGAACTTGCTGGTTCTCCCTGACCCTGGGCTCGGGCTCCGGGCGTCTGCCATTGGTTGGCAGCGCGGAGCGGCAGCTTCTGATTGGTGGTGTGGCGCGGCCCCGCCCCAGCCATGCCCAGCAGGCTGCGCTGCGGGCGGTGCCGGGCAGGTCGCGGCGATGGCGGCGGCAGTGTAGCTGGGAGCGGGCGGCGCGGGGCCACCATGATCATCGAGAGCGTAGACGCGCTCAAGTCCTGGCTAGCCAAGCTGCTGGAGCCCATGTGAGTGCGGGCGGGCGGGCCGGGCGGAGCGGCGGACAG
>JAHXMQ010006307.1:16529416-16546787 GCA_020466415.1 Ammodramus savannarum pratensis
TACCACTAGAAGGCAATACATTATCGACACATTTAAGAGCTTTCTTAGCTCAGCAGTGATCTGAGATGTTGAGCCTTTTGTGTTACCCTGCTGCATCTTATGAACTCTGTGAAGAAATAGCATGTTAGGGGCATGCTTACTCTGTTTCAGTGTCTATTCCAGGGACAAAATAAATGCTGTGATAATTGTGTCCAACAGGAGCAATTTTGGGATGAGGAATAATTTGATACAGGATTAACTCTAAACTTTGCATGAAGCCTTTAGCAGGCAGAAGTGACTTGCTGTGAGAGAACAGACAGTGCTCAGGATGGGCTGTGTGGTGTCACTCAGGGTCCTTTCTGATCATACAGTCAGTAGCATTGTCTGTATGGTCCTGGGGAAACCAAAGCACAACCAGCTAGAGAAATCCCTTGTCTGGGAATGCCTCTTGCCCTGCAGTTCTTATTTCAGAACTGTGGTCTGAAATGATCTCTTGCTCTGAGCAAGCCTTGTCTCTCCATGGTACAGCTGAGGGAGGAGCTGCTGTGGTTAAGGCATCTCTAGCACTAACAAACCACTGGGGAGGAAAAGACACTTCTTTCTTTTCCCTTAAAGCTTTGTCTCTCCTAAGAGAAAAGGTGTTGGAATCAGAGTAGCTTACCTGAACAGGCTTCTGGATTTACTGTTGCTGTAGTGGAACTGGACATATTTGCCCCCCTGACCTTGCTGAAAGCAGGGCATAGACACAGCCCTGAGTTGTTTGCACGTCGTGCCTGTGAGCTGTCAGCGTGTGATGTGTTGTGTGCTGTTGTTGCAGGCCCACCTTTAACACAGTCCAGCCTGATCAACAGCCGTGACCAGCCGGGGACGAGCGCGGTGCCCAGCCTGGCACCCGTGGGAGCCAGGCTGCCTCCTCCTCTGCCTCAGAACCTGCTCTACACCGTGTCAGAACGTAAGCACGTGCCTTTGCTTTCAGTCTGTTTGATGGAAACGTTTTACACTTTCTCTGTTGATGTGTGAATAGAGATTATGATCTGTCTTCCTCCAGTTTATACAAATCTAAAAAGAAGTCTGATGGCTTTCCCTGGCTCAGCCCATCATCCATCCTGGGATGGGGTGGCAGCAGTGCTCTGCCCTGCTCTGAGGAGGAGCACTGTGGGAAGCTCTGGGTTTCATGTGCTTGCAGCACTCCAGTTGATGTATAAGTGTTCCTTTCATCTTCAAGCCATTCAGTAGTATATTAGTAGGTGAAAGATGGATCTGCAAACCTGTACTTGCTGTTTAGCTTAGGTTTTATTCCTCTCCACTTTGGACTAATACAGATGAGAGCTTTTTTTTCCAGCTATATGTCATAATAATCTGTACAGTCTTCATAGACATCAGTGCTTTTTCTATTCTTTTTCCAGAATCACCCTGATTCTGGCTTTCTAAAGGTTGTTAGCTTTCACTGGACATGTCCCTCTTCCTTAACTGAGCTCAAAATTTTTAAAAGTATGTTTTCACAAGGGAAAAATACAGCAAAATACCTGGAAAGTCCTAGATTGCTCAATTTAAATGCAACAAAGTTAATTTCTTTGATAATTAAAGGATTAATGTCATTCCCATGTTCTCTATGACCAAAATAGGTAATTAAATGTCATGTTTTGTAATATTCTCATCTGGGGTTTTTTAACATAAATACTCTGAATTTTATTCAAAGAGAGGGTATAGTTCAGTTCATGATCCATGTCATTTTATTTGTAACTCCTGTGCTTTTCAGAACTTGAGACACTCAGATTTCTTATTAGATAACCTGTTCAGTTATCCCCAAGTCCTGCTGAGTGTTCAGGTGTCACCATCTGATCCTTTCAGCTCCAGAACTTCTAATGGCTGATTCTGCCTGTGGGAGCTCGCAGGCTTCACAGTAATTCTGTTCTCCAGAACCTCTGGAGATTCTCGTGTCCTGTTCTTGGGCTGGTAACAGCTGCTGGTTGCCCTCTTACAGTCAATCATGTTCTAAATAAGGGAAGAGGAGCTTGTGGTTCTGCTCCTTTGAGGTTAGAGGAAGTTCTTGTTTTACAGTGTCAGGCTCTGCTCTCAATGTGGATATTGTGGGGCATCTGATTTGAACTGTAGAGTTGTCTTTGTTGCTGCACAATAAGGAGCTGAGGTTTTGGAGGCATTCATGTTTGTCAGGTTTCCTTGTACAGGCATTTGTTCTGTTCCTGTGGAGGCTCTTCACAGACTTCATTCATTCTAGTTCTTGTACAGCTTTTCCTTTTTAAGGTTAAAAAAATGTGTTATCCTCAATTTGGACCTTGGGCTGGAGGAGCAATAGGAGTCAATTGTCCTCTTGTATTCTTGTGGTGACCACTTCTAATGGAAATAATCATTAGTACTTTGCCTAAGCTAGGCAGGTGATCTCACTCTTGCATGAAGAGAGTTCAGTAGGTAAGTATTGGTTCCATGGCCTCATTTCTCAGCTTTCTTTGAAATCATTTAAATATGTTCTTCACCTGAAATTCTTTTCTGAAGAGACCTAGACTGTTGGGCAGCAAAGGCTGAAAATCTCTTTGCATCTTTAGACTCTACAGTATAAATGCTGAAACCAAAACTCTGCCAGACGTTGTGCATGCTGTCACACAGACACCTCAGGCTGTCCAGGCAGTGGATCAGCAGTGCTCTGTGTTGTGACCTGTGTGCTTTGGACAAACAGTACCAGAATAAAAACCAAAGAGAATGTGTTTAGCTAGGCTAGGCCTGGAGTCCAGGTGAGGGTTTGCAGTGGCTGCACAGGTTGGCTGTACCACCTCTTCTCTTCATCCAAGACAGCTTCTGACTCTTGGACATCCGTGCACTTCCTTGAAGGAAAACTAACCCCGAGTCTTAAGCTCACTTGAAAAATTCTGTCGTTTCTCTCCTTTTTTTGTAGATACATATGAGCCAGATGGCTATAACCCTGAAGCTCCTAGTATTACCAGTGCTGGTAGATCTCAGTATCGGCAGTTCTTTACGAGAGCACAAATGCAGCGTCCAAATCTAATTGGCCTAACATCTGGGGAGATGGATACAAACCCTCGAGGTAGGAAGGGTTCTGGTCATTGCTGTTGCTATTTTTGTCCAAGACCATCAACACTTTTCCCTCTTTTCAGGCTGAAAGCACTAGTTTTTCTCACTGATCTAGTGTTTCAGAGCTTTTTTTTTTTGACATTTCTGCCTTTTTTAAGTGCTAACATGCCCATATTAAAGTCAAAGCAGCCTTTTTGATTAAAAATAACCACTTGCTTGGGAATGCTACAAGGGTTTTGTTGGTTGGTTGGGGTTTTATTCCTCTTAAACCTGTGAAGGTATTTTCCAGGTACTGGTAGCTCCTAGAAAGAAAGAAAAGTGGTGCCCAAAGGTGGATTTAGCAGCACAGTCTGCAGACTGCTTTTGATCAGCCGAGGGCACAGAGGTGATGATCCAAGCTCCTTGCCTTGGCTGTTGTGGTGGTAGTGAAGAAGGGAGCTGCCATGGCATGTTTTGGTGCTTCATGCTCTGGCTCTGTCAGCCAGGTGTTCTCTCTGAAATGAACATCACAGGTATCATTCCAATTTCCCAGCTGCTGGGAATCCCAGTCTGCACTTACATAATTCCTAGCCCCTGCCTGAATGGATGTGGCTGCTGTCTCTTAGTGGTGATGTGCACAAAGCATCTTTTAGGGAAGGGCACAGGTCAAGGCTCTTCAAAGTTTAGTAGTAGCAAAACTTTCTTTGTCCCTTGTGTTTTCCTACCCTGACTCTTAAAACCATAGATGTTAAGTTTTGGGTTTTATTGTTCTACTTCAGTATTTCTTACTCAGTAGATAACAAAGATTTTTTTTTTTTCCCAAGTATTTCCTTCCAATGATTCATCTTTTAAGGAATATGGCTAAATATTATTGTAAGAATTGCTGTTGCTGTTTGCATCTTAATGACTGTCACAGAGGCAGGGTTGGGGCTTCATTGAGAGCCCGTCCCAGGGGTAAGGCAGGGATGAGTGCTCAGTGGTAGGGCCTCACTCAACATGTTTTACTGTCTTTATCACAGGTGTGAAAGGTTTGCTCTCAGATCATCCTCCAAAGTGAGGATGCCATGCCCAAAATGCCCAGTCTCTGTTCTCACCAGTGTAACCAGCAGAGCCCTGGCTTATATAAAAGCTATAGAAATTGCTGTGTAGCTCAGACTTCTTTTTAGGAGTTGAATATTTGGCATTCACAGGAGACTAACACAAAGGGCATAATCTTGATAAGGTTGCAAATAAATTACTAGCAAACTTTGTGTTGGTAGAATTTGCTTCAAGCTTTAAATCTAATGTCTTAAAATTTTGAGTGTAATAGTTATGCTTAGTTAACAGTTTGTTCCTGAACCCTGGCTGGAGGGCTGGCAGTGGAAAAGAAGGGGTTCTTGGTTGCTTTTGGTCTGTCAAGGGTCCCTACAAGGCAAGCTGGTTATTAATTCAGCCTCTGCCCATTGCAGAGCTCTGACTTAAAGCCTGGGGATCCACCCATGGGTTCTTTTCCTCCTTTTCTGTTTTGTTGGGATTTGGGGTTCTCTTTTTTCTTTCTCTCCCTTTCCTGCAGAATCTGAGTTTTTAATACCTGAAAAATGAAATTTTAGCTTTGTTTCTTCAAGCTAGTACCAGCCTTAAAGGTCATGGGTCCCTCCCAGCTGGACCATGTGTGTTTCTCTCAGGATGTTCAGTTGGGCTAGCGAATGATTTTGTTCGGAAACAAAACTGACCAATTTGATAAAGTCATCCTAATGTTTATGTTTTTTAATCTCAGTTCTGTTTTGCTGTGTGAAAGCTTTTCCATGTGTGGTGGAATAACACAGGCCTTTTTCCTTCCCTCCAGCTGCCAACATTATCATCCAAACTGAACCTCCCATTCCCATTACAAATAACAGCAGCAATGTCACTAGAGTTGTCCTGGAACCAGACAGCAGGAAGAGATCTCCAAGCAGCATGGAGTGTCCACCATTGAAGAAACCCTGGCTGGGAAAGTAAGAGTTAGCTACAGATGTTAATTCAAATGTACTAGATGGCTGTCAGTGCTGTGAGCATTGCTACTCACCAGCCTCTGTCATTTGGGATGGTTGGGTCACAAAGTCTGTGTCCCCATAAGATGGAGACTGAACATGGGGTCAGGGGAAGCTCTCTTTTGTTAGTGGCTAGAGGGTGTACTTTTTAAAGGAAAAATGCAATTTAGATGTATGCTAACATTTGCTGCCTTAATTAGGCATTTATGTACTTATCTGAACTCTTCCTGTTCTCCTTTTCTCTAGGCAAGTGAATAACAACCAAAATAAGCCAGGATTTTTGAAGAAGAATCAGTATACTAATACAAAATTAGAAGTTCGAAAAATTCCACCAGAATTGAACAACATTACACAGCTCAACGAGCACTTCAGCAAATTTGGAACTATTGTAAACATTCAGGTAAGTGTGTGGGTATTTTATTTTCCCTGAAGCCTGCTTGAATACTGCATAGTTTCTTTGAGCAATCTTAGTGGAGACAAATTGGGAGAGGAGGTAATCAAGTTCAGAGAAACCTTTGCTTGGTTTACTGTGTGTTATTTTCTAAGTACTGTAAAACATTTTGGTTTTAGCCTTCATGATGACTAATTACATTTGAAAGGCTGGCAGATTTAACAGTGTCTAAACCAACTCAGGTTTTTGAGCAACTTGTGTATAACTTTTGAAAGAGATGGTCTGACAGTTTGTCTTATATGATGGTCATTCATCTATTTATTTGAATGTGTATAGACTTTGCTGCAAGTACATGTAAAGTTAATTACATAGAGTGTCTTACCAGTGTTTGGAGCTGTAAATACACTGGATACTCAACTCATCATTGCACATTATTTGTAGATGGGTTTGCTGGTGATTGAAATGTTTTCCTCCTTGAGAAATAACGCATTTGTGCCCTTTTGCTTCAGGTGGCTTTCCAGAACGATCCCGAAGCTGCTCTCATTCAGTACCTGACCAACGACGAGGCGAGGAAGGCCATTTCCAGCACGGAGGCCGTGCTGAGCAATCGCTTCATCCGGGTGCTGTGGCACAGGGAGAGCGAGCAGCAGCCCCCGGCGCTGCAGCAGCAGCCGCCCGCCCCGCAGGCGCTGCAGCACCTGCAGCAGCAGCAGCCGCCCGCCGTCACCGTGCACAGCAGCCTGGCCAAGGTGCGTGCTGTCCCACGGGGCTCTGCTGCAGGGAGGTGCAGGTCTGAGCTTGATGTGTTCAAATTGTGCACACACAGGTGATGAACAAACCCCTGGCATCTGGTGCCTACGTCCTTAACAAAGTCCCGGTGAAGAGGCGCCTTGGAGCAGCGGGTGGGAGCCAGCCTGAGCTCAGCCAGCCCGGCGCTGGCGTGGAGGAGTCTCAGGTATGTTCAGAGTGGACCATGGTCATGCTCTCAGGTACAGCTGTAGCTTGTCAGCCAGGAAAGAACAAGCAGAGAGAGCTTGTGTGTTGTTCCCACTTGGTTCTGTTCCTTTTCAGCAATGTTTTGTGCAGCCGTGGTCAGTCACTTCTTCCTCGTTTCATCAACTGTTTATATGGAATAGGGACAATGACTTTAGGAGCTATCAACTACAACACTGACAGTATTGTAAATAGCATAAAATATTATTAGCAGTGCTTGATAGTAAACAAGACTGACAACCTGTGAGACCAGCCTTTTGCTGACAAATCTAATGGCTCTCCCAGTAATTTTTGAGCTTTCACTGTGCTTTAACAGCAGCACTAGAAGCTTAGAGTGTATTTGTACCCAGAGTTCAAGCCAAGAAGTGTTCATTTCACATTGATACCAAGTGCAGCATGTGTTCTGGGCCATGGGGAAGTCCTTTTAAGAAAGGAAGCATGGAGTGGCCTTTGCTGCCTTACTTTATCAGAAAGTGGGATGTTGGGCTGCAACTGCAGAGCTGAAACTAAGGCATGGGCTGCTCATCACCTTCAGTGGTGTCCTGGTGGGAATCAGGATGCAAAAGGAGTCTGCCATGGAGCAGGAAAGGATTTCTTTTTCAGAAATCCTTTTAACTGGACTGATATCTTGATCCATGTGTTTTAATTGCCTTGGTCTTTCTGCCTCCTTGCACAAATCTGAACATCTGAGTTGAGGTTTCAGGGAACATGATCTGCTGAAGTTCCCTGCTGGTATATCATGGTCACTTTGAAATATTCCATTTTTTACTGGGTGTTTTTTACTATTTCAGATATTTCCTACTTCTACAAGCCACTCAAAAATGGTTTACAGTTCTCCAAACTTGAAGACAACTCTGAAGTCTGGTGCAGGATCTAAGCCTCATGACGTGCAAGAAGCCCTTAAAAAAAAACAGGTACTTAATGCTTGATGGCTGCCTGACAGTGTGAGGAGCAAAGTGCTTTGAATGCAAGGTTTGATGGGCACCTGAAGCCTCAACCAGTCCTCAGCAGCTTTATGTGTGGCTGTGCAGCTGGTCCTTGTTACGGGGTGTCCTTGCAAGCACACCTGGGGTAATCATGTGTGGAGTGTCCTTTTGGGTTGTCTTGATGCTCTTGGCCATGTTGGGTTTTCTGAGTTTGCTTGGGGTTTTCTGGATTTAATCTCTGCAGATATGAGACACTTGCAGGACAGTGCACACAGTATGTTTCTTAAGAGGTGTCTGAAAGGGGAAAATGTTAGTAAAGTACCTTGCAGCAGGAAATGAGGATGTTATTTATTTTTTATTTGTTGAATCAGCTGCACTTCATACTTGTGCTTTTTGCAGACAGTACTTTTGGCTGTGGATTTCACTTCCATAGCTTGAAGGGGACAATATGATCCCTTTGGGTACATACATGACCTCTATGAGTACATACAATGCTAGACTGCTTTTTACTGATGGAAAGAGTTCTCTCCTCTTATAGGAGGCAATGAAACTCCAGCAAGATATGAGGAAAAAGAAGCAGGAGATGTTAGAAAAACAAATAGAATGCCAGAAGGTAAGTTTGGGATGTGGCTAGTAAATACCTTCTGATTTTATACATACCTGTCTGTTGAGGGCTGTTTTTCCTGGAATTTTATGTTCCTGTTCTTTTATTATTGTATAGATGTTGATATCCAAGCTGGAGAAAAACAAGGCCATGAAACCAGAAGAGAGAGCAGAAATTATGAAGACTTTAAAAGAACTAACAGGAAAAATATCTCAGTTAAAGGATGAATTGAAAACTTCATCTACAACCTCCACACCATCTAAATTGAAGTCCAAAACAGAGGTATTTCTTGTGCGACACACTTGCCTCCTTGGTTTTTGTAACTATTTCTATTAATGTGTCTATTTCTTCTAATGTGTCTTAAAAACGCAACAGCATTAGATCAAAACACTTGCAAGCAGCATTTTAATGTGAGTGATAACCATGGACAAACAAGCCATGGTTGAAGGAGCTCCATGACCTAGTTTTGCTTGTAGCTCATTCATGTTTGTTCCAGTTCTAAAGCAGAGAATTCTGGGTCCTTCAAAAAATGGGGGGCACCACACACACAGAGGCAATTAAAACAAAACTGAATTGAGAGAAAAGTATGGCTATTGTGTCCTGATCTGTCTGTACCATTTGCATGAATGTGCTGCTGAAGTGGAATAAAACATTACAACTGTGCCTTACAGTTCTGCCCTTTCCTTCTGTTTTCTGTTCCCACCTTTTCTGCCAGGCACAGAAGGAGCTGTTGGATGCAGAGCTGGACTTCCATAAGAGACTGTCCTCTGGAGAGGACACGACCGAGCTGCGGAAGAAGCTCAATCAGTTACAGGTGGAGGTGAGGTGCTCTGAGTGCTGCTGTTAACGGGTGTGTGAGTGCTGGGTGTGCCAGCTGCTCTGGGTGCTGCTGTTAACGGGTGTGTGAGTGCTGCTGTGTCACTGCTCTGGGTGCTGCTGTTGGTGGGTGTGTGAGTGCTGCTGTGTCACTGCTCTCACCAGCCCTGGCTCTGCTCTGTTCCCCCCCAGGCTGCCCGCCTGGGCATCCTCCCTGCAGGCCGAGGAAAGGCGGTGGCAGCGCCGGGCCGGGGCCGCGGCCGGGGCCGAGGGGGCCGGGGCCGGGCCATGCTGAACCACATGGTGGTGGATCACCGGCCCAAGGCCCTCGCCGTGGGAGGCTTCGTGGAGGAGGAGAAGGATGAATTGTTACAGCACTTCTCTGTAAGTGTGCCCTTAAATTAATGCACCTTTCCTTTACTGCTCTAAACCAAGCCTGTCTTACAATAGCAACAAATCCATGCTTTCGCCCAAAAATACCACTGCTACAATGGTGATGGCTGATGCAGCTGGGAGTCCTCTGGCTCTCACTTTTCTGTCCAAAAACTCGGATTTCGGTACACTACAATTGTACCATGATTATGGAAGTGGAGGAGAACGTTACTGCTGGTCCTAATGAACTTTTCCTCACAGAAATTTGGGGATATCGAAGATCTTCAGGAAGAGGATTCCCCATTAAGTGTTGTTGTTACTTTTAAGTCTCGCTCAGAAGCTGAGAATGTAAGTAGAATCATGGATATATTTTTTCACATATCTAAAATAAGAGGTTTTAATTACTTGTGTCTACCTTTGTATTTTAACATTTCAGAGGCTTTGATCCCCCAGTTTGAGCTTGGTAGTGCTTGGTGCTGCTGCAGGTAGTGCTGCTGGAAGGGAAGTACCTGCTGGTGGTGTGAGCAGTGACACAGGGCTTTCCCTGGCAAAGCTGCCTGTTCCTGGCAGCTCAGAGCTCTGCTCATCCTCTCACTGCCGGGGCAGGAGCAGCATTTGGCAGCTTTGGGTGTGGCTGAAGTTACTCTTGGAACACTGAAGTGGGTGATTGTGATTTATATATTTGAGATCTTCAAACATGCCTCTGTACCACATGCTTTGGGCCTGGCTTGTTGCTGATGTTAGAAGTGCTTTGCTTGGTCCTCTCTCTGAAAATCTGTGTATTTGAACTCGACCCAGGCTGCTAACCAGGGATCCCGCTTCAAGGACCGGCGGCTCCAGATCTCGTGGCACAAACCCAAGGTACCCTCTGTGTCCACAGAAGTCGAGGAAGAGGAGCCCAAGGAAGAGGTATGGAAATCTCTCAATAACCTGGTCATTCTTGCTGGAATCTAATAGCTGAGAGCTCTTAGGATACAGTTTCCTGTGTGCTGAAGAAACTTCTAAAAGATGTTTTTACAAACCAGGAACTGGACTGGTTTTGAATAGTCAGGTACATTTCCCACATTTTAAAACAGAGAAAAGGGGGGGAAGAAAAGACACTTTGTGGATGGGCTGTTAATTTGTCAGTGATGCAAACTAAGCCTCAGGTTCTGTATGTGCAGGCTGCAAAGCCTTTTACATCTCACTAGTGGTGCTCTACTCTAGGAGAATTGTGTGTTCTTCCCTGTACCTTAACACCTTAGCTTTTAAAGGTTATTTTGTTGTAGCATTTAACAAACCTTGTTTGGGAGAGGGTGAGTGGTGGTTTATTCCTGCTTCCTCTGAAGCTTTGCTCTCTTTCCTGACACAAGGCTGCTGTTCTTTCCCTGGTGTTTGGATGTAAATCTGTGAGTTTGATAGAGACACCCACACCAGACACCAGTGCAGCTGCTGCTGTGAGCTGGGGTGTGTCCCTGGGCAGAGCTTGCAACTTGTGTCTGAAAGTTCATTCTTTTCTTCCTCCAGGAGACTGAAACCTCAGATTTATTTTTGCACGAAGATGATGATGATGATGATGAAGATGAGGATGAATCCCGTTCTTGGAGAAGATGAAACTTGGTGTTCGAAATGTATAATTTTAGGAATATAGTTCAAACTACATCTTTTAAACGTTTATTTAAGGAAGTTGACAAGCCAAAAAGAGCTTTACTTTCTTTTCAAACCACAAAATTTACCATGAGCAGTTTGGTATGAAAACATTTGGGACACAGAGCTGTGAGACTGAGCTAGCCAAAGGCCCAGGAACTTCCTACAGGATTATCAAGCTCACCAGGGTGGTGATTTTTTTCTATTTAAGAAGGATAAAAAGGGGGGAGGGGGTTGGAAATCAGTATTTTCTTGTCCTCTTTTTGTGTCACCTGTATTACCTTGTTTTGGGTTTTTTATAATGTGATTGGTTTGTTAGTTTATAATTGAAAAGATATTACAGGTTTTATTTAGCAATATTACGAGGTTAGGGGAAAGACAAACTTTCATTAAATATTATGAAAGAAAAACTGGCTTCATTTGCTCGTTGAAAAAAGGGAGCATTTTATTTCCTGTGGAGTCTCATGTTGTAGGAATTATTTGTGGTTAGATTCTTAAATCATTTACTTCAGTATGTGTGACAACCACACTATCTCTTTGTTGTGCTGCTTTTTGTGAGAGGAGGTGGAAGAAACAATTTAACAGGATATTATTTTAACATTGTCCAGTTCACTCTGTTTCTCCAAATTCTGCTTCACAGAAACCATCAGCAGGAGCACACACTGGAGTGGATTTTCACTCCTCCTTGGTTTCCTTCTGTCATTTCAGTGCAAGGTCAGGCTGTTTATTGCGTTTCAGTATTTGTGAGCAAGAATGGAAGGAGTTCCAGTCTTCCTCAAAAGCAGCTGCACTGGCCCCTGTCTCCCAGCCAGGAGCAGCTCTCCCCTGGCTGTTCCCAGCTGTGTTCCAGGCAGGGCCCTGGGTGCAGAGCAGGGTGGGTTAGAGCAGGCTGGGGTTCAGCCCACAGGACTGGGGTGTCCTGCTTAGCCAGCCCCACAGCAGGGTCCAGTGTGCCAGGGCTGCTCAGAGCTGGCTGTGCTGTGCACTGGGTGTCCCCGTGTCCCCTCTCAGTGCCTCTGTGCTGTCCCAGGGCTGCCCAGAGCTGGCTGGCTGTGCACTGGGTGTCCCCGTGTCCCCTCTCGGTGCCCTGTGCTGTCCCAGGGCTGCCCAGAGCTGGCTCCCTGTGCACTGGGTGTCCCCGTGTCCCCTCTCAGTGCCCTGTGCTGTCCCTGTGACCCAGCAGGCTGTGTGCTGAGCCAGGGGCTGGCTCTGGGCTCTGTGCCTTGTGCCTGGGACACCCAGCAGCACCTGCCCTGCCTGCCCCCTTGCCCAGGCCACTCCTCAACCCCTCTTTTGTGCATTTCCACACAAAATCAGCACCGTGGCCATGCCAGCACTCCTGTCTCTTGAATGGCTGCCAGTGTAGGCCCTGTAGCTCCTGGCTGAGGGACAGCATCCACCCAACCCTGTGCCTGCCCGTGGCTCTGAGCGTGGCCAGGGCAGGTGCTGAGCCCCCTTTGGGCTCACAGCCCTGCTCACTGTCCTTGTGCTGTGGTGAGGTGTCCAGCTTGTGTCATGTCCTGTTTCTTGTCAACTGAAGGGGATGTCTCCAGTGTTCTGTCTCTTTCCAAACCTCTCCTCTTGCTAGAATTAGGACTGTCCTGCTAATGCTGAGACTGAATTCCAGGCATGAAGAATTGGAGGAGAGACCCACCCCATGAACTTACAAGAATGTCTTGCTCTTCTCCCATCACCTCCAGGGGTTTCAATGTCTGTGGCACAGTGTGTATCTTGAGAAGTCCATTGCAGCAAACATGTCCGAGTCCTGACAACTTAAAAAAGGAGAGAGGGATCAAAAGGATTTATATATTTTTTTGTACAGAGTTTTTTCTTAAACTGTATAATTTTGTAAATATTTTGCTTTTTTGTGTACTAAAATTACCGGCGTATAGATTTCAATAAGAATTGTTGTATTTTTGTATTTGGAAAATGAAATTTACAGTGGATTAATTAAGCTGTAAGAGAAATTGCGGTAGCCTTCGACACACACAGAATGGATTCCTTTTCATATGGTTTTAGCTCTAAGTGACACTGGGGTGGCACCTGTGCCAGGTGAGGGAGCGAGGGCCATCTCTGAGAGCTGCAGCCCATTGCAGTTTGCCCTCGGTGCCCCTGGAGGTGCCACAGTGCCAGGTGCCACCCAGGGCTGGCAGAGCCCCAGCCTGGCTGTACCCAGGGGCAGAGGAGGAGGAGGAGAGGAGCTCTGTGACACTGGCTGCCTTCTGCCAAAGCTTATGCACCCCCCTGTGTTTCAGGGCATGCTGGGCCTGTCTTGGGGTGGTTTACTTGGGTTTCTGTGTTTGCAGAGGCAGCAGGGCAGGACAGCTGGGTGCATTTCATGGTGATGCTTTACTGGGAAATTCACCTGTACACCTTGGGCAGAACAGCCCTCGGGGGTACCTGTGCCCCCCAGCCACGTGTACCAGCCTGAGCTGGGGCCAGACACTGCAGGATGAGGGGATGGGGAAAGGAACTCACTGCAAAGAATTCCCTCCCTTCCTGTGCTGAGTTAACCTGAGCAAAAATAAACACAACCACCTCTAATACAAAACCAGGCCCCTGCTTAGGAAAGCACCACTTAGCAAAATCATGTGAAAAGGAACAAAGCTCCTCTTGGTGTATAGTAACCTTGTACTATAGTTTTTACAGATTGTGAACTTGTGTAATAGGATAATAGCAGATATTGTTGAATTTCTAATTGTTTACACATTAAAATTCATATATGTAATGTTTGTTTTATTGATTACAAGCCAAATTTCTAAGATGCATGTTGACTTTTTTTGCAATAAAGTTATAGTATGGAATGGTTCAAGATTTAGAAAAGACAAAATCCTAACTGAAATAAATTGGAAGGAGAACCATTCAAAAAAATGACAACTCTCAGAAAAAGAGCATTATCACTTCTTTGGGGAGAAGTGGGTGTGTGAAGGGGGATTCATGTGTAATGTGTGTGCAGGTTTGGTTTAGGTCAGAGCTGAGAGAGAAATCTCCCAAGTGCTCTGGAACAGAATGGATGGAGCAGTAAATGGCTGTGGGAGGGGATGGGGGCAGCCAAGGCTGTGGCAGCTGTGGGGGCTCAGTTTAACAGGAGCTGGAGGGGGCTGTGCAGCCTGGGCTGGGGTCCCAGTCCCTCCAGGCCTGCAGTGTTGTGTTGGACACAAATCCTGGCAGGACACAAAGGAGCAGTTCTGGCTCCTGTGTAGATTGGGGTGAAAATGAATTTGCTCCATTATTACCTTTATTTCTGGTCTTTGGCCCTTTCAGCAGTTCCTGTTATTCCCTCCTGCAGCCCCTCCCTGTGCCTGCTGTGTCCAGGTGCTGCAGGGTGCTACCAAACCTGGGTTTCTGTTCTGTGCTGCTGAGGAGCCTCCCCGTGACACTCTGTGCCTTTGAGACACCTCAGTGCCAGGAGTTAAACCTGGGAATGTGCCCCAGCCCTGCCCACAGCCACAGCCAGCCCCGGGCTGCAGGAAGCACCAAGGTCCTTTAGGAGACAGAGCCTCGAGGAGCAGGAGAGCTTCAGTGGCCAAAGCTCTTGCTGCTTCCTGTAGCGTTAAAATTCATTTTAATGGAAAAGGGTGTGCAAGGAATGGGAAGGGGAGTAGCATTTGTGTGTGTGTGTGGCTTTGGATGTACTTGTCCCCAGCCATTCCAAATGTGATCTGTGAGTTCCCTGAGCACAGCAGCAGCGTCCAGCAGGGTGGGACACAATCCTGCCAGGAGCCCCTTGCAAGGCAGCAGATGTCCACAGGAGCTATTTGAGGGGAGCAGTCACATGAAGGTACATTGTTGGTGTAATTGTCAGGCCACGAATCTCTTTGTTGTCTCCAGCTGAGGCTGTATGGAATACAGCACTAACTTCTGGAGAGGGTTCCCAAAGGTGACAATCTAATTTTAACTCGGCTCTGGAAACGGGGGACCCAGTTCTGTCCTCTGGAGCAGGTTGTGTAACGTGTCTGGGCCTTTACTGATGAGATCACTGATACAAGGGGCTTTCAAAAGGCACAAATAAGTTTGTCTGATGTTCCTCTGGAGGTTTTCATATGCTGCCACCACTTCATTCCACAACAGACTTACAACTGTGATGAGCAAAACCTAAATTCATAAACTAGAGCACATTCTTTCTCGCCAGAATCACTGCAGAGACAATTTCCAGCGGTAGTGTCAGGCAGGCTGATCCCTGCGGGGTGCTGTGTGCAGGGACAGGGCAGGGCTGGGCAGGGTGAGGCTGTGGCCGCTCTGCCGTCGCTCATCCCATTTCCAGGAGCCGGATCCCGTCTGTGCCGCCTCTCCCGAGCCCGGCGCTGCCGGAGCAGCCTGCGCTCCGTGACGCGCGAGTTAATTATAGCGGCAACCTTAAAGCACTCCTGCCAGTGATTTATTTAAACACCGATGAATTATACATTCCTTTAGTAATTCATGTGAAAATTATTTGAAGTCAAGTCAACATCACGTAGCTGTCTCCGTGTGCTCTCTCGTGGTGCGGGCTCTGTCAGACAGCGCTGCCATCGGCTCTTCCTCCAGCCGCTCCTCGAAGCTCTTCTGGGTTACTGCGGGCCGAGAGGGGCTCCTGGGACACCCGGGGGAGCCGTCTCTGTTTGACCCGCCCGGGCTGGCCCTGGCTGGGGAGCAGATGCCCCTGCCCTGTGCCCGTGCTCACCCCAGCCAAACCCGCCCGTGTCCGTGGAGCGGCCGCTGTGAGCACCCAGAGCTGCTGCCCCCGGGCAGTGCAGGGCCGCACTGCTCCTGTCCCACACTGGCAGCAAATTCCCTCACTGGGTTAGAGGGTGAGACTTTGGGGCAGCCCAAGGTGCCAGCGCTGCTCTCCTGTCCCCCCAGGATTGCCCTGAGAACACACAGCTGTTTCACTTGTTGATTAGCAAAAACATTAGGAGACCTACTGTTTCAGGGCATGAATAATTAATGTTTGTTCCTCATTAACTTCTTGTGGCAGAGTCCTGTTAGATGCATTTAGATGTATTTCTAGAATTGGGAGCAAATATAACCAGATGCCTGGCAGCTGAGTGCTCTGTTCCACCCGTGGAAAGCCCCATTGCTCCATCCTCTCTGGCAGGAGGGGAGAGCTTGTTCTGATCAAGGACTGATGTGTCCTTTATTGCAGTTTTAATTACAGTGAATGATACATGCAAAAAATTCTATAATTCATGCACACTACAAGTGAGTAAAGGATGCCACTCCCAAGACAGTGGCCACCTGTTTTCCTGGGATGTCAAATCAAAACCTTGCTTCCTGAAAAATTCAAAACTAAGTTGCTGAACTTTCCCCCTGCTGCTGCTGGACAGGACTGTTTGTCCTGCCCCTGTCACCCAGCACAGCTTCAGCACTTCTTGTGCTCTGGTGGGGCCACAATGCTCTGCTAATGCCAAGGCTTTGGGGTTTGCTCTGGGATCAGACCCACAAACCCCTCTCAGCCCCTGGAGCCACCTGTGCCACCGCCTGGGGCCAAGGACGTGCCAAGGCTTTGCTGGCAGGAGCCCCTCTGCAGCCAGCAGAGCTCTGCTTGGATTTTAATCACAGAACAGGAAAGTGCTCCCGACTTGATCTGAAGCAATGCACAGGCCCGGTGCTCCCCTGGCCTCTCCTGGAAGGCAGCTCAGCAATTGGCCCAGTGCTCAGTCCCTGGGGGCTCTCTCTGGGGATTTGTGTGGGGTGGCCCCACCGTGCAGAGCTGCAGGTGCTCCCTGAGTGCAGAGGAAGCCCACCCTGGCTGTGATGCCACGGGCAGCTGTGCTCCTTGAAGCACTTTCCATCCCATCCCACCTGCATTGAAACCTTCCCAGAGCCACGGGGTTCCTGCCCTGGTCCCTCCCTTTAAACTCCAAGTTCTGCAAACTCCCTTTAGGCCCCCATGGTCCCACCCGAGGCATGGTCTGACCCCGAGCTGCCCTCCCTGAGCCCACCCTGGCACACCTGCAGGGGAACGGGCTCCACACCAGCTGGGGCTCTGGAGGACACCCTGCAGCCCCAGTGCCAGCCCCAGTGCAGCCCCAGTGCAGCCCTTTCCTCTGGAGCCCAGCACTGCCTCGGCCAGGCAGCTCCTGTAACTTAGCAACTTTTTCTTTGCTCTGTGAAGGTGGGCTCTTCAATCTCCTTAATGAATAAGAGAATCAGGCCAGGTAATTGATGCTTGGCCATTTAGCTGATGAATAATTGACTGTCTGGGTAACTGGAGATATTTCCTCGATCAGATTGTGCAGTGGAACAACTGCATCATCCGGGGTGCAGCATGGCTCAGCTCTGGGGGGCTGGAAAGGGCTCTGCAGGCTCACAGGAGGAACCTCCAGAGCCAGCTCTGGTCCTCCTCTTCCTCCACATGGACCAGGCCCATGAGCTCCAGCAGTGGAACCTCCTGAGGTTCAGCAAAGCCCAGGGATGATCCCTTCCAACCCAAACCATCCCCTGACTCTGTGATTTTGGTAACTGGCTGCATTTTAGCAACACGAGTTATTTTATCACATAAACCTTGACTCGGGATTTCTTTTCCAGACAAACACGAGGGCAGGACAGTGAGAGCTGGGCAGGCCCTGAGGGGAGCTGGGGAGGGGAGCAAAGGCTCAGGAGCAGGAGCAGCAGGGGAGAAGGTGCAGGAGCTGTCCCTGTGTGTGCT
>JAHXMQ010006307.1:16550097-16574017 GCA_020466415.1 Ammodramus savannarum pratensis
TTCAGGAGGGGGAAAGGGCTTTTATTTGCGATTCCCAGAAGCACCTTAACGATTAAAGATTAATGTTCGAAGCGTGAGCCTCCCCTGGATATTCCACTTTAGCATTTCAATGAGTGACAAACATCGAACTTGAGAACTGGGTCTCATCCTCCTCCCCCGTGAGAAAACGATCTCACGAATTCACCTTTTCCTCGCGGGTAGCTTTCTTCCTCACATCGCGTTTTCCCAATCACCCTCAGCGATTTTTCCCCAGTCAAATGTCCTTTAACAAAAAATGCCCTTATGCCATTACATTATATTGTGGGTTCTGACAATTTAGAATAAAGGCGGCGCAATATTAATTGCCTTCCGCGCTATAAAGAAGGCAGCTCCGACGGCATCTTCCCCCGCAGCTGCGGGCTCCGGGCCGTGTTTTCACAGGTAGGATGTGCCTTTATCTCTCCCCTCGTTCTCGTGCGTGTCTGGGAGCTGCCCCCGCCTTGCCCCGGGCCGGGACCGGCCCCGCCGGAGGAGCGGGCACGGCCGTGCCGGGCCGGGGGCGGGAGCGGGGCCGGGAGCGTTTCCCGGCACGGGAATGGAGATCCAGATCCAGCCCAGAGCCAGGCGGGGCCGCTGCCCGGGCACCGCAGCCTCGCGCCCTTCGTGCTGCAGCAGAAATCGCCGCTGGCGCCGCTCTCGGACGGGATCCGCGCCCCGGGTCGGGTCAAGCCCGGTCCGAGCCCCCCGAGCCCGCTCCGAGCCGGCAGCGCGGAACCCCCTCACTCACGGCTCACGGTCCCCTCTGTCCTGCACTCCTGCCCGGGGGACACCGCACCGGGCTGGTCCCCACCGCGGCGAAGGGATCAGCGCTGCCTCTCTTGGGGCTGCTCTGGGGCTGCCCAGCTTTGGGGGTTTGGACCTTTCCGTGTTTGTCCCTTTTGCACAGCTCCGGAGAGTGCCTTAAAGATGCAAAACAAATCCTAAACGAACTTTCCCAAACCCGCAGCCGCTGCCCCACAAAGCAGCTCCTCTGAGCTCCTCCTCGCCCCCAACAGGCTCACCAGGGACACCTGGAGCCCCTTGACCTTTTAGCCCTCCCTCCCTCCCTCCCTCCCGGCTTCTGTGCTCCCGGCAGGCTCCGGACGGGCGGCTCTGCCCAGGTTTCACACACCGGACCCGATCCCTTCGTTCCAGATTTTCTCTGGAGGTCAGGTACGTCCCGGTTGGTCACCGCTGGTGCCTCAGTCTGCCCCTGGGTTCGGCTCCCAAAGCTCTGGGGCTCTGGGCTAAACCCACAGCGATACAGGAAGGGATTTGATCTCCTGGAGCTGCGCACGAACTCCTCCCAGCCTGGAGGAAGAGCCCGGACCCGGTGTTTGGTGCTGGAGGGGCACAAGGAGCTGCCCGCGTTTGCCCTCAGGATAACGAGCAGCGCCCCGGGGCCAGCAGGCATCGCCAGCAGGGATGGGAGGCGGGATGGAGCCAGGGCTCCAATTCCGGGTTTGCGGGAAGCGGCCCCCGCATCAGAGCCCCCTCTCCCCGCTGCCCCGTCCCTCTCCGGGTGCCCGGGCAGCAGGACTCGCAGTTTTCTTGGGGCTCCTTGTCCTGGGCAGTACGTCTGTGGGATCCGCTTGATTCTGCAAAACACCCCACGCACAAACCTATGTCCCACAGGGGAAATGAAAAATGCCGGTGAAATTTGCTGAGAAAGGGAGTTCCCTTTCAGTGACAGCCCAGATAAAGGGGAAAGGGAAACCTGCTGAAATAGGAAACACCCAGTACACGTGTGAGAGACTCAGCAGCAAACTCCCTGTCTATGGTTTCTGAACCACTAACAATTGATTTATTATTTTTTTCCCATTCCATGCTTGTTCCTTAATATCCTGCTCTCTGTCTCCCGGGACCTGTGCACAGGAGATGAAAGCACAGAAAACCAAACAAGCCATTGGCGCTGCTCACTCAATTGATTTTTACACAAAATTTGCCTTCATGCACAAAGGATGGAAAAATGATCCCATTAATAATGAATAACAAAAACAAATGCAGGGAGGAAATCAATAGCAGCACATCTGATAACACGAGGGGGTCGGGGGAGCTCCCAGATGTACAAAAGCATCTGTGAGGAGAATGGGAGAGAAGAGAGGGCTCAGGGGCTTGGGGGGCTCGGGAGCAAGCAGCAGGTGCTGTGGGGCAGGTGTGTGTGTGCGCGTATGTGTGTGTGTGTGTGTGTGTGTGTGTGTGTACATACGTGTGCACACACGTGTGAGGGGCTGTGTGCGTGTCCCCATCAGCCACCAATGTCCTGTGGGAGCAGCAGGACCTGCTGCTGAGGGTCCTGGCCTGGTGCAGAGCCAGGCCCACGCTCATGATGCTCCGAGAAGCAGCCACTGGCCAGGAGAGCTGGAGCTGGAGCTGCAGCCATGCTGCTTTCCCAGAGAAAACTGGTTTTCAGCTGCAAAATCCCGAATTTCCAGTCCCCTTTTCCTTCACACGTTCTGCCCTCAGTGTTTCCCTTCTCCTGGGTTTTCAAGGACCTTTGTTCTCCCAAGGAGACGCATTCAGTTTGAGATGAGAAATGTTCCTTAGGACAGAGGAACTGCTGCTGCCCAGGCTTTGCCCCGGGCCCCGGGCTGGGAGCTGCGGTGCCCACGGTCTGCAGCTGGGCGAGCTGGGGCTGCGGGATGAGAGAGCAGCCGGTGCTGGGGCCAGAGCCCCGGGCCAGCCCCTGGCACTGCCGGCCCGAGCCCGGTGCGGTCACTGTTGGTAAGTGCGGGAGGAGAGAGATCTCTGCATTTACTGTGGACAGCTGGGAGGGGAACCAAGGCACCGCCCTCCACCAGAGCCCGGCACTCGGAGCTCAGCCAGGGAAGTGAATAACTCGGTCCCTGTTCGGAGTGGAGAGGGTTTAGTTTCGGTGGAATCATCCTGGTGCAGTTCCCATATCCCTGTGCTTGGGGCGGATGCAGGCGAGCTGCTCCGGGGTCAGCCCAGGCCAGAGCCCCCGGAGGAGCGGCGCACGCAGCCCTGTCCCCTGTCCCCTGTCCCCTGTCCCCTGTCCCTGCCAGCGGGCCGTGTGTGCCCGTCGTGTAGGATTAGCGGCTCCGCGCTGCACTCAGGCTGGACGCCACGTGCGGGCACGTTAACATGGAAAACACATTAGCCCCCGCCGAGGAAACCGGAGCGAATCGGCCGCGAGATGAGGCAGCCTGGGATTTCACAGCGGTGCCGTTCCTCAGACAGGACAGCCGAGCTGGGGCCTGACGAGCGGGTTGGCTCCTGTTCACCGCAGCCCCGGGCAGCCGAGGGAGCCCCGGACCGGAGCAGCCCCCGGGATGGCCGGAGCCGGCACCGGCCGCAGCGCCAGGGCCCCGGGCCCGCCGCGGAACGGCAGCGGGAGCGCGTCCGCCGCAGCCCGGAGCCAGCCCTGGGCCTCATGAAATATTAACCCCGAGCCGGGGCTCCCGGGGCAGGAGGCGCGTCCGCAGCGCTCCGAGCGCGGTGCCCTTCCCCTGTCGCGCTGTCACGAGCGGCCAGCACAACCCGCGTGTCCGTGGGGAGGGGACACGGGGGAGCCCCGGCTGTCCCCGCAGCGCACCCTGCGCCACTGCCTGCTCTGGGGCGGCACGGGACCGAGCTGCTCGGCTCTGAGCCCGTCCCGTGTCCTGTCCCGTGCCCGTCCCGTGTCCCGCCCCTGTCCCGTCCCGTATCCCGCCCCTTTCCCGTTCCTTAGCCAGTCCCGTGTCCCACCCCTATCCCGTCCCGTGCCCGCCCCGTGTCCCGCCCCTATCCCGTCCCGTGCCCGTCCCGTGCCCGTCCCGTGTCCCATCCCGTTCCCGTCCCGGGCCGGCGCGGCCGCGGCAGCGGCGCGGAGAGCACGGGAGAGCGGCAGCACACAGGCGCATCAATATTTCATAAAATGCCAGCAGCAACAGAGGGAGAGAGGGACCGGGAGCAGAGCAGAATATCGCACAGCTTTTTAGTGGTCTTTTTCTATTAGTGTCAGGTTTCAGACAGGAGAACTTTCCCCGGATGCTCCCAGGATTGCGGGTGTGGCCGAGCGCTCTCCCGGCCCGGTGCAGTCACGGGGCTGCGGCGCTGTCGGAGCGCTCGCAGGGCCAGCGCCGCTGTCCCCGCTGTCCCCGCTGTCCCCAAGGGCTGCGAGAGGCGCTGGGCAGCCGGGCTGGCTCTGCCCTGCTGGGCTCTCTGCAGCCATCGAGCTCCTTCGGGCTGAGCCCTGCTCTGACCATGGCCGAGCCTGCACCCCATTTCTCCGTGCAGGAGGGAATCTGCAGGCTCCATATGTAGAGAAAAATGAGATGTTTTCAGGTAAATACAGGGCAAGCCTGGGGCCAGACCGGGGAGCTCCGTGCCCAGAGCCCGGGTGCAGCACCCCGAGCCGTGCTGTGCCCACCGACAGGGAGGTGCCCTGTTAAATGTCAGCAATGCCCAGACCCACTTGCTGCCCACAATGCCCAGATGATGCCTCACATGGCCCCAGAAGGGGCCAGCCCAGCCCCAAGGCCGAGCAGGGGCACAGCAGCCGTGGCCCCGAGGTCCCCACGGCTGGAGGGGATGGAGGACCCCCAATGGCTCCCAGCAGTGAGCGGGGAGGGGGCTGCGAGAGCCCCTCGGGGCCAGCAGGAGCCGCCCCAGCACGGGGGGATCGGGGGCTCTCCCTGGCAGATGCTGGCACCGCAGCAGCACAGAGGCCCTGCAGACAGCCCAGGGCAAGATTTTTAATTTGTCATCACACTTCAACCTGAAACCTGAAAAAATTAAAGAAGAATGGCAGGATGTTGGCATCTCCGAGACGACAGAGCCCCGCGGCTGCTGCAGCCCCACGGCAGGGGCCAGTGCCAGCAGCGGGAGCCACTCGGGGGCTGCCACACGGAGCCAGAGGGAGCCTTGGAGCAGGAACCAGCCCACGGCACAGAGCTGCAACGGGGATGAAGAACACACTCACCTCGGACCAAGAGAACACCAGAACATGGGCAGCTTTGAGGGGGAACTCCCACCCTGGGGGGTTTCAGGACCCCTTCCCATGTGCCTGGCAGAGAAGTCGGACCATGACACAAAAAGCCTTTTAAAAACTACAGAGATCCAAATAGTTGAGAAGGTTCCTGGTTTAAAACCTTCCTGGGAACAATTTCTGGGGCAGCAGCAGCAGCAGCAGCAGCAGCAGAGCAGCTCTGTGCTGGAATCTGGCTCAGCACAGCCAGCAGCTTTCCAGCCAGGGGACAGCAGCTCTGGGGGGGACAGCACAGCTCAGACAGGGGAGCCAGGGCTGCAGGCTCCTCTGGAAAACCCGGACACCCCGTGTACCCAGGGCATTAGCAGGGTTCCATCAGCAGATCCACTGGCTCTGCGGCGGGTGTGGGTTTGGGATTCCCCCGGAGAGATTTCCCCTGCTCCAGTGCTTGCCACAGCCCCGTTCCCCAAGGGGCACGGCCAGCAATGTCCTCGCAGCTCCGGGCGCAGTGCCACGGCTTCCTGAGGGATTGGCAGAGCCCCTGGTCATCCCCTGGCACCCCAGAGCCCGCGGGAGCCAGGGGCGTGTGTCCGGGCAAACAGCGAGCTGAGCCTGGGAATTCTTGGTTTCAATGAAATCCAGGGGAGTGCGGATCAATCACAGTAAATGGTTCTGCTGCCAGGAGCCGCGTCCTGCAGCACAGGGAGCTGCCAGCAGGTTCGTCAAAGTGACTCGTGTCAGCTCACCGATAACAACCTGCTCCTGGAGGAGCTGCCGTCCGACAGTTCCTGACTGGAACGTTGTGAGAACACAGAGGTGAGGGGGGGGGGCGTTCAGCAGCAGCCCCAGCCCCCCCGAACCTGCGAGAGGGCCCTGCAGCTGCTCCTGCTAGCTCGGCATCAATAAAACATGGAGACAACCGCGAGCGGGGAGATAAAAGAGCATGAAAGACGCGTGGAAGACAGGCGGCCCCACTGTGTGCGGGGGATTCGAGCACTCGTGGGCAAAACCGGGTTTAAAGTCTGCCATCAGAAAGGGCCGGTGGGGACGGGGCGGGAGGGACACGGGACTGCATCCCCTGCCCCGAGCGGGCACCGAGCCCCGCATGCCCGGGCACCGAGCGGGCACCGAGCCCTGCCTGCCCTGCCCCGAGCGGGCACCGAGCCCCGCATCCCCGGGCACTGAGCCCCTGGCCTGCCCACCCGCACCCCGGCAGGACACCGGGCTCCCGGGCAGCCCCAGCGCCCCCTGACCTGCCCCACATCCCCAGCGGGGCAGCAGCCTCAGCAAAACACACGAATAAAGACCCCGCAGCCAACTCAGAGCGTGCAAAAGTCTCTGTGGCTCAGCACGGCCAAAGGCCCCCCAGCAATTCCTTATTGTCACCATCTAAGCAAAGACAGATCCTTTTATTGAGAGCAGGAGAGGAACGGGAAATGCGGGGTCACAGAACCGGCTGGGGACGGAAGGGCCTGGCGGTCACCACCGGACCGTGTCCGGGAACGCGGCCCGGGCTCGGCCATTCGGGGGCTCCTTCGCACCGAGCGCTGCAGCTGCCGCTTGATGTTCCCCCGTGCCGCACGCTCCCTGTGCCGGCAGCGCTCCCCGCACGGCTCACCCGTAGCTCCGGGCTTTCCCGGTGTCGCTGCCGAGCGTGCCCAGGAGGAGCCGCTCTGCTGTCCCGTGCCAGGGCGCGGGTCACGGGCCCCGTGCCAGGGCGGGTGCAGGCGGGCGGTGCCTCCCCCGCTGCCCCGTTCTCGTCCCGGTCCCGCGTGCCGGGCTCCCGGGCGGACTCGCCACGTCCCTCGGAGCCCCCGGCACCGCCCGGACCCCCGAGACCCCCAGACCCTCCGCATCCCCCGGAGACCCGCATACCTCGGAGCTCTCCTGGACCCCCAGACTCCCCGGACCCCCCACATTCCCCGTACCCTCCGCATCCCCCGGACCCCCGCATCCCCCGGACCCCTGCATCCCTCGGAGCCCCGCCCAGATCCCCCCGAGCCCGCCCCGGGCCCCCCGGAGTCCCCGTGCGCACGGCGCCCCCTAGCGGCCGCCGGGCTCCCCCTCCAGGATCGTTCATTGGCTCCGTGCCCCCGTGACGTCACGGGGCGGGACATTCCCTATTTGGTTGCGGGGGGCGCGCACCGCCGGCTGCGGGCGGTGATTGGCGCACGCGGTTCCGAGCGCTGATTGGATGCTGCTCCTCCCCTTCCCTCTACGGCGGGAGAGTCACTTCCGGTTCCCTCCCCGGGTCGCGCCTCACGTGACCCCAGGCGCGAGGGGCGCGGGCCAATCGCGGCGCGCCCGGCTCCCCCCATTCAAAGCCGGCGGGCGCGGCGGCCAATGGCGGGGCGGGCTGTGCCCCGCGTGCGCTGACGGGCGGGCGGGATGGCCAATGGGACGCGGCGGGGCCCGCGCGGGGCGGGACGGGTGCGCGCGACGGTGGCGGCCATGGCGGAGCGGGGCGGCGGCGGCGACGGGGAGGCGGCGGCAGCGGCGGGCGAGCGTTTCGGCACCGACCTCCGGTACGGCGGGCCGGCCCGGGCCGGGGCTGATCTGTTCGGCCGCGCGAGGCGGGGTGCGGCGGGGCGGGCCGGCGGGGGCTCTCCCGCCTCCTTTCCCAGCCCCGCGTGCGACGGGACGGGCCCTGTTCCCGCTCGCCGGGCCGGGGCCGCTCCCGGGCGGGGGCCGGCGGGGCCCGCGGAGCGCGGACACCCCGTGTCTGGCGTGGCCCTCCGTCTGATAACCTTGGGTTCTCTCGGGTCTGTTCCTCATGCGCCCGTGGTACCGCAGTGCGCTCAGGGGCGGGTGAAGCTGCCCCGGGCCCCGGGGGAGCCGCTCCGAAGCCGCTGTGCCCGTTCCTGAGGGCCGAGGGCTCCGAGAGCCCGCGCGAGGGCCAGGCCCCGCCTGCAGGGACCCCCGAGCCCCCGCAGCCCCTGGCAGAGCGGCCCCGCCGGGCCCCGCCGGCCGCCGCGGCTCGGGACGCACCGGCAGCAGGAGCCGGAGCCCCGGCCGTGCTCGGGGCGCTGCGGCGGATAGGGAAGGATGCGCTTGCCAGTGGCTGCGTGCCCCATCCCGCTCTGGGTGTCCATTAACGCGGGGGAAATGCACAGTGAGTGCGTTTAACCCTGAGTGGTGTAGCAGAAGCGCATCTCGAGCTAGTTGCACGCTTGGCTTTACCCACTCACCGTGGCACGCTGTGCTGTGCTGCTGGTGCCGCCGGCTATCCCGGGCTGTCCCGGCGCGTTGTCCCCCGGCAGCAGCAGTGACCGTGCTCCGTGCCTCTCTCCCCAGGATGGCTCAGCAGCAGGCGCTGCGGTTCCGCGGCCCCGCGCCGCCGCCCAGCGCGGTGCTGCGGGGCCCGCCGCCCCTCCTGCGGCCGCCCCCGCCCTTCGGCATGATGCGGGGCCCTCCTCCGCCGCCCCGGCCCCCCTTCGGCCGGCCGCCCTTCGACCCCAGCATGCCCCCGATGCCGCCGCCGGGCGGGATCCCCCCGCCCATGGGGCCTCCGCACCTGCAGGTAAGGGATTCTCCTGGGCTGGTTAAGTTGATTTAGGGGTTTTCGTTTGTTTTCACACGTGGAAGTGTCCAGCTCTGGGCCCCTCAGTTTCAGGAGGCGCATGGAGTGTGTCCAGAGAAGGGCAGTAAAGCTGGTGGAGAGTCTGGAGCACAAGGCTGATGAGAGCAGCTGAGGGGTCTAAGGGGGCTCAGCCTGGACAAAAAGGGGCTCAGGGTGATGCTGGAGTCCCCATCCCTGGAGGTGTCCAGGGAACAATGGGACGTGGCACTCAGTGCTCTGGGCTGGGTCACAAGGTGGGCATTGGGCACAGGTTACGCTCAATGGGCTGGGAGCTCTTTTGCAATGTAATTGATTCTGTGATTGTGTGGAAATAGTATGAGAATGGAAATGGGTGAAGGAAACAGCAAGGCAAGATGAGAACACAGGGCTCAGGTGTGGTGTTACACACCACTGCATACCTGTGGTGTGCAAATACAGCTTCTGCTCAGCCCCTCTGCTGCTAAACTGATGGATGCCTTAAGGTCTTGTGTCTGATTTTCTGAGGCCGTAAGAGTTTGCAAGGGACGGTGCCTTTGTGAATGAGAAATTGATGGTTTTAATTGCCTTGTGCTGATATTTAATTGCTTTGTGGGGGTGCCTTCCCTTTAGGGCAGTGTAAGTGCTGTGCGGGCCGTGGGCAGGCTGAGGAGCTGAATGGTCCCACGTGCTGTTATGGATTAAATCCACTACTTTAATTGCAGTTTGGAGAACCAAGCAGAGTTACTTCGGATCCCAGGCCTGGCTCTGGGTGTCTGCTGTGTTTGATTTCCACCCGGGGTGTGCTGCTGCTCCCAGCTGTCACACAGCTCTGCAGCCCCTCAGCAGCACCAGCCGTAGCTGGGTGTGTGAGCTGGGCTGGCACCGAGCTGGGCTGGCACTGAGCTGGGCTGGCACCGAGCTGTGCTCAGGGCTGGCTGCCCTCCCTGCCCCATGCCCAGCCAGACGGGATGGTGACAGCCCCTGGTCACAATGGGGGGAGCTGTGCTCAGGGCTCGGGGTGTGCTGGCACCCTGGCTGCACACCTGGCACCAAATGCCCGCGTGGTTTTACTCCTGGAGTGGGGAAAGGAGATGTAGCAGGTGGAAGATGGGATTCTTCACACAGTTGTAGCAGCAAGAAAGAGGAAGCTCATGGTGAAGCAGGTGCAGGAGCTGTTGAGGAGGAACAAGGGAGAGAATGCAGGCTGCAGTTGAATTGAGGGCTTTTTTTGTTTGTGTAGAATGCCATCCACGCACTCTTGGCTTCCTTTTCTAGTAGAATTTAATGCAAACAATTGTTACTGGTTTGGTATGTGGATTTAAAGAGCAGTTTAAAGCCCCGATCTCGGGGCAGCTCCCAGCAGAGGCCAAGGCCGTGGCAGCAGTGGCAGTGCCAGGGGTGCAGCTGCAGTTGTGGGTGCAGCTGGTCACCGAGCCACCCCCTCCCTGTGCCACAGGGTGTCCCAGTGCCAGGGCTCGGGGTGACACTCAGAGCTGGAGTGAGGGGCACAATTAGGCAGCTGTTGGGGTTTGCAGAGTGAGCCAGAGAACTCTGTGAGCTCTGTCATCTGTTTTACAGGAAGTGTTCACTGTACCTGTTGCATATAGGGAATTTCAAACAGTACAAGTAAATAAGTAAAATGAAAGAACTGAATGTACTTTGAATTACAAACAGGTGTTCAGGTAACTGTGTGCAGGACAGGTCAGGATTTCTTATAGTGCAATAATGAACATGTAATTTCACCATATTTTTGTTTTAATTGGCACTAGCTAGAATTTTAGTTAGTGGGAAATTTAGGAGTATGATGGGTTTTAATTAAGCCCACTGCTCAGCTGTACTGGCAAACCAGATGCTTACTTGTAATTTAGGTTTTTTTAACATATCTTTCCTGGGAGTTGAGTTTCTGGGATATTTGGTTCACAGATGGTGATGTCTGAGCAGCAGCTATTTGGGAACAGCTCTTCCATTCTTTCTCTTCCTTCCATTGAAGTATTTTCTCCTTTCCAGGAGAGGACTCTGAGACTTTGACCACGTTTCTGTTCATTCCACCTTTTTTAGGTGCCTGGATGTTTGTATCTCAGAAGTGATGGCTTCAGCTGTTGTGCCATGGGTGGGGGGTTGGCTGGAAGCACATTCCCTGATCTGGGAGCACTGCATTGTTAGGGAAGCTTCCACAGCTGTCCTTACTGTTGTTGTAGTGTGCTGTTTCTCTAAGAAAGGAAAATTGCTTGATATTGTATTTTTGTTATCATTATCATCATTATTGTTATTATATGCCTTTAGAGACCACCATTTATGCCTCCTCCCATGGGTAGCATGCCACCACCTCCTGGTATGATGTTCCCTCCAGGAATGCCACCGGTGTCTGCGCCGGGAACACCAGCAATGCCCCCGGCCGAGGAGATCTGGGTGGAGAACAAGACTCCCGACGGGAAGGTGAGCCCGGGGCAGGGCTGGGGTGCCCGGGGCAGGGCTGGGGTGCCCGGGGCAGGGCTGGGTGCCCGGGGCAGGGTCGGGGTGCCCGGGGCAGGGTTGGGGTGCCCGGGGCAGGGCTGGGGAGCCCGGGGCAGGGTCGGGGTGCCCGGGGCAGGGTCGGGGTGCCCGGGGCAGGGTCGGGGTGCCTGGGTGCCAGGTCGGGGTGCCTGGGTGCCAGGTCGGGGTGCCCGGGGCAGGGTTGGGGTGCGCGGGGCAGGGCTGGGGTGCGCGGGGCAGGGCTGGGGTGCCCGGGGCAGGGCTGGGGTGCCCGGGGCAGGGTCAGGGTGCCCGGGTCGCTGCCCTGCAGCCAGCTGTGCCTCACAGGGCTGATGCTCTCCCCAGGTCTATTTCTACAACGCCCGCACGCGCGAGTCGGCGTGGAGCAAACCGGACGGGGTGAAGGTGATCCAGCAGTCAGAGCTGACGCCCATGCTGGCGGCCCAGGCCCAGGCCGTGGGGGCCTCCACCCCCACCACCAGCAGCCCTGCATCTGCAGCGTCGCCATCCACCTCCTCCAGCACGCAGTCCTCCACCACCTCCACCACCACCACGGCCACCTCGGTGTCCCAGACCAACTCCAGTGAGTACCTGGCCGTGCCTCGGCCTCGCCGTGCTGGGGTTGCTGCATGGGGAACTGCTGCAGCAAAGCATGGGTATTCAGGACAAAGCTGTTTCAGCATGGAGTGTGAATTTAAAGTACAGTGTTTAGTCCAGAAGAACCTTGCACGCAAACTTCTTTCTCCCCGGTCTCAGAGAATTCTTCAGGTCTTTGTGTATTTTTCTTCTGCTGTTATCACATCATCTCAGAGCTATTACACATCTGTTTCCTTTTGACTACAGATAGAGCTGAATTGTTTTTAGAAGTGTTTCACAAGAAATGTTGATCTGAGGTAGGAGTTTAGTTGTAGCAATTTCCTCGTTTCCTCCATGGCATCTGTTCCTGTAGGCTGGGTTTCAGAGCTGCTGCTCTGTGAGCATGGTGGATTACAGAATAGAGTTTCTTTGTTGTATTAGTTTTATTAGCATTACTCCTCTGCCTAAGCCTTCTCAGTTCCTGTTTTCTAGAGTTCCACAAAGAGGAAAAAGAAAGTCCTTGGAGGCATTTTTGTTCATTTGTGACCTTTGAATGATAGTCTGGAGATTATTGCTGCTTCCATGGACTGAGCCTTTGCTTGCAGGGGTTTTCCAAGTAAGGAAAGGGGACTGAGTGATGCAGCATGCACATAAATGCATGGCTGTGCACACACCAGCGTGGTTTGCACTGCCCTTTGGCACGTGTGTGCTGCCCAGGTGCCTCAGTGTGGCACAGAGGTGTGTGTTAGGTACTGAGGGTCTGTTTGCTGTGAGTGTGTCAGCAGCAAACAGTGAGCGAGGTCAGTCCCTGTGCCCAGAGCCAGGTGAGCAGGGCAGGGAGCAGCTCAGAGAGAGTCCTGTTTGCATGCAGGGCTGCATTCAGACAGCACTGGTGCCGAGCAGGGCAGGGAGCAGCTCAGAGAGTGTCCTGTTTGCATGCAGGGCTGCAGACAGACAGCACTGGTGCTGAGCAGGGCAGGGAGCAGCTCAGAGAGTGTCCTGTTTGCATGCAGGGCTGCAGACAGACAGCACTGGTGCTGAGCAGGGCAGGGAGCAGCTCAGAGAGTGTCCTGTTTGCATGCAGGGCTGCATTCAGACAGCACTGGTGCTGAGCAGGAGTCTGGCACTGGGCATTGGGTGCTGTAGCTGCACTGGCTCAGAGTGTGCAGGAGGTGAACTGTTCCAGCTCCTGCTGTGGGGTAGAGTTGCATCCTCTGGAATTCATCTTTTTCCTGTAACAGGCGAGACAAGTCAGCTGAATCACCATTTAACCTGAACTCCAGAATCTGTGTGTAAAAGGGAGTCAGATTTGGGTAACCCTTCAACTCTGCTTTCATTGAGGCTGGAGGGAGGACACGTCACTAGAGCAGCAGAGAACTTGTATTGCTCAGGGCATTTTAGGGCTTCTGTTTAAGTTGAAGGGTAGCTCAGAATGATGTTAATTCACTGTTGAGCTATGGTCTGCTCTAACTGTTGTGCTGAGTAACAAGCCAGGTGGGAGGTCAGTGTCAGCTCCTGAGCCAGTGGCAGGCTGGGGAGAGCTAGCCATGCTTTGTGGGCAGCACTTTATGCATCTTCTCTGAAGCTGGATTTCCTGATGTTGAATGCTGACAATCTGTTCCACTTCTACCTGTTCTATCTGCTAAACTTTGTCTTTGCTTCCAAGAACTGTTACTGTTGGTGTCTGTGCCTAGGTGATGAAATTTTATAATTTAAAATAATTTTATAACTCTTAGATTTGACCTGTAAAAAAACCCCTGGGACTTCTGGCTGAGCTTCATTCTTGCCTTGTACTGATTTGACCTAGGTCTTACAAATCACATACTGACTGTCTGCTCTGTTTCCCTAAATGCTAGGCACTGCTGAGAACTTTCACCCTTCCTGAAATGCTGATCAAAAATCTTTATTTAAATATGCTAATGCTGGTATATTGTTTGGAATGTTTCTGGTAGTAATAGAAAATGCACGGTGTGCCCATTGGAATATGGCTGTAAATTGGTGTGGTTTCTTTATTTTTTTTTCTTTTTCCCTTCACCTCTGCACCAAGTCTTACAGAGTTTACAGGTTTAAGCAGACTTGTCTCAAGTTCCTGTTGGCCTGTGCTGTGAGACTGTTTGCTCCCAGTTAAAACAATTTGAAATTGAAACCAGTCATGCTGCAAGGATTATAGAACTGAAATACCAGTTGTGTATTTTCCAGCTGGGAGGCACTGAAGACTAAGAAAGTTCTTGCAGCTCTTGAGAAAAAGTATTTTCCTTTTCCTTACTTATTTACACATTTTTATTGCTATTTTCTTGCTCTGGGGGTGCAGCCCAGCATAGTTTAAGGCAGACTGCTGTCATGCACATGCTGCTGCTGTTAAAAGCAGAACCTGTGTTCGTGTAACACAAGGACAGCCTGTTGCCATTGGAAACTTGCTGCAACGTTCTGTTTCTGTGAACAGAATAGAACCTCATTCCTGCCCGTGTTTGTCCTTTAATACAGCCCTGCTTCTGCTGTAGAGACATGTTAAGTGTAAAGAATGGGACAAATTGAAATTGGAAATTGACTTTCTTTGTGAATATTTAATGTTCCCGAGAAGGCAAAGTAGTTTTTGTCCAGGAGTGTCTTCCTGCTGGTTGTATCTGAGCACAGCTGCTGTGTACGGGAAACAGAGCGCAGTATGTTTGCAGCAGTGTATTGCAGTGTCTAAGATACAAGGTGTTCTTTGTGTTCTTTTATCAGCACCTACCACACAAGACCAGACCCCGAGTTCGGGTGTTTCAGTTGCCACACCATCAGTCAGTGTTTCAACCTCTGCTCCTTCTGCTACACCTGTGCAGACTGTACCCCAGCCAGTCCCACAGACATTGCCTCCTGCAGTTCCTCATGCAGTACCTCAACCAACTGCAGCAATTCCTGCTTTTCCACCAGTAATGGTACCTCCATTTCGTGTCCCCCTTCCTGGCATGCCTATTCCACTTCCAGGTAAATTGGCAAACTGTAATTGTCTTGTCTGCTACATGTCCATGTTGTCAGTTGTTTGCACTCATGTGTCCACTGTGTACAGAACTTGCCTGGATCCTCTCCTCAGAGTATCTCTGAAAGAATTCAGGGTTAGCAGACAGACTTTTTAATTAACAAAGAACATATCTTTTTGAGCACTATATTTTACTAATTGCAATATTGCTTTAATTTTTTTCTACTTACTTGATTTAGACCTGAAGTCTTGTGCATAAATATTCACTAGGACATGGATGAGCAGGAAGAATTGCCATGGAAATCATGACCCCAGTGATATCAGGTGTTCCTAGTTCTCTTAGGCTGCAGCATTGGGTAGGATGCTGAGGACCATAATGAGGCATTTAGGGGTCAGTGTGCTGTTATTCACAGGCTTTAGGTTTAAAGAACATAGAGAAGGAATCTTAGATGGCAGCACACTTCTTCTGGATCTATCATAGTTCCTTAAATTTTTATGAAGTACTTAAATACCTAAGGAAGGAGTTTTAGGCTGACAAAATGTTGGACTCAGCCTGTAGTTGTTGCAGAGGCCTCCCAGGAGATCACTAATGACACTTAGCACTTACACAGCACCTTTCATTTCATGGATACCACTGAGTTCCTGTTCTGAGACAGAATTGATGTGTTCCAGTGCCCAGTGGCACTGAGCACACACCAGGAGCTGATGATTGTGTGTTGCAGAGGGAGGTAGGAGACTGCAGTTGTATTAGGTTGAAGTTAGTTTCAGATTTAAAAAGACAAAAGAAGCAGCTCTGAGCAGCATCCTGATATTTCTGACTCTGTACAAGCTGAGTGAGGAGGCTTTGCTGCTGTCCCTGTGGATGTGGAGGGAGGCCTTCACCTCCCCACTGAATTGCATGGATGAAAAGTCACCCTTCAGAAAAGCAGCCCTTCACTCCTTTGATGAGAGAAAAAAGGCCTGAAAGCAGTTAAAGTGCTGACCAGAAGAGAGCACCAGCTTTTAGCTGCCTCTGCTTTTAGAATAGTCTTCTAAAATAACTGGGCAAAGCTACTTTAATCTGCATTGGCCTGAAAAGGAAATTGCAGTGTTGTACTCTTTGGATTAAACCAGGAAACAAATACTATTTTGAATGTGATATTCCAGGCTGAACAACAAATGAATAAAGGGTAGGAGAAAGAAGTCTCTTTATTGATGAGGTTTGCAGGAATAATAAAAACAGTTAAGTCTCAAAGATGATCAGCTGAGTACTCTCAACTGCCATTTCTAACCTTGCCAGCAAGGGACCAGCATGGAATAAAGGGCCCTTACACACTGTGAGGGATGTGATCTATGCAGGTGTGACCTGTGGGGTAAAATGGGATGGTCAGGACAGTGTAGAAATGTGCCAGTGGAAATGGAGATCCTGAGTGTGTGCCCACAATGGGCTTTATTGTGAGCTCTCACTCAAAGTTTTGGGAGTAGTGCAGTACAGGAGCAGAGACAGAGTAGGAACATCAATCTCCTGAAACTCATTTTTGAAATTATTTTTTTCAGCACTTCCCTGGTAAGAGGTCTTTGCTCTGACAGATTTTCCTGTGAGCTGGGCTGCAGGTGGAACCCATAGCATGCAGGAAGGACTCCTGGCAGCAAAGTGCTGCTTCCAGTAATGGGTCTGATTTACCAGTTTGCTTAGTTACAGAATGAAATCTGTCAGCTTCTTTCAGCTAATTTTGGCTTGAGTTGGTTGGGATGGTTTCTAAGCACTGTAAAAGAAAAGGAAAACTGTAAAATATTTTACAATAACAAGAAACAGAAGAGAAGTCAGATTATCCAAAACAGTATCAGGTGAAGTCAGAAGGTCATATGAAGGTCAGGCTGTAGATGTTTGGGGTTTTCAGCACCAGGTGTGATACCAGCCAGAGGATTTGAAGTCACAGGGACAGAGCTGAACAACACCAATGTCAGGTGATTTCAAAGTCAATCTCTGTGTTAAACTGTAGTAAGGAGAAATGGAAGAGTTTGTTAGTGATATCTCAGATCTTAAAAAGTAAGTCTGCTTTCTCTCAATTCCTATGTTTTAAGTCAGTTTTATGTTTGGGAATGACCTTGGCAGCAGAAACAGCTTGGGTGTTTGCTCAGTCTAATCTGTGCTGCAGCATCCCTAACTCCAGCAATCCCCAGGTAGTGTTATTTGTACTGACTCATGTTGGAGACATGCTGTAACTTCCTTAACAAAACGAATTTTCAGGTCCATTGTCAAGTATATAACATGACCACCCTTGCAGTTTAGGCAAACACTTCAATCAGTGCTGTTTGAGTCAATGTTTTCATGTCTCAGTTCAATACTTTTAAAAAGAAAACTAGTTGCAATTCTCTCATTGAAATTATTTTTAAAAAAATTACAATTCTGTCTTCTCACGAATTTATTTTCAAATAATTGGCAGTATTTATGTATGCTCTGCATACTAGATCTCTAATGACCAAATCCAGAAACTACTTTGGTTTAAACAGGGGTTTAATTTCACTTTCCACTGGAGCATTTCCCGCCTCACATGATGAATTTGAACTTTTGAAGGGAAGTGTTTCAGTTTCTGAGCATCCAGACTGGACCAGCCAGAGAGCACTTCTACAGTTGCCTTCTACCCCCAGAATGGAGGTTTTGGAAATGCATTCTCCTCAGCCTTGTCTGATTTCCCACTGATTTTGATCTGATCAAAGAGGATGAGCTGCTCGCCTTTTTGTGCCTTTTTGTGTCATTTCTTACTCAGCTGGAGAGCTGACCATGCATGATGCCCCCTCTTTCAGGGCGAGTTTTGGCTTTTAAAGCATTTTCAGCTCATGCCACTCTTGATAATGAAAAATAAAGGAAATGTCCCTGAGCTAGTGCAGCTCTGTGTGCCTCTGTCTGCAGCTTCATTGCTTTGATTTCTTTGAGTCCCTCTCTTTCACCTCCAGCCCTGCTGCAGCGACCCTCCTGCCCTCAGCTTTGCCTCTGGGTTGCCCTTGGCTGCCCACCCTGCCCTGCTTTGCTGCTCTGACTGTTCAGACCTGTCCTCCTGCCCTTGCTCTGCTCTCTGACTGCAGCAGACGGAGCCTCAAAGCCCGTTTGGTTGTGCTCTGCTCCCCACAGGTCTGTCCAGCAGAGGCTGCCTGTGGAAGCAGCCCCATTGTGGGATATTTTCTTGTGCTGCTGCCCTACAAGGGGAGCTGCATTCCCCCTTGGATGAACTTAAACCCCTGAGTCTTCATTGAAATACATTTTTTCTTTTTAATGACATCCCAATAACTTGCCAAGCAGCTGGTTTAACGTAGGCAGAGACTGTTGCTGCAGGTTAAAATTAGTTTTATATTTGATCTGGCATAAAACGTTGAAGCAAAAGTAATTCCCATTTTCTTGCTGGAAGGCCTCTTCTCTGCCAGCTGCAGATGGCATTCCAAATTGTGGCAGGCAGTCCGTAGCAGCCCGTGGTAGCTGACGTCCCATGGCAGCTTTCCAACATGCTTCCTATCCGTTTTGCAGGTGTAGCAATGATGCAAATAGTCAGCTGCCCGTATGTAAAGACAGTCGCTACCACCAAGACCGGTAATTTCCAAACCCATCCTAGTTCGTTTTGTCTGTAAGTTGGCATGGTAGTGAATGTGGTTGTTTCTTTTATTTCTTTATTTGCTTCCCCACTTCAATGATTACATATACTTTATTTTCAAAACCAGTATAAATGAAATATCGTATTTGGTCAGGAGATAACTTCCCCAAATAACTGTTAGTGTCAGCTTATTCTGTGCCCAAACTCTGTACAGTTTTCTGTAACCATTGAGTTCTGTAATGACTGTGACTCTCATGCCCATACTTAGTTCCTAGTTTCTTGTGTGGATTTTTGTTTTCCTGCTCCACATGTGCAGTGGCTGGCTGTGCTCGCATGTTGTGTGCGTGTCTGTGTGTCTGAGTGTGAACTTTCATATTTCAGTTGTGGATTTATGAATACTCACTCGCTGAAAACACGTTATGGCAGTGTGTAATGTGTGATTTCCGTTATTTAAAGTGAGACTTCCTAGTGTTAAAGGCTCAAATTTATGAAGTTCCAATCCTATCCAATTGGTTGTTCTAGAACTTGTCATTCCAAATCTATTCATTATCCTCAGTTTGTTGGGATGAGTGGAGAGATAATGGGACACTGCAGCATTCTGGCTTTCTTATCTTTGGATATTTACTTGCCATTTTGCTTTAGGATTTCAATAAAATGTTGGTTTTTTTCAATCAGTTTGCAGTATTAAACAAACCCAACAATCTGATGCTGTTTCATTCTCATCAGGTTTTATCCAAGGCTATGAATTAATGCCAGTATTTAAGACTTATCAGAGTTCTGTTCTATGTTCTATGGCTCAAATTCAACCCAATCTTGCCTTTTTAAGAGTAATAGGAATATCTTGTACACCAGCAGCATAATTAAGCTGTGGAGTACACTTAACCCAAATTATTTGCTGCAGGCATCTGATAAAGACTTTTCTAATAAATAGAGAACCTTATTTTAAAATGATAGAGTAAATGCCTAAAAGCTAACAAGCTTTGCAGAATTAAACAAATTAATTAAAATCCAATTTGCCTGTGAGTGGGCATTACTGGTTGCAGAACACAGGAAAGAAATTTGGTAACAATGCCTCGCTCCCCAATTTAACTTTGAAAACAATCCTCATGTTTCTCTCTATGGGTTGGACGTTGTGAGCTCGGTCAGTGGCGCGCAGGTGTCGGTGCCAGGCCCTGCCCTGGCGCTCACTGTGCCCTGTCGCTTGTCCCCCGCCAGGAGTGCTGCCGGGCATGGCGCCGCCCATCGTGCCCATGATCCACCCGCAGGTGGCCATCGCCGCCTCCCCGGCCTCGCTGGCCGGCGCCGCCGTCTCCGAGTGGACAGAGTACAAGACGGCCGACGGCAAGACCTACTACTACAACAACAGGACCCTGGAGTCCACGTGGGAGAAGCCCCAGGAGCTGAAGGACAAAGGTACTTGGGGTTTTCACTGCAGCTTTGTGCTGGGAGCGTGGCTCACACCATGACTGATTGTATTGGAAAGTGTGAACGGGTGCATTTCTAACCCTGATCTCCCTTAAGGATACTTTGGAGTTCTGATTATAAGGATCCATGTGAGTTGGTTTTCAGTCTGAAAGTTGCAGCGTGTTTCCCTCTGTACTGTAAGAGTGTTTGGTTCCAGAGTTGCTCCCAAATCTTGTGCCCAGGGCCAGTGCACGTTCCTGTGCCAGCAGAAAGTGAGCACCTCCCCTGCACACCTTGGAGAAGGTTCCAGATGCAGACAGAAAGTGAGGGGAATTGGGGGGAAAAGTCAGTCATGCCAAGGGCTGTAGACTAGGACAAAATGGAGATCACTGTGCTGAATTTCAGATCTCGAAAAACTAAATGTAAATATAAAGTATATAAAGATAAAGTATAAATAGATTTGGAGTATGAAGTAAAATAATGTCACCTTCCCCTGTCCACATCTCTACATTGTGTTCATGTAAATGCAGGTTAGATCCATGGGTGGATACAATTGCTGTTGTATAATAAATAAGGAGGAAGGGGAAAAAGTCCTGTGGCTCTTACTCAGTTCATAAAGTGTTTTAAGAAAGCAAATCCAAACAGTTTTGCCTTTTATTGTCTCCTGAGTTTTTAGTTACAAGAAGTCTTTGTTTAGACAAATGCGGGACACTTACACTGCTGGTTCAATTAATGCCCATCTTCCTAAAGAATCAGGTTAAATAGTAGGTCTTTTTACTGAGATGACAGTATCTGAGACAGCAAATAGTAATTTTGCTGAGAGAAGATTATATGTTCTATACTTTTTGTAAATTAAAAAATTGTGTACTTAGAAATTCCCAGGTGGTTCTGCATGGATTTATATTTTCTGTCCACAACATTTAAAATGTGAAAGTGGTCTTCAGTGTTCACTGTTGGTTGAGAACTATTATTGGTTTAGCATTTCTGTTAGTACCCTCTAGCCAGCCTTTTAGTGTAATAGCTGCATCATGATATTTCATTTTCCAGTACCAAGTAGTGTCTTGGCACAGGAGATAACTACAGCTTCATAAGCAGACACTGTAAAGCCCAAAAGAGACACAAAGTGGTGAGAATATATTGAAAAGAAGCTTTGGCTTTATATTGCATTTGGAAAATTATACCAATAAAAAATAAAATTGTTATGGTTCTATAGTTGTTTCTTAATAATGCTCAAGAAGACTCTTCCCTTTATTTAGAAAAAATGGAGGAGAAGGTCAAAGAGCCAATTAAAGAACCCTCAGAGGAGCCTTTACCAATGGAGACAGAAGAAGAAGAGTCTAAAGAAGAACCTATAAAAGAACTGATAAAGGAGGTAAAAAGCCTTGAACCCAAAAACCAGTCTGAAGTCTCACATCCCTCAGCTGTGGCTGCATCTTAGCCCAGGCAGGTTGTCAGGAGCCGTGGTTACTGATTCCAGTTCTTAAATTCCTGAGGGGATTTGACAGCCTCCATTTTTGGATTCAGATCTTTCTTCTGTTAATGTTTTTACATAAGGAAAAATTAACATTCAAAAGAAACATGTATAATATGTCAATGAAGAAGTTAGTAAGAGCATGGGAGAGAGGTTAGCTTATTACACAGATGTCGTGATTTTGTGGTACTCAGGAAATGGAACTTGTCCTGAATGTTTGAAATACTTAATATTTCATCGTTTTTTTCTCTATTTCTTTGCTTCATTATTTTTAGCAGTTTGACACAAAGCTCACATGTTCACCCTGTGCTGTAACTGCTAAGTTTAGGCTGTTAGGAACACGTGTCCTAGAAAGGGCTGTAGTGTTTCCAGTAAACAAAAGTAACTTTTCCTTTTGGAGGCATATTGCTGTGCTAAACACCATCGTATTTCAGGATACTAAAGGGTGTTTAAATAAAAATTAAAGCTTGTATCCTGATTTCTGTGAACTTCAATGTAGTCTAATAGGCAAGACCACAGAATTCAGTTACTGGGTTTTGCTGCCAAGCCACCCTGTTCATTTCTGAGGTAGTTACCAGTTTGCTGATTTCTGCTACAGAGGTTATTTCAGGTTTTCACTGTTTCCTACTGTGTGTCTCATTATCAAACAAACTAATTTTATGAATAAATGAAAATTCCTTTGTCAGAAAATGCACCCTTACACCTGTATCCGGGCCCTCCTAGATTTCTAGGATTCATACAGATCTAGGAAGATATTTCAGTAAGGTTTTGTCAAAGTCAAAAGTTAATTAAATGCTTAGAGGTTTTGGAGTTTAGATTTTTGGAATAGCAGCTGCTGTTGCAGTTCCAGTGCTTCTGTTCTAGGCATGGATGAGGTGTCATTGTGAGCTGCTTGTCAGCATGGTTTCAGTAAAACAAGTTGGTTACTGTGTAATAAATAATTAGCCAGTTGTCACTGCCTGTTCCTCAAACCTGTTTTTTCCTTGAGGAGCCAAAAGAGGAAGAAATGACAGAGGAAGAGAAGGCAGCTCAGAAGGCCAAGCCCGTGGCCACCACCCCCATTCCAGGCACCCCGTGGTAGGTAGCTGCTGTGTGGGACTGGCATGGCTGTTGCTGGGCAGTTAGAGCAAGTGACAGTGTGTGGAGGGCGTGCTCTTAGTGGGCTGCATTTTCAATATCTCAGTTTGAAATCAAATCACTGCATTTTCACATCTGGCAGCAGAGAACAGCAGCAGTTGAGGGGCAGAGCTGGGCAGGAGCAGTGTCGGGCAGTGAGTTGTGCAGTCAGTGGAAACTGGGGCTGTGTGACCGTGGTGCTGCAGGCTGTGAGCACACAGCAGGCCCCGGGGCTGAGGGTGACCCAAGCCTTCCTTCCCCTGCCCAGGTGTGTGGTGTGGACTGGTGATGAGCGGGTGTTCTTCTACAACCCCACCACACGGCTCTCCATGTGGGACCGACCCGACGACCTCATCGGAAGAGCCGACGTGGACAAAATCATTCAAGAGCCTCCTCACAAAAAGGGAATGGACGAAGGAAAAAAGCTTAGTAAGAGCAGTCTTATTGCCTTCTTAGGAAGCAGAAATGCAACTTAATGCTTTGCTTTCCAAGGCTTGTAACGTTTAAATAAGTGACAGAAATGTGAAGATCTAACTGAAAAGGTGTATAGATGTGAAATGCAGATTATGGAGTCTTTTTGGGAAAAGATAGCCTGTTGAAGAAAGTAGATACTAACAAGCTTAATTGTTTTGCTAAATGCCAACAGGTTGAAAAACCCCCACAGTTTTTATTGACTAAAAAAAAGGGATTGTGTTTGTTTTATAAGAAAAAGACCAGAAAAGATTAATCATAATGTACGAACGGGGTCTCACAGAAGATGAGTTAACTTTGAGATCATCAGTTCAAAAGGAGTTTGGAAATAGCTGCTGAGAGAGAGAGCATTCAAAAGGCTGCTGAGATGAGATTTCTCTCTGGCCTGAGTTCTAGGAAAAGGTCCTGGGATGGCATGTTGGCTTTGTAGTTGGAGGAGAGCAAAGTGCAGGTAATCAGGTAGATCCAAGTGTGCTTCATTAGACTGATAAGCCCGAGTTGTTTTCCCCTAAAAATAAGAGCTCAGTGTTTGTCATTTTAAATTTCAAGTTGGCTAAAGTCCACTGGTCCTGTCCCCAGGTTCCCATAGTGTGACTCTGACAGTGACTGAGAACCACGTGTCTTCTCCCTTTGTCAGAGCACAATTGCTGCACATGTTGTCCTTGGTTTGTGCATGAGGTTTCACTCATAAGTATAAAAATTTTCATCAATATAAAACCTAAAGTCTTACTGAAATCTGTTACAGTTAGAGAAGAGCACGAAGCTGCAGAGGAAGCAAATGAAGATGAGCCTATTAAAATAAAAAAGCGCAAGTAAGTTTTTGCTTTTTCAATACCACGTGGTCTGTGTGGTAAAATAACTGAAGTTTGTTACTTGAGCCATGTATGTTGTGTCCAGCAGAGTATAATTGGAATGGAGAGGGTTGGTGAAAAGAGTCATCAGCTTTCTGTTGCTCAGCAGATCAGGTATTTGATATTTTCCTGAGATAGCTGAAACCTGTGCAGAGTGTAAATAGCATGTGTTTTGGAAGTTGAAATGGAAATGGCACTGAAGTTCCTTGGAATACCTTGGCTCCTGAGCTCTGGGTGTGAAACTATTCATGTCCACCTCTGAGAATGGCTTTTATGGATTGTAAGCCTGTTCTTCTGGTATGATCAGTGATATCTGCCCTGGCCTGATGTGGTTCAGGTTCTGACCTTTAGGGCTGACATTTTACTTCTCAACTTACACTTTGCTTTTTTTTCAGGAAAGATGATATCAAAGACATAGATTCTGAGAAGGAGGCTGCTATGGAGGCTGAGATTAAAGCTGCTCGAGAGAGAGCCATCGTCCCGCTGGAGGCTCGGATGAAGCAGTTCAAGGACATGCTGCTGGAAAGAGGGGTCAGCAACCTGTGTGT
>JAHXMQ010006307.1:16574117-16587545 GCA_020466415.1 Ammodramus savannarum pratensis
AGAGGGAGGCTCAGATCAGAGCTCTGTGTGTGTGTGAGAGGGAGAGAGAGGCTCAGATCAGAGCTCTGTGTGTGTGTAAGGAGGGGAGAGAGGGAGGCTCATGCAGAGCCTCCTGAGTTCTTGGTGAATTCCAGACCTGTGGCACTTTGTGTATGGAAACAATCTCATCCTTCCTCTGATCAATGAGTGGGCTTGGTACAGAACTCCAGATTTCAAAGAAACTTACAATTACAGCAAAGATTTTGTAACTGACATGACAGGGTCAAGACAGATAATTTCCTCCCCCTCCCATCCTGTTTTTCCCCCAAATTAAGTAATTACATAAGTGGAAATTGCCATTGAAGATGAATAGGACACACAGAGTGGACACGTCCTTAATGTTTTTGGAAATGTTCTACTGAGAAAAGCAGCAACTCTCACTCTAGTCTGTACAGACTTATCCTTAAATGGGAGACTCTTTGCTTTTAGTTAACTAAAGAAATGTACTTGATGCCCATCAATTTTGATAAATTAAATAGTTGACTATAAATTTGGATAGTAACTGAAAAACGGAAGTGGTTCCAGCTGCCTATGGAACACAGCTTCCCAAGGCTTTCTTTCAATATACATTTTATTTTTAATGTCACTCAGCAATAGTGTGTATTATTCTTTAGAAGTTTGCAGAGGAAATTGATGTTGAAACTTTCTATGACAGCCTCTGTCATCCATTAGTGATGAGAACTGCAGGATGAGTTTGGTTCCCTCTTTTCATCACTTCTTAGTGTTTTCAAGGAAAACTGTACAACTCCTGTATAGTTTGTATATTCATCCTCATTTAATTAAAGGTCTCTGCCTTTTCAACATGGGAGAAAGAGCTGCACAAGATTGTTTTTGATCCTCGTTACTTGCTGCTCAACCCAAAAGAAAGGAAACAGGTAAAAAAGTTTAATTCACTTCCCATCCAGACACAGCTACTACAGGTTTATCTGAATGCTCAGTCTTTGTTTCTGCAAACCTTTCAGACTAATAAGTGCTGCAAGGGATTTTTATCACCATTAGGGTTTGCCTGGAAATGGAAGAAACCAGCAAGGGAAAGTGTTGATAGTTGCTTTATTTCCTGTGGTTGGAAGGTCTCATATTTTGACACAGTGAAAGTTGTATGTCTACAGAGCACTGCTGAAACCTGAATGAAATAGTGAGAGTCATCAGTATCTTGTCAAAGTATTGGCATAATAAGTAATCTACCTATTTTCTTTTTAAAAAGCATTTGGGGGGAAATCTAAAGTGCATTTTTATTGTTCAGCAAGTTCTCACTCCAGCAGCTTTTCTTCAAGTGAATGTAGGGAAATGGAAAGCTTCAGGAATTTGGGAAGTGTCTGAGACATGGGACCCAGGAAAATGTTAACTGGAATGTGTAAGGAACTTCTTGCCAGGTCTCAGATGGTGTGTTAGGTACAGCACCCTGCATGTGCAGCAGCTTGGATCAATTCCATATGGAAATGCAAAGTGTCTCTAAGATTTCTGCCTCCTCTGTGTTGATTTTGTGGTGAGAGGAAAGGAAAAGAAGTGGGACTTTTCCTGCCTTATCCCTAGAACTTCTGTGTGTCACTTGTGTGTTTGCTGTGGGTGACTGGTGTTTCTGTAGGTGTTTGATCAGTATGTGAAAACCCGAGCAGAGGAAGAGCGCAAGGAGAAGAAAAATAAAATAATGCAGGCCAAGGAGGATTTCAAGAAAATGATGGAAGAAGCAAAGATTAATCCAAGGTAGGAGTTTCTTTGTGGTTCATGTGCATAAGCTCTACTAGGTTGCAGTGTGTTGGGTGGTATTGGGTTGATTAATCTTTTCAAAATGGGCAAAGAGGAGAAAAATCATGAGATAGTGTTGAAATCTTCCTTTGTTTGCTTGTCACCTAATCCATTAAAAAATAGAACTTGTGATTGACATATTTCAAGTTGAAGAAATACCCAGCATGCTCCCTGGATTGTGAGAACCTCCTCGGATCCGCCACAAGTTTCTTTAATAACCTAGTTTCTTCGTAATAAGTCTTTGAGAAGTACTAGGGAGATGTCTTGGGTTTGGAGGGGGCTGAAGGGAGGAGGGGGCTGTTTTTCTTATTGCAAACTATGTCAATGATGATGTGATAAAATGTTCTGGTTGCTTTAATAGAGCACTGATTACACCCCCTCACATTCAGACCACGGGCAGCAGTGAGCGCGAGGGGGTGACGGTGAATGTACATTCAGGATTTCACTGCTGGCATTATTTGTTTCACAGCTTCCGCACACAGAGGTCATGAGATTCATGCTTATGTCACCAGATAAGCTCCAAACCGTCCTCTTTCAGCATCTCTTGGCTCATCTGGCATTAATTCTTTCCCAGTGAAATAACAGCTCATTTGTTTCACTTCAGCTCGGTTTTTTTCAGTGACTCACTTTGGAAATTTGGTGACGGTGCTGTGGTAACTTTTGAATTGCTTCAGATCTGACTAATAACTCAGTAGTAGGCTGGAAGGCTGGAGGCATGAAATTGCCTTAAGAAACAGTTATGTTAGCTTTAATATCCTCAGCTTTCAGCATATCTTCAGTATGTCGTGTTGGGACTCATTCTTTACCTGATTATGGGCTGGGGTGGGAAAGAGAATTCCAGCTGAAATACTGTCTTGTTTAATCTTATCCTTTGTCTTCTGGTTTCAGTGTTTGTCTAAAGATATTGCTGTACTTCTGTGAGTGCCAGACTGGTTTTTTATCATCTATCTCAGTCCAACATGCTCAAGAGTTTGTGTTCCACTTCACTTGAGCAGCTCTTGTTCTTCAGTCTAGCTGTACATTCACTTTCTAATCCTTTTGAATAAGCTACCAAATTCTCTTCTTGTTTCAATTTACCCTACAGCAACAGTAGGCTGGATTTTCCAAGTCTAATTATTTCCATGCTGTGATGAAAACATTCGTATGATTATAAGTGTCTCACGTATTCTTGGGGCCAGATTTGCATCAGAGCTTGGAAAAAGCACAGTAGTGATTTTTTTCCGAGGTAAGTGGCAGTAACGTACCTACTGCACAGGTTGGAATCTGGCCCTGGAGGTGAGAGAACGCTCAGGGAAACGCTGTGGGATGAGGGGTTGAAAGCCCAGTGTTGGTGCCTCTGCCCAGAGTGTTTGAAGGGGATTCAGCCCTGCTGGTTTTAGCTCAGGCTCTGCAGTGTGCACTGCAGGGGAAGAGCTGGCACAGCACAGCCAGTGTTCTCTGGGGACTCCTGCCACAGGCTGGCTTTCTTGGTGAACTCTTAGCATGGTTTGGCTGCAAGTGAATGCACCTGAGATTTTCGGTTTCACAGCTGTGAAATACCTGGACAGACTGGTGGCTGAACTGCTAACCCTCAGAAAAGAAGAGTTTTGTAGACAACTGAGATTTTTTTTTGTTTCTTCTCCTTGGTTGCGCTGTAGTCTCTCTCTACACCTGCCCCTTCTGCAGGTGGCTGTATCTGAACAAACCAACCCACCCTTGTAAGTCTCTGACAAACACCTCTTGTGTGAGTGCTGACTCTTTTTATAGAGTTCATTGGTCCAGCAGCTCTATAGTGAGACCATAGGATTTGCCTTTTGGGTTTTTGTCACTTGTGCTCTGGCATGTATTGCAGCAGAGGAAACACCTCCCTGCTGAACCTGCCTCACAGCCCAGACAGCTCTGCCAAATGAGTTCACTTGCCATTTTGTTGCAGAACTACTTTTAGTGAATTTGCAGCCAAGCATGCTAAAGACTCGAGGTTCAAGGCAATTGAAAAGATGAAAGATCGAGAGGCCTTGTTTAATGAGTTTATCACAGCGGCAAGAAAGAAGGAGAAGGAAGACTCGAAGACCAGGGGAGAGAAGGTAAGGGGACTCTTGAGTTCCAGCAGTGTGAGTGGTGTGAGTGAGATGGGACAGAGCCAGTGCTTGGCTTCCCTCAGCCTTCCCCAAGACACAGGCCTGCACTTTCCTAGGGCTGTTACAGCCAAACACTTCAGGAGTGTCCCCCTGGTCTTTCTGAACAATTTCAATTTGCAGTTTACTAACTTTTAGACTATTTAGAACTGAATTGTGTTTACCTGTGAAGCTGAGTTTGCTTAAGCGCTAGTTTCTTTAATTCACCCAAGCAGTAACATTATCTTCTTAACTGAAGTAATGCTTAATTTTTATTTTTTTTTTATTAAGTTCTTTTATCTTGATGCATGAAATGGCAAAGGAGTCTTACCCTGTTTGGCTGGAGCCCCAAAGCTGGTCATGACCTCTCTGTTCCCTCACTGGGGGCGGGCAGGACTTGCAATTCCCTGAGGATAGTCTCTTCAAATTTCAAACAGTTCCTTTCCATCTCAAAGCAGGCACTCAGGGAGGGACTTATTAAGCTTTGAATAAGTAGATCTCATGTGTAAACTGCTGCTTATTAGATTTAAAGGTCAGCTTTTAGGGGTTAATGAACTCCCAGTGTCAGTGCCTGCACTGCCAGTGGTGGGGATGGGAATTCAGACAGGGCCACCAAATCCTGGGGCCACCAGAACCCGGGGCCACTTGCTGCCACGTCCCTGTGTGTGTGAGAGTGAGAAGGTCACCTCTGAAGGCCAATCATTTTGGACATGTGCAAGTCTGCTATTTTCATTATGTATGTGAAGTAATTGCAGGTTTCCCTGCCTGGAATGCTGGCAGGAGAGAGAAAGGCTGGGGGACAGGTCCGATTTGGGGACAGTTTCATTCTTTGAGAAGCTTATTTTTAAAATCTGGGTGATCTGATATAATTTGATTCTGTACTTGATTTTCTCAAACGTTGCCTTATCGCTGCTGTTTTCCATAAATGATTGTGCTTTCAGAGGGGAACTGATGTAGTTCAAGACTAGAATTTACATACTGCAGTTTGATTGTGAATATGGAATTTTAAAGCATTTTTGCATCTTAATAGTGCAGTTGAAGACTTTAAAGAATGAATACTAGTTTTGTTGTTGCATGATTGTTCTAAAGTTGAAAAGTTAAAAGAAGAGATTGTATTTGTTTGCTTTAAATAATGTTTTTTTTTTCTCCAAAAGCCTTTTGTAACCATTTTATGTATTCTGTTTTATAACAAGTGGATAGACTTTACAGTTATGTGCTGTGCGGCCTGTCAATCAGTTCAGTCTGACAGCTGTCAATCACTGACACGCAAATATTATGGGATTCCCTAGTGAGGAAAGCATTGGTATCTCTGTGTGGTGACTTTAGCCTCCCGCAGTTCCGGTACTTTACATTTTTTTAGTTTTTTTCCTTGTGAAGTGATGAGACTTGTACCTGCAATGTGTTAACTGCCAAAAAAAAAAGACTTCTAAATACACCTGAAATGTTTTCAGCCTTATTTTCCTTTGATTTTGAAAGTGCTTAAAACATAAAAGAAAATTTAAGGCATTTAACCTGAAGCTTTCTCAGTCTGTCCAAAATCTTTACTTAGGGAGAATCAACTTTACAGAAATCTTTAACGTAAGGGTTTTAGATTATATATATATATATATATAATGTTTGATTATGGCTTATGGGATGGGGATGGAAGAGCCAGCTTCTCCAACAGCTAGTTTTATTCCTGTGCCTGATTTCAGTGAGTAAATCCCATTGTCAGTGAGTGAAATCCATGCCATGCCATGCCTCTCAGATGGCAGAGAGGAGTAGCAGGGGGTTAGGGCTATCAGGGTGCCCTGGCTGCTCCTTGTGCCCTGTCCCTGGGGTGACACAGCCTGGCTGGCTGCTGGGCTGCAGGTGCCCTGCCCCTCGTGTGCAGACACACGAAATCACCATCCACAGCTGGCATCTAAAACATTGCTCCTTGGTGAGATGCTGCAGACTCAATTATTTGAGACATTTTCATCTTTTTAAATTTTAAAATGAGCTGGCAACGCCTGTGCTGCGTACAGGGCACCCGCGTGAAGTGAAAGCTGCTTTAGAGCCCCAAGGGCTGAAGTGCCACTGTTATTTCTGGGAGGGAATTGGCTGTGCCCTCCTGTTCCTGCCCAGGCTGCAGCTGGTGCCACTGCCCACAGCTGGGCAGGAGCTCAGGGGGATTCAGGGGGTGAGGGTCTGTTGGCAGCCCCACAGCTGGGCACCACAGGCAGCTCCTGCAGGAGCATCTTCCTGCAGCCCCAGTGGTGGCCTCGGGTGGAGCTGTGTGTGGCACCTGGTGCAGGTGCTCCTCAGTGTGGCCCCTCATCCTCTGGAATACACACACGGGTGATTGGAGCAGGAGCTTGGGGATACCCTTACCTTAGAGACTTCTGTAGTAACAGCTGGGAACTGTTTGGTTTCTAACAAATATTTCAAATGCCATGGCTTAGAAAGCTTCATATTTTGAAACTGCATGCATGTTTTATGATGTTTTGAAACAACATTCTTATTTTTAGAATGAATAAGCAGTTTGCCTAGCATTTTGTTGAGCTCCTTTAAGATAAAGCAGTAGTGCTATAGCTGTAGCACAACATCCCACTGGCACTAAGGGGCTGGTTTCTGATCTCTGCTTTACTGTCTTAGTCTCCTTTGGTATAGTAAAGAAAGCCTATAGAGCCTTTTATGTTTATATGTTAATATTTTGAAGAACTAAAATCATTGGTGGGCAAGGTTGCAGAATGTTGGTGCTGATCTTCATTCCATTCTTGCATTCTGAGCACAAACTGAGCACGTTTTAGAGGAAAAGGATGTGCCAGGTCTCTGTCCATCTGCTCCCTTCCCTGAGGAACCTCAGTGCTCTGCAGCTAAACTGCTTCTCCTGGTTTCCCTTCTTTAAGGGATGGGGAGGGAGATAAGTAGCAAGCAACAGCAGTCCTCCTCCTGGATTTTGGGTTTTTAATGGCTGTGCCATGAAGCTGTGTTGGGTTTGTGGCCCGGCAGGGTGTGGGGTGCTGTGGAGGCAGAACCCTTTGGCCCAGCCCTTGCCCCTGCTTTGGGAGGGGAGGCTGAAAGCACAGCCAGCCTGCCACGAGTGGATGGTGACCACGAGCCAAAGTGCAGCAGGAGCTGGGAGATCACCTTCCCCAGAAATCAAGCTGTCTAATAAAGGCACGGCAGTTGCCCTTACCGCTGCTGGTTCTGGGACGTTGGATGAAAACATGCTGCTAGTGGTTTTAAATAAAACCTGCTCTGGTGGATCCTCTGCCAGCCCTTGCAGCGGCTGTTGCCACTGACAGAAACATGACATGCCATTTCCAACTGAAAAAGTGTCGTAAATGTGCATGTCCATCCTAAATATAATTTACTTAATTGCCATACGTGCATAGTGCTTTATTGGTTACATCCATCTTAAGACATCAGTCTTTGTTAGCAGATCCAAGCATTTACTTCTGCTAATTGTACACCTGAAGGATGAATCCATAAGCACCTGATTCCTCTAGAACCTTGTTTCAAGCTGCATGGCTTCTGGAGTACTGATAGGCAAAATGCTATCATGCAGCAACAGTAACTTGTTAATTTGACATAGATAAAAACTAAAAAACAAGCTTAAATTGGAGTAAAATAATAAAGAGTGTATTGGTGGATCATTCTATAGAGTTCATCTTAGATGTAGCAGATGGTGTAAATGTATCTGCTTTGGCAAAATTGTCTCAAGGAACAGTGAATTTGGGCTGCACTTATGACTAAATTCAGAGTTTTGGTGATTGCTTTAAATTGCAATGGTGTGTAATGTTAATGTGATCCCTCTGGTGAAGGTAAGTTGACTCCTTTTGTCATAAGAGCAAACTGTGGAATATTAAGGTGTCTTTCTCAGTGTTGTCTTTCTGTTTCTGTCTGTATAACAGATCAAAATGGACTTCTTTGAGCTGCTGGCAAACCACCACCTGGATAGTCAGTCTCGCTGGAGCAAAGTGAAGGACAAAGTGGAGACTGACCCGCGGTACAAGGCGGTGGACAGCTCCTCACAGAGGGAGGACCTGTTCAAGCAGTACATTGAGAAAATAGCCAAGGTGGGCAGGGAGCCCTGGGTGTGCTGAGGGTGGACTGGTCTGTGCTGAGGAGAACTCCATACCAGAGCTGCTGTGGGAGTACCCCAGAATAGCAGAATATAGAATAGCAGCTTGGAACGTAGAAGTTCTGCCCTTGGGGGGATGTTTGTGGGATCTGTGTGCAGGCACACACATGATATCTGGGAGAACTTATGCCTCAAAGATTCCTGTGAAATCACTGGTGGTAAAACTGCAGCAGATACAGACACCACATGGATTACTTCCTCCTAGGATGGGCTGCATTCCCTTTGCTGTGATTTTCCCTGTCAGCTGAGCTTCTTTCAGGGATGTGTGTTCATACCCAGTTCCTTCAGTGCTGCTCCTTTCTTAAGCCAATATTCCTGCCTTTCTCTTCCAGGCAGTTAATGGTTGAGAACGTAAAACTGGGCCAACAAACAGTGATCCCCTTGGCCTCCCTTATTCAGAGCCTGTCACTGCACACAGCTCCTGGGAATAGTTGATCTGTGACCAAATTTGTCTCTCCCCCAATGCTGTAACCCTGTAACGCTTCAGCCTGGCTCTTTAAGCAAAATTTTGTAATCATAGAACCCAAATCCCTTGAAAGTCTTTTGTTCTGAGCTTCCTTTATTTTGATAGCCCTTTAACTCCCTTTGTGATGAGCAGTGTCGCTGCCTTGTTGCAGAACCTGGACTCCGAGAAGGAGAAGGAGCTGGAGCGGCAGGCGCGCATCGAGGCGAGCCTGCGGGAGCGCGAGCGCGAGGTGCAGAAGGCGCGCTCGGAGCAGACCAAGGAGATCGACCGCGAGCGCGAGCAGCACAAGCGGGAGGAGGCCATCCAGAACTTCAAGGCGCTGCTCTCTGACATGGTGAGGCACTGGCAGGCTCCTCAGGCAGGCTGAGCTCTGCCTGCTCCCTCTCAAAGCCTCTGGGCCCTTGGAGTGCAGCCCCAAGGAGGTGAAATCCCGCTGAGAGTTGTGCCTTGGTTGGAAGAGAAGGCTGTGCATTTGGGGTTCTCATCCAGGGGTGCTCTCCAGGGCTCTGGAAACTCTGCAGAGCTCCTGGTGTCTCTGGAAATAATGATCTCCAGGCTGCCTTTCCAAGCACTCTGGTGAACGCAGAGTGTTACAGGAAGGAAAGGAGGGTGCTTGGGTTTTCTGGTTTTGGGAATGCTCAGCTGGGCCAGTGGGACGTCTCCATCTGCTCTGAACCATGCAGAGGGATTCATTCTGCCACTGCCTGTTCAGTGTGTGTGGGGAACCTGCTGCAGTCTCGTCTTAAAAGCCAAGGGTTTCTGTTTTATTTCAACCTTAACTTCAAACGAGATGAAAAGATAAGCATTGTTATCAGTGAGCTGTGGACAAGCTGGTTTAAAGCAAACCATCTCTGGCCCAGGTGCGCTCCTCAGACGTGTCCTGGTCCGACACCAGGAGGACCCTGCGCAAAGATCACCGCTGGGAGTCGGGCTCCCTGCTCGAGAGAGAGGAGAAGGAGAAGCTCTTTAATGAACACATTGAGGCACTTACCAAAAAGAAGAGGGAGCATTTCAGGCAACTTCTGGATGAAACTTCAGCGGTGAGAGCTGTTGATGTTCAAGTTGACAATCTTTGCAGCCCACTGGCATTTCTCTTTTTCTGTTTTTCTGTCCCACAGTCTGATTGGTTTGGTTTTATTTCCAGGGCCTTTTTGCTGCATTGCTTCTTTTCTCCTTCATAGCAAAATTTTTGCCTTATGTTTCCTTACCTGTTTATCTGGAGTTTTACTTTGATTGAACATGCAGTTAATTTGCATATAAACTTTGAATCAGTGATCTTTTAATCTTCTTTTTATTTCTTCAGTACTGAGTTATTTGATATCCTTCACTGTCTGGCTTCTTGAGATATGCAGGGTGTTTGCCTTAATGGCCACCAGTGTGGTCCTACCCAGTTCACCTGTTCTGATGTTCTCCTGCTGAACCTGAACTTTTACTCTGCTCATGCTGTGGAATGCATCCCTGAGTCTGTGCATTGGGGTTTTAGTGAGGTTTCCTCTTTTTTAGTTCTCTGACAGCTTCAGGCAGCTTTCATTTAAACTGGAGGTTTTAACCTGATTTTTAATGCATTAGTTATTTTAGTTTAGAGACAAACTTTCTGCAGGTAATTTTTAATTAGAAAAAGACTTTGGAAAGTAAATTATATTTGGAGGACCTTGATCTGAAAATGCCATCTCAAAATATGAAAGAAGAGTCACTATGTAAAATCAACTCATTTTAGAAATACAACTGTAATAGGATAAGTAATGAGAACCCAGCAAGTTCATCAGTGGACTTGGGATATATTTAAAGGCTTCAGAGGTTAGTAGTGTTTGCATTTCTCATTCATAGAGTCTAATTTACTTTTATTTTAACTGTTTTTGCTTATTTTGAAAGATAACCTTAACATCAACATGGAAGGAAGTGAAGAAAATCATTAAAGAAGATCCAAGGTGCATTAAGTTCTCTTCGAGCGACAGGGTGAGTGGCTTGCATTGCTCTTGCCAGCTTCCAGTCTGGTGCAGGGTACAGAGAAGTGACTTGGGGGTTGCTGCAATGGGTTCAGCTCTGTGTGGACACAGGCGTTAGTAATTAAATATTAAATAAGATTAAAAATGTAGCAGGTAAGGAAAAGTATAATTAACATGTAACTGCTGCTGGTGTTGAGTGTGTTCAGTTGCAGGAAGTACTGGAGCTGCCCCCAGTGATTTGTGTTTATCTTTGGTCTTTCAGAAAAAGCAGAGGGAGTTTGAGGAGTACATCCGAGACAAATACATCACTGCCAAAGCCGACTTCCGGACGCTGCTCAAAGAGACCAAATTCATCACGTACAGGTGGGCCCTGCCAGGCTAGTGCAGGACGTGGCTTTATTCTGCTTTGCCATCCAAACAGCAGCAAACCGATGTCTGTTTTCTCCTAGTTGATGCCTGCTGCTGAAATCTTTAATGGTGCTTAATTAGCACAGCACCAGTGTAGGCAATGAGCCTGTGGTTCAGTGCCCGGAGCACTGTTCCGTGCCCAGTCCCCAGCTGATGTGACATCTCCTTGCTCAGGGGATGATGGCCCAGCCCTGCCCCCTGTCCATGGGGCAGCCTCCCCGGGCTCCCTGCCTCCAGCCCTCCTTGCTCAGGGGATGATGGCCCAGCCCTGCACCCCGTCCATGGGGCAGCCTCCCCGGGCTCCAGCCCGCTGCAGTGCTGTTGTCACCCTCGCTTTCAGATCCAAAAAGCTGATCCAGGAGTCGGACCAGCACCTGAAGGACGTGGAGAAGATCCTGCAGAACGACAAGCGGTACCTGGTGCTGGACTGCGTGCCCGAGGAGCGGCGCAAGCTGATCGTGTCCTACGTGGATGACCTGGACCGGCGCGGGCCGCCGCCGCCGCCCACGGCCTCGGAGCCCACGCGCAGAACCACCAAATAGCCCCGAGCGCTCCTGTCACAGTGTCTGGTAAATCCAAGCGCTTGCATGAGCCATCTGTCGGGTTACACACATCCATTGCCGTCAATATATCCAAACATCTGAGGAGCAGAGGCAGAAGCAGCTGTAGTGAACGTAGAATGATCTCTGGGGGGAAAAGCAACCACACAAACTCACATTAAAGATATTTATGAGTTAATTGGAGCATGAGTGACAAATCCCAAGGTGTGGCTGTCTGGTGGCTGTGGGTCTCAGAGTGGTGTGTGTGTGTGAGGTGTGAGTCTGGTACCTGGGCTTTCCTCTCAGCAGTGTCCAGGGGTGACGGTTTGAGCGTGTCCCACGTGTGCCACCAGCTGCCCCCTGGTGCCCGCAGCCCGGGCAGGAGGGGTGACACGCTCACACTGCTGACCACTGGCAGCCACTCTGGGAGCCCCAGGCCCAGCTCTGCTCCCACCCCTGGGAATGGAACTAAACCTGCTGGAGCCAGGGTCAGAGCTGAGTGGAGAGCGGGGACTTGGAGACCAGACCAGGTTCATTCCCAGGCTGCTCTGTTCCTGCCCCCAGCCATCGATTTGCAGCAGTCAGGTTGCTCTGCCCAAGTGAGGTTCTGTCTAATGAGTTTTGCTCGAAGCTGGAAATGCCAGAGGTGACCGAGCAGGCCAGGACGGTTGTATAAACACATTTTTATTTACGATAAAGTGATCTTTACATACTTCTGGATTAGACTGTGCATACCCCCTCTGGGCAATTCTTGTAAACTATACTCCTGTTTTGAATGTTAAACTTGTGTTTCTAAAGTTTAATTTTGAAATGTTGGGATTGTTCAGTTTATGTATTTGAACTACAATAAACCAACCCTTTTTATATATGGATTGTACAGGCCTAATCCCAATTTGTGTTGGATTTTGCTGGATTTGTGAATTTCTGAGTAAAGCAAATGACTGAAGTGATACTGCCTACATTCTTGGCTGTGCTGGGCAGAACAGGGCCTGTGGCACTGGGCAGTGTGGGTCAGCATGTGGGCCAGGGGGGTCAGCAGAATGATTTTCCAGTTTAGCTCTTTTGTCTGCTGCTTAAACATCAGCTGGCAGTGCTTGCAGAGCCAGTTTGTTTCTGCTGGTTGTGTTCACACGTGTCTCTTGCTCTTAGAGGAGGGCTGGGGAAGAAGTCTCTTCTTCCCTCATCCTGACAGGTGATTTCTTGTCAGCAGTTGGTGGTGGTGGCCAGGGCAGGCTGAGCATCAAGAGAGAGGGGTCCTCTTGCTCAGCACAGCCCAGTGGGAAGCCATGTGTTTGTTATGGCTGGTTTAGAATATTGTGAACTTGTTCATTATATAAGATGGCTATTAATTTTAATTGATCTGGTTTATGGAGACCAGATGTTCATAAACATTTATTTATTTGCTTATTCTGTGGATAAAATCACGATCATGCCCACGTGCAGGGCTCCTGGCTGGGGGTGCTGCTGGTGGCCCATGGAGCTGGTCCCCCCTGGCAGCCCCTTGGGCAGAGTCCCAGTTTGCCCAGAGGTGCCAGCCCGTGGAATCCTCATCCAGAGAGAAGGTTGGATTTAAGGGGTGCTGATCTTCCCTAGCACCATTCCTGTGGCAGCCCAGGAGGGGCCCTGGCTGGCCCTGCCCTCTGTGGCCAAGCACTCACAGCAGGGCAGAGCTTAAATCCAAGCAAGCTTAGGAAAGGGAAAGAAACTCTGCTTTTGAGAAAAGCTGAACTGAGTTCTGCCTTGTGGAGCAGCCAGATCCAGCAACCCGGAATGTGCTGCACACGAGGGAGCAGAGCCAGGGCTGGGTTCCTCCTGCTTCACTTGATTAAGGTCCTGCAGCTAATGTGAAGGTAAATGAGTGTCTGAGGAACATCTCCCTGACTGCACAGTCCGTGCCCTGCAGCTGCTAATTAAGGGCTGCTGTTTGAACTCATCACCAGGAGCAGCCCAGAATCAGGGCAGGGGCTGGGCAGGGGCTGTACCCAGTGCTGGGGTTCCTGTGCAGTGGGGCACCTGAAAGTTCTCTCACATTGCACAGTGCCCCACTGCCCTGCATCCTCAGGGGGACCCGGAATCCTCGGGG
>JAHXMQ010006307.1:16621209-16638099 GCA_020466415.1 Ammodramus savannarum pratensis
CAGCACACCCAGCACACCTGTGCTGCACAACCACAGTGACACACCCAGCACACCTGTGCTGCACACCCATCACCCCTGTGCCACACAAGCACCACATGTCCCTTGGAGGAGTGTGTGGATACTCTCAGACAAGAGGCAAGAGAGGAAATCTTGTTCTAGCCACTGTGGCCTTGTGAGGAAAGGTGCATTCCCAGGCCCGCAGTTGCCTGCCTCCCCAGATGTTTTCTGTCACACAGAGGCTGATACAAGACATTGTAAAACTGCACCTTGGAGAACTCTGGCACTTACTCATATGTATGTAAAAGTTCAGGATTTGTCAGTCAACCACATCATGTCACAGGCCACTCATTAATACAGGGATTACTAATGTGACAAGCCAGAAGCATTCATCAGACAGGCACAAGCCTGAAGTGTCCATGCCCAAGCCTCCCCTGAATTATACTGCAATGTGATTTACTTGCTGTACTCACCAGGCACACGTTTAAGTCAAGCAAACACCTTGTACGTGAGGCTGAGGCTGCTCTTGGCTGCAGTGGGTGGCAGCCACAGGTCAGTGTGAATCCACTCCCTGTGGGAAGGCACAGGGCCTGACCATGGCTGCAGCACAGCACAGAAATGCTGACCAAAGCTCTCCTGCAGCCCAAAGAGAGCCACAGCACCAACACCATGCTTTAGAAATAATTGTTATGGTGCTGGCAGCTCCCCGTGCCTGCAGCCCCAGCCCACCACAGGACCTGGAGCTGCTGCTGGCTCTGGGCAGGTCAGTGGCACCTGTGCCTGGGGCCAGGGACCTCCCCAGGAAGAGAGAGATGGAGAGGAAAGGTTAAAACCGCACCACAGCGCTCTCCCCAGGAACTGCCTGCAAGCCACACTACCTGCAGGTGTCCTGCAAGAGGCAACAGCAGCTTCAGACAAGGAAAATAAAGACAGACTTTGAATAAGCAATTGTTAGCATATTACCTCTCCCAGCAGACCCCCGATGGCAAACCCCAGGCCAAAGGCAATGCCCAGCTGAGAAACAAGCCCCTGCAATGCCCATGAACATCATAAACACAACCAGTGACCTCCTTCCCTTCCTTCTCCGTAGGCACCATCTTCGGAGTATTTTCATTTTAACAAGTCCCTTCTCCTTTTTTAAGTAGCAAAAATCATTCCCCCATTGTGCATAACTTATGTATTCATAAGTTCTGCAAAGTTTTTCAGTACAGTGTATCATTTAAACAGATGCAGAAGTATACCTGTTTGTTATGCAACACACATAGGAGCTGCATCATGAAATCCATTTATTCTCAGCTTTTTAAAATCCAGGAACAAGCCTTTACAATAACTAAAAGCATTAGCTGTCCTAAGCAGGAATCCATTTGCAGATTAAATTTGCCAAAGGTCGGCTTGTAGCTGTCACAGTTTCCCAAAGCCCCAGGTGTCTGCCATGTTCTGTGCTTTGACATCTCCTGAAGAGCCAGGACACTTTCCACCCCAATGATTTTTGCTTCAATTAGAGAGCCTGAAGAGTTCCATGCTCAGCTTTCTGTGGGATCTAAACAGTGTGTGAAGAATAATTGAATCAAATTTCCAATTTTATGCTCAGTACAGACTTCCTTCACAGCATTTATTTTACTCTCCCATCCATGAGCACTCAATCTGTTTTCCTAACTACTCTTTGACCAATACCCTCATCCTTTAACCATTAAATATAGATAACAAAATTTCTTTTAAACTTGTAAGATTTATTTCTGTTGTTTAACTAAGGGATAGCTCAGTGAGCTGATTTTCAGCAGGTCTTTAAAACACTTTTGTTGGTAATTCTCAAATGTTGTGACACACAGAAATAAACTTCCTTTGAAAATAATGAAGAGAGGATTACCATGACATGTATACTTGCTAAAAAATTGTGGGTGAGTCCCATGCTTTTGCTAAATTTATTGGCAAGTGCTTGCTGAAAAAAAACATGCCCACAAGTCCTTCAGCTCACAGATTCCAGTAGATACAGCACTTCAGCTTCACAAATCTGAAGAGCTAACTATGCAGCAAAAATGGGTAATTACCCTGTTATTGTCCATATAGGGTTGGTGTCAGCCACCTGGGCTGGCGGCTGGCTGGCCCATACTGAAGGGACAAGCACAAAAGGAAAAAGCTGTCCCAGGCAGAGCCCCCATGCTGTACAGCCTGCAGGAGCCCAGAGCTTCTCACCATCCCTGTGCTGAACACATCCAACGCCACAGGGACAGCTCCCTGCATGGGCAGGGACACAGGCACCAGAGCAGGGACACAGAGACCAGGGCAGGGACACACCAGGGCAGGGACACAGGCACCAGAGCAGGGACACAGGCACCAGGGCAGGATTCTTGGTCTCCAGAGGAGCACAGACATGTGAGTCCTTCCCTGCCAGTTTATAAACATTGTCCCAGAGGCTGAGAGGCTGATGACAGAGGCTGGTGCCCCTGTCCATCAGCCCAGGAAGCCTGGCACGGCTCAGGGAGGGCACCAGCGTGCACCAGCCAGCACAGGCCATTCCCAGCCAGCCATGAGGGACGTGCATGGAGGGTGAACCCCTCTGGATGAGCACCCTCATGCAGGACCATCCCTGACAGGGTGCTGGGCTGCTGCGTGCTCCCCAGGGAATGCCTGCAACCCCCAGCACATGCCAGCATCCTCACTGAGCCCCTGGGCACCCCTGCTCTCCTCTAGAGCCCTACCTTTGTGCTCCTGCAGCAGGACCTGGCTGGGATTTCACTGACTAAGCCAATTTGTTTTTCACATTTTCTCCTGTAAGTCACATAAGCAAGCTGGGGAAGCCATAACCCACATCTGTGATGAAGTCCCAGTCATATGAACCTTAATTAGCATGACTGGAGGAAGGCAAATAATTTACCAGATTAAACCAAGATCAAGAAAATTGGGAAGCCAGGTTGCATGCAGAGGACAAGCTGCAGCCCTCTTCTTCCCATATGGTGGAGAACAAGAGTCAGGGCCTCGGGGCAGAAAGGGAAGAATCAGTTCATTGAATACAAAGCAGGTGCAGACTTCTGCTTCCCAAAGGTCAAATGATGAATTGATGTGCTTGGCCTTGACCTGCCGTGCAGTTACAGGTGCTGGTACAGGCTGTAGGTGATTAACAGCGTGCCACTAACGAGCTCTGCCACACACCAGCCTGGCCTGGGGGCAGCTGCTCCCCAAGGGCTTTCCCTGCTGCCTGCAGTCAGACCAACCAGCTCCTGACACATTTCAGCAGCTTTCTTCACCTTCAGTCTTTCCCTACTAAGCATTTCATGCCAGGATTTAGAAAAGCCCAGACGTGTTCCTGTTCCTCAGATTTCTCCTATAATGCAACAGCTGCACAGCAACAAAATAATGCACCTGTGCAACAGCAACATAAACATGGTGCTTGCAGGAAAAGCTTGCCATGAATTATTTCTTATTCTATTCTACAGATGATCCAGCCATAACATACTTATTACCTCTGTATTATTAGTAAGTTATACTATTGCTAATTACACTGCAGAGCACATACCACATGCCAAGAATGGAATGAGGCACAGAATATTTCATGAGGGTCTGAGACATCAATGTCTTTTAAAGGATACAGTGTGAACAGTTCGTCACATGTTCCCCACATCAGAGATATAATTAGCTTAAATACTTACACAGTAAATAGGATTTGCCACTTCTGAAGATTAAGGCCACATGCTTCAGCATAGGAGCATCTGAGCCAGTGCAGCACAGTCTATGCTGAGGAAGAAGTTTTTTCTTGGAAACAGCTACTCTGAGCCGTGCTGCAGTCAAGGCTTGTCCAAGTCTGTGCTCTGTCTGCTCCTCTGGGTTTGGGTTTTACCTGGAGTGACAAACCCCGCAGCAGGTGACAGTGGAAGGCCAAAACTGGCAGGCACTGACGGGGTGTCTGCAGTGAAACTCATTTCAGGGCACGGGTTGGGTCTGTGTGAGCCCTGGGCACGAGCTGGGTCTGTCAGCCCTGGGCACAGGGCACGGGTTGGGTCTGTGTGAGCCCCTGCCCCAGCCCCTCAAGCCCAGGCAGACCCTCCCCATGGGCATCAGGGCAGTGGCACTGCCTTCCCCACCCTGTGTCCCCATGGGTATCAGGGCAGTGGCACTGCCTTCCCAACCCAGTGCCTCAAACACATCAGGCACCAGGGCAAAGGCAGGAACCAGCTCCACAGAGCACAGATTACAATCACACACCACAGTAATAAAACAAACAAACAAACAAATGAAAAACCTGTAACCTTTAAAACTATTAAACAAACAACAATTTGCAAACTGTTAATCCATCAGCTGATGATCAGAAGCAACAAAAGAGAAACGGGAATCAATCTGAGTGCTGAAAAAGCAAACTTTGTCATGTAATGTATTTACATTGGACACTCAGATGCTTCCCCACATATCCTGGGATATTATTTGCAAGCATGACTATTTAGTATTTATTCTGTTAAATTAGCAATTAATATGCAAAATTTCATATGGCCTCAAAGGTGGATTTTATTTGAAAGAACGTTCACCAATGAAACACATCCAGGTCACTGTGAATTGCATTTCCTAAACTGCAATTACTTCACAGCCTTCAGTTAATTGAGTATGTCCCACATCAAAAAGTAATGAAATCATGCTATAAATTAAAATAAGGCTGCCCATGTCTTGCAGCACAAACACAGTAAGTTTCAGAGCATTGGGAATCTGATGCTGGGATTACTATCTCATAAAAATCATTGTGCTTGTCCTCAGAGTGGAGCACACAGACATAGCCTGGCCAGCCTTACAAAATGGAAAGCAAAAAGGCAAATCAGTCAGAGGTAACTCCCCAAAGGAAAGGAAACTGTCTGGCAGAGCAGCACTCCTGACCTGCACAGGGATTAGCTGAAGTTCCACAACTGTCAGAAGGACGGATGGTGACCCAAAATCAGCCTGGTGGAAAGTGCACAATGGGATACAGCAAAATACAGCTGCTGCTGCAGTGCTGAGAACTGGGGAGCCAAGAGAGCCTGTCAGGAGTGATCAGCTCACCCACTGTTTCCACATTAACGGGAATTTGTCAATTTTTGGTGGTACCTCACAAAGCCAACACAGCGAAGGGGCTGCCCCAGTGACCGTGCTCCCCCATGGTGCCCTGGCTGGGGGTCCCCATCTGTGGGCAATGCCCCACGACAAACCAGCCTGGAGCCCAGCAAAGCCCTAGAGAGTCAGCCCGGCTCTCGATGCTCTGCTTAACCCAGAACTATTCCAAGCATGAAACGACTCTGGTATTTTCTGGGGAACAACAAGGGGCCATCCCACCAGGCTCTGGTTCCTGTGGGATCTGTGCCCCAGTCCCAAGCAGGGCAGTGCTGCCCCAGGTGCCAAGCAGGGCAGGGCAGGGCTGCCCCGGTGCCAGGCAGGGCAGTGCTGCCCCAGTGACAACAGCCACAGCATGGAGGGCTGCCCTGCTGCTGCTCTCCCCCCACAGCCCCACGAGCCATCAGGTGTGGTACAATGCATTACAGCAGATCCAAAACAACGGAGGGCCCAAGAAGGGAACGTGCCAGCTTAAACTGAGCTTGTGCTCAAGCTCGTGCATTGACAGAGGGCCAGGGAGTGTTACACTGGTCCTGTTCAACATTTCTTATGTGCACACGGTCCTAAATCCAGTTATGTGCACTGCTCCTCCGTGACTCAGAGCCACAAACAGGGAGCAGCTCCAGCCTTTCAGCTCCAGCCCAGCCCTGCCCAGCCCTGCCCTGCCCAGCCCTGCCCCAGGTCAGCATCCATTCCCTGGGATCACCTGAAATTCAGCATGCCAGCGTGACCCATCATTCATGGGCTCCTCCGGGTGTCTCCAGCAAAAACCAGCAGCTTGGGAAAGGTGGCACTGGGGCTGGCCGGGGTCCCCACCCCTGGACCTGCTGCTCCCCTCCCAGGGAGCAGAAGGGGCTGCTTCATCCCAAATAAAAATATGCCTCCTTTGTGAAGGGCCACTGCGAGGGCCAGGTGTGGCTTTGGGAGCCCTGCCTGGCACTGCCAGCCCCCCAGTGCCCCCAGGAAAACCTCCAGCCCCCCAGAGCCCCCAGGAACATCTGATTCCCACTCTTGGAGAAGTCCAGCAGGAAAATGGGATGATAGCATCACACGAGGACAGAAATTGGGCTGGAGGATAAATATAGAGGATGGCCTAGGACATGGTCTAGGCTTTCCTTACACTAAGGAAAACATAACATAGCAAAACATAAACAAAATATAAACCCAATTGTGCTACCTAAGAATCTTCAAGAAGTACAGCTTAGGGGAGGGGAAAAAGAAAAACAAGAGACACCATGAGGAGACTTAAAAGTTTGCCTGACTTCTCAGAATGCAAATGCTGTAAAACTAATATTTGTATGTCACTAATATCTACATATAATCTACCTCATGTCATTTGGAAAAATAAACCTGGAAAACTGTTACTTAATAAAAGATATCACGTCTTATTAATGTTCGTATAGTAATTATGAAAATCACATATCCATCTGTTACGCAGTCAGCAAACAAGACAAACGACTGTGTTATGTTAAACAGATTATAAAGTGCCTGGGGGAAGGAGATCTAATAGCCCCGGCCCAGCCATGAATCAAGCAGCAGCACACGGGCTGCAGCACACTGGAACACACACGTGCCTTTCCCAAGGCTTTTTCCTGGAAAAGGCTTTTTCCCTTTTCCTGTTCATACAACAACATCAGCAATGAGGTCAGTATGACATTAGGCATAGAAGTCTACATTGAAATGTGATGATGTGATCATTAAGATTTTATTGTCCTTTAAAAAAAAATTACTTCCTAAAATAGACAACTACTCCCCCGAAGATGAGAGTGGAACAATATGCAAAGTAACATTAAATCCAATTGCCCTCGTAAACATGGGAATACAGCTACTTTAATCCAATTGAGTAACAAAACTGATTCAATTCCTGTTATGTTTGTGAGTGATTTCTGAACATTTAAAGGGAGAAACATCCGTGCATGAAGAGTAATTGAATCATTACCATGAGCACTGTCCATCCCATCCATGCGTGTGCTCTGTGGCTGCCCAGCCCATGGAATGCTGCACGCCCATCCCTCACAGCCTGCAGCTGCTGCTGCCAGCTCGCAGCACCCTTACCTGCATTGCTGACTTAGAGCAAGAGCTGGTGCTGTCACAGAGAGCTGAACAGTGCATTCACAGGAGGTCACACACATCAGAGCACACAGAGCACAGCCACACAGGATATCCCGGGCAGAGGGCAGAGCACCCCACACCAACCACAGGCGCTCCCCAGCTCCACCCCAGCACTGCCCACACTCAGCTCACTCAGCCCTTCCACCCCAACCTGCCTCAACTTACAAGCAAGAGTCACTTTTCATCCAGCTGACTGCAGACTCTATTTTAGACCTATCCACCACCATCACACACACCTTTTGCCAGTGGGCTTTGATAAAGGTGCTCTGGTGCTTCATTTCCTGAGACCCAAATTTATGGGAACAGAATGTCAAAGATGTAACAGCAAGGTTCCCCTCACTCCTGCCCTCCAAAAATGGGTGTCAGAAAAATATGGGCATGACAGTCCATGAAAAACATTCTCCACAGCCTTCGCAGAGTCACACGTGAAAATTCATCAGTGTGAATTTTATGGCTTTTAAGTTTCAACAACATGGGGATTGAGGTCAAGCACAGCAAACCTGAAATATCTTTCCTCTCAAGGACAACTACCCTTGAGAAATTACAAAGCCAGCACAAAAAGGAGAAGAAGATTTCAGGGCAGCCCAAGCAGCAGGGGAGTGTGATTCTGCAGGCAGTGCCTTTGCTGTGCAGCTGTGCATGTGCACAGTGAGGACACAGAACCCTCAGAAAAACACGGGAACCGTTTGCCTTTAGGGAAGGCACAGGACAGCCCTGGCAGCACACCCAGCCCTGGGCAGGCCCTGCTCACCCACACGGGGCCCAGCCCTGCTCCTCGCTCTGCACCTGTCCTGGGCCTGCACCCGCTGGTGCACCAGGAACTGGCACTGCCATCCTTCACCCCGTGGCAATGAGCACCGCCCAGCAACTCCTGACTTCATCCACCCACGAGCTGCAGAGCTCCAGATCCTCAGGCTGGTCCCATCCTGGGGACTCGGGCTGCCCCAGCACGGGGAGCAGCCCCTCGAGCCCTCACCCCTCCACAAACCCCAGAGCCACGATGGGCACGGGCTGTGCCCTGGCCAGGTGCCCAGCACACCTGCCTGCCTGTGAGCCTGGCAGCACCAGCAGCTGCTGCCCAGCATCTCTGGCTCTGGCTCTGGACACAGAGCCCCTCCCTGGGGCTGTGACTGCCCCCAGCCCACAGGGCACAAGGAGGGGGTCCCCCATCCCCGTTCCCACAGAGCCGGTGCCTCCGAGACCCCCAGCCCCGAGCTGGCCCCGACAGGCAGGTGAGGCTGCGGAGGAGAGGGGCTCTGACAGCTGCCCAGACACACTTTCCAAGCAGGGCCTTACAGCCCCGTTCCAGAAGAACCCAAGCCAAAAGTTGCACTGTTGTGGAGCACTGCACAGAAAGTAAACCAGCAGCGAGCAGCACTGGAAATGAGCAGGGACAAAAACTGCTGATGAAATCCACAGGAGCTGGTAAGAACTCACTAATGTAAGTGCTTAATTATAGTGCTGAGTGTGCATTGCTGAGACAGGAGGGGGCCCGTGGCTGCAGCCAGCTGACCGCTCCCAGAGCACACGCTGCAAGAGGAAACACAGGGACAGAGTGCTGAGCTGTATGCTGGAAAATGTATTACTAAATGACATGAACTTGCATTTGAAAGGAACTGCTGATTGTGAATAAATCCGCCATATGGCTTTACAAAGCTGGGTGTTTATTTCCCAAATATAGCCAAATCAGCCTCTGACAGCCTGGCTTTCCTTTGTAATCCATGTCAGAAAATTATTTAGACTGTAGTATCAAACACGGTTTGTGGAGTGGCTGGTGTAACACGGGGAGTTCACAGCAAGAGCAGCATCTCATGTGCAGCAAGCACCCCTGCACAGCTCCACCACAGCAGCATATCTGAGGAATTTCAGAGACCTTTTTGGGGACCTTGTTTTGCAAAGCCACCTGCAGAGGAAAAAATGGTTGAATCTCAAACTATCGGGTTTTTAATGTTGTCATTGAGTCCCATGTGTGGCCCTGTGACCCTTCATGTGGTGACCTGTGACAGTCCTGGGTGGGCTTGGTAGAGATGCACCCAGAACCCAAGGGGCTGCAGGCTGTCCTGGGTATTTCCCATCTGCTCCACCGAGCCAGTCCAGCAGCTAAACCCACCTGTGGGTCTGATCAGAGACCCTGAGCTGTGCCCGTGGCCCTGTCAGATGCAGCCCCTGGTGCTGAGGTAAATGGGCACCCCTGGATCTGGCCCTGGGCAGGAGAATGGTTCCAGCAGTTCCACCGACAGACAAAGCTGCCCGTGGCAGGGACAACAGAGACAATTTCCCAATTTCCCTGTTTCTTCCTATTGGTGGGTCATCCTGGCCACACCACACTCAGCATCCTGCCTTCCCCACCAGTGCCTAAAATAACTCCATTAAAGGCAGCCGCAGCCCGAGATCTGCTCTGGAGCTCAGCCCCCGCCAGCTGCTCTTCCCTCTCGCTCTGAAGCAATTCCCTGCAACCTCCATCAGGTCCCTTCCGAGTGGGAGGGATGACAGAAGGCACCTTTGTGCTGATTTAAGCACTAACTAAATATAGACCACAGGGGAACGCTGGGAAGCTGCAGCTGAACCCATCTGTAGTGAGGAAAATACAGTCACAGAATGGAAGTATCTCCAGAGATATCTTGGAAAGGTGCTTATAATTCAGCTTATGCTTTTGTTGGAGCCGTTCGACATGGAAAATTGCAGCAAGTCTGAGCCCCAGGAAGCCTGCAGAGCCCGCTGGTCACACAGGAATTGGATCAGAGGGAGAGGTGCGGGGAGCAGAATCCCGACACAGACTGGGGGAGAAGAAAAATAATTTTCAAAATCTTCCAACGCCAGGATGGAGCACTCACAACTAAAAGTGTTTTTGAGAAAAAAATCCCTCAGCGACATTTCGTGTCACCAAAGTCGAGCGCTCGTCTGGTGGGTCCGCGCCGGCCGGGGCCACCCGAGCATCCCGGAGCGATGTCGGGTCCGGAGGGGTCAGACCCCGCGGGGAGAGGCGAACGGACGGAGCCGCAGCGGCCGCAGCTCCCGCAGCCGGCGGGTACCGGGACGCGCCGCTGCTGCCGCCGCCCGGGGGCGGCCCTGCCCGGAGAACTCCGCCCGCCCGCCCGCCCCCCGAGGCTGTCCTGGCTCCCCGCAGCACCGGGGCGCTCACCGGCACCGGGACCCGGCGGGCACCGAGAGCGCCCCCGCGCGGCCGCCGGCGGGAGCGCAGGGGGCGGGGCCGGCGGGGCGGGGCCGGCGGGGCGGGACCGGCGGGGCGGGACCGGCGGGGCGGGGCCGGCCTTAGCCACCGCCCACCCCAGGAGAAGCCCCCAACGATGCCCTCAGCAATGCTCCCTCTCTCACTCGGAGGGTCACAGGGGAACCTGAACATTAATTTGTTTAAAACAGCGTCGCACCCATGACTCAAACCAAATTCAACCCCATTCTCTACCTAACAGCTTTGAGAGAACACAAACGAGGTCATGAGCCTGGGAAATAGCTGCAAAAAGCACAGAGTTATGAAAAAATTAAAGCTGATTTCTCATCAGGCCATGTCTGAGCCTAGGAGCTACCAGGATTTTTACTTTTTCCTCCTTTAAAAACATCTGTTTAAGCAGAGTTTTATCACTTCTGGCTATAAACTGACAGCAGTGTAAAATCATGTGAGGGATCATGGCCTCAATATAAAAATGCTTATACTATCAGAGCTCTCTTAGAGACACAAAGCAATTTTATGTGACATTAAAAGGAGCTGTTTGGTGCCTGCGGATGATCCGCAGACCCGTCCGGCAGCGCTCAGCCCGCGTCACTCGGGGATGAATCCGCAAGAATGGGCTCTCGGCTGCGGGAGTCCCGCGGACGTCTCAGCAAGCACAGCCCCGCTACTTTGCATTGCTGCGATGGAAATGCAAAGTTGAAACACTGCTGCGAGCATTTGGAATTGCTGCAGAGCTGTTCCAAGAGCGGGAAACGCGCTCCGCTGGCTGCGGAGAGAGCTCGGCTGACCGGAGGCGGGCAGGGCACGGCAGGACCGTTCCATTTCCTCGGGAATATCCGGGTGCATTTAAAGCCACATCCACACGCCCCCGCACCCGCGGCCCTGCAGCAGCATCACCGCGGCCCGGCCGCTCCCCGCGTACCTTGCGCGTGGGCGCTGGCGGAGCGGAGCGCGCCGTGCGGCCGCAGCAGGTACGGGAGGTACCGCGACAGGCATTTCATCTTCCGCGCCGGGCCGGGCCACGGCACCGCCGGTACCGGCGGCACAGCGGCGCCCCGGGCCGCGCGGAGCGGCGGGGCTGCCCGGCGGGAGGGCCGGTCCGGCGGCTGCCCGGGCGGAGCGGAGCGGCTGCGGCGCGGCCGGGAGCGCTGAGTAAGCCCGGCCCGCCCGCGAACACACCCCCGGCCCGCCGGGAGCCGCAGAGCCCCGGCCCGGCCAGCCCCGCTCCGCCGCAGCGTCCCCGGGCCCCGGAGCCGCCGTCGGGGCCGCGCAGGCCGCATCGCACCAGGAGCGCATCGCCCCGGGACCGCATCGCACCGGGGCCGCACCCCCGAGCAGCGGGACAGCATCGCCCCGGGCCCGCATCGCCCCGGGAGCGCATCCCCGGCCGCACGGGCGCGGGTCCCGGCACTGCCGCACGCCCGGAGCCGAGCGAGCCGCCCCGCACCAGCCTCGAGGAGGCTGCCCCTCTAAAGTTCGCGCTAATCCATTTTCTACACCAGACTCCTAATAGTCAATATATCAGAACAAGGCGAGATCTCAAAAACTTGTTTGCTTTTGGCAGTACTGAAACGCAGTTGAACGCACTGTGATATGACAATGGTAGTCAGCAACATCATGTACTTCACATTTAACACTGAAATCAGTGTTTGAGCAGCTGAAAGATGTCTCAGGCCTCCCATCTATGCACAAGGGGGCTCATTCATCCCCACAGCTGCTTCAGTTAAAGGATCCATTACACCCCTGGTTTCATCTGGACAAGTACCACACACTGTGACACCATTCTCCAAGTTAAAGCAAGAAACAAGGAAAGAACAAAATGAGGTGATTTATGTAGATCCGTTTGTGTGGCTTCTGTGCAGATAAGAGCACAAAGTTACCACAAAATTAATGCAGAATTATTGCTGACAGCATTTGAAGTATCATTTGAAAGCCAGAATGACAGTCCGTTCTGCTGAAGGAGGCTCCGCTACATTCAAAGACACCGAGCATCTTCATTATAGCAACATCTCACCTGGCCATACACATCTGTGCTTCCTGGTCACTGAGGAAATCACATTGTGCAAGTTCAGGATGCCTGGATATTACCAAGAGCTCTGAAGGTCAAAAATGTGTTGCAAAGGCCAGCATAATAGTAACAAGTGATGGATAAACTAGTGATGAAGGTGGAGCATTGTAATACCACATTTATGAGTTAATTCGTGTGCACACATCAGTACCTATACACGTGTGTGCTCACACCAGCACAAACCAGCTCAAGAACCAAAGCCCATCCCAGTGTGACACTGTGTGAGCTCCCTCCTCAGCCATGGCCTTGCTCTTTGTGCCTGCTCAGGTCGAGTGCACCAATGGCATCACCTTTTCATCACTACTTTTACTGAATACAGCTTTTAAGTGTTATTCATCAATATTTACTGTTCTGTGAGCCCAGATTACCTCAACAAAAAACTGCAGGAGTCCTTTCCTGCCATCGTACCTCTGGGTTCATCCACTAAATCTCTAGTGGTAAAAAAAATAAAAAAAAAAGCTTACAGACCTCAGGTGATAGGTGGTTACATTAAGAAAATAATCGAGAGCAAGAGAGGCAACCTAACATTCATTAATCCTGAAGCAGCAAAACAAAATATCAGTAAATTTTTTTTTTTTTTTGCTTTAATCACTACAGCGGTGTTTTTCTCTAGAGACTTAATAAATTTTTAGATATTCTTGAGAGTGTTGTGCCGCACTGTAATCTCTAGGGATTACAGACTGGAACCCTCTCCTGCAAGAGCAGCGTGCCAGAGCTGCCCCTGAGGCAGGACAGCAGGACAGCAGGACAGCAGGACAGCAGGACAGCAGGACAGGGACAGTGCTGCAGGCAGAGCTCTGCTCTCACTGGCCTGGGCCAGCTCAGTTCTCTCGGTCTCACAAGACTGTGCTTTTTAAAAAGTCACCACATTTCAACGACCACAACAAAATGTAAGGACAGTGTCCAATAGTCACTCTCAGTTCCAGAACTGATTCTGGTGAAGGTTACAGTGGCAGAAGCTGTCTCATAATTCCCTGAAAAAGTCTAAATAACAGCTGAAAACCAAAAGAAAATCTATTTCAAAGGCTGTTGATATGATTAAGCTATAATGCCTTCAAATGAATTCTTGGATCAATAGCTAATTTAAGAGGCCCATCCCTTTCAGATGCACAAGTACATAAAGAGGGCAGAGACCAAGGAGCGTGGCTCAGCTCTGTGCCAGCAGCTCCCAACAGCTCCCAAACCACCTCCCTGCACGCCAGCTGGGCAAGGTGTATGGGACAAGTTATTTTTGGTCACAGCAACAAAAGGAAAAATAAACTTACATTCTGTCACCCCAGCATCTGTGGCTCCTTTGACTTGACTGAAGCACCAGAGCACATCCTGCATCAGGCTTCCAAATCCTGCCAGGAAAACACGTTCAGAAAGAAGAGACAATCACATTGGCACAGAGATTGTCCTTTTTTAAATGCATGTTCAGGCACACGCAGGCACACACATGCACACGCAGGCACACACAGGCACACACGTGCACACACATGCACACACATGCACACACACAAGCACACGCAGGCACACGCGGTCTCTGCACGGGGATCAGTGTCTGCTCACCGGGTGTCATAGCTGCACGCAGCGTGCAGAGCCAGCCCTGCCGAGCCGAGAGCAGCGTGCCTGCCCCATGAATGAGGCTCTGTTCCCCCGGCAGGGCTGTGGGGAGCCAGCAGAGCCATCCCCAGCACAGCAGCCCTGCAGTCATGGCCTTTGTCACAGCCTCCTCCATCAGAATACCAATGACACTGATGCTCCAGTCATTCCCAGCACACTTAAAGGAGTGAAACAGAAAAAGGAACTGCTCCTACAACCACAAGAATTTTTTTTCACATTTGTGGTCAGTGTAGTTCTGAGCTGCTTGCCAAGGAACCCAAGCACCATGGAGCTGCTTTACAACACATTATAACACTTTCCTCAAAATCTGCCTGCAATCACAGGTGCCTGATAGCTGCATTTAAATGATTACTACAGACATTTCCATTGAAAGGCAGATTATTAAGCTCTAGTGCTTTCAAGTGTGTTTGCTGCTGCAGCAACACTCTGTTAAAACTCTCTGAGAGAATTTAGGATTTCATCTACCAATGCTCCTGGTTTCTTGACAGCTCAGCAGAATTTCCCTTTCTCTAACATAGTTTTCACTGTTCCACAAAAAATCCCCTGCCTCAAAGGCCAGCTTGTTTCCTTTCATCCTAGCACACATTTTACCTCAAAGAATTTCCAGGCATGAGGAAAGCAGGAAAATGGAACCACAAGGACCAGTAAATTTCATCTCGGCTGTTTGACACACAGGTGAAATGTGTAACAGAAAATGCAGGTATTTCACAGTTGGCAGGTGTGACACTGGGCTCAGTCTGGGGCCATGGAGACACAGACTTGTTGCTTCTCTACAAAGGAAAAGGAAAACGTGGGGTTGGGAGACAATGTCCAGCAGGGGATACGACCAAGCTGTATGGACTATGCTGTAGCCTAACTGGATGTCTTTGTGAGATTTCTGTCTGATTTTATTTAGGTTTTTGTATATTAATACAGGTATGTATCAAAAGTAATGTAATCATCTGGAATACACAAAAGGCACAAAGTCAAGAGTGAGCTTTATTGGATTGTTCAAGCCAAATACAAGGAAAAGATGAAGCTTTAAGGGTATGAAAGGGTGAGGATTAAATGCTGCACTAAGCAATGAGGAGATGCCCATTTTCCAGAGGCTCTGTGGTGCTTCCTGCAGCTTGGGCAGAAACTGCTGAGAGTGACAGTGAGTCTCACACCTGGGCAGTTTGCGGGGCTCTGTCTCACACCTTCACTCTCATAAACATTGCTGATCAATATATTTCACCCAAAGTCTCTGTCGGGGTTTGCTCTGTCCTCAGCACTGTGTTTCTCACGCTGACAGCAGGGATGGGTTATTCCTGCTGGGCACGGGAGTGCTGGCAGCAGCAGGCAGCGTTTCTCAGCCCTGGCTGCCCCTGGGCTTCCAGAGCACAAACACTCCTCTGCTGCAGACACCAGGCTGGGAGAAGCCTGTGGCAACTGAGCCCTCCTTTCCTGTGTTGGAGATGGGTGATTTAAAGAAAGTTGTTGTGGTTTTTAAGGCTCATTGCTAACTTAATTTGTGAGATTTCTGTCCGGACCGTGCAGACCACCCCTGTAATTTTTGGAGTTTCTCTTGGCACACCAGCTCTTGCTTTTAGGATGGAATTTCACTAATGAAGTACATGACTCCTCCTGACCCCTGAGTGACAATGAACCAGTGTTAACGAATGAGTCCCATTTCTCTGAAATGAAAAGTTGCTAATCTCTGTTAACAACCCAGCCTCCTGTCACTTTGGATTCTGGAGTCCTGTCCTGCCTTAAATTCTAGTGACCTCTAGCTGAGGAACCCTAGTGCTTCACATCCTGCAGCCAGGAAAAGACATTCCTCAGCGTGTTCTCTGAAATGGAGCTCAGACTCCACAGAAATCTTGCTGGGGCTGGTGTGTTTAAAAGTGCAGGTTGTGGAGCACTGTGGTTTGCACTGTGAGAGGATGTCCAAGCTGTTTTCAGAAGCAGCCACCCCACAGCATATTCTCATCTGTGCTGAGTCAGGGGCTGGGGAAGCTCTGGATGGGACAAGGCACCAGGGACAGATTTCCCATCCAGAAAACAATCCCTGATCATGGGAGAGCCCTGCTACAGGAGGGGAGCCCTGGGTGCTCCACACTCTGCACAGCCTGCAGTGCGTTTTAACCTTGGTTAAGGATGTTATCAATACCCACACTTTGGGACTGGCAGCCACCTGCAGAGCACACGAGGCAATTCTCATTCAGAGGAGCTGTGGGCAGTGTGTGAAGGCAAGCCCTCTTCAACCACAGGAGATGCCAGCAATGGGTATTGAAATCTGACACATTACAGGCATACCATAACGTTAAATTTTGATGGAAGTTTACAGCTGAGTTATGGCTGCTCAGTATAATTTCACGTCTTTAAAGACTCGTAGTTCCACAAAATACATAGTATAAGTATAGCAAAACTTCTCGGGTTTTGCAAGCCATTGATAAAAATTAGTTTGATAGTTGAACCAAAAGTACAGTTAGCTGAATAGTTAAAATTTTAAAGGTGAATAAAACTTTTAAAACTCATTTCTTAATTCCGTGGCAGCCATCAGGGGCTTTGCCCCCTCCGACCTTTGCAGAGCCCGGGGGTTTGCCCGGCGTGCCCAGGCCGGGGCACAGGTGGGGTTTGAGTGCTGGGGTGGGTCTGGGTTGGTGTCAGGAGCCCCTGGGAGGAGAGGGATGAGCCGTGCCTCCCGTCCATTAGAAGGCACCAGAGATCCAGCACAGCGCTCCCATTTCTCCAGCCAGGAAAGCCGCGGTGGCTCTTGAGCATGACGGGTGACAGAAAGACCACGGCACTCCCCTGAGTCTCCTTTTCCAGTACGAATGAGAAAGTTCCCCAGCTTGGGACATGCCTCCTCTTTCGGAGCTGGCACAGT
>JAHXMQ010006307.1:16640975-16676203 GCA_020466415.1 Ammodramus savannarum pratensis
TGCCAGCAGAGGTTTGGTGCTGAGGGGTCCCTGGGGCACTGCAGGCACCTCGAAGGCAGGGACAGAATGCTGCTGCTCTGGAGGCCCCAGTGCAGGGAGCAGTGGTGGGAAGGTGGCTGGAGCCATGGATGCTCCCATGGATGCTCCCATGGGTGCCCCAGCTGGGCAGCACTGCCTGCAGGATGGCTTGGCTGCAAAAGGAGCTGGAAAACTACTGCTGGGAGCAGTGCTGGAGGCCAGGGTCCCTGTGCTGCCAAGACTACAGAGACAGTCATTAAAAGATTGCTCCATAAATATATTTGCTGTTGCATGAGTCAGCTTGCTGACTGCCATATGGGCTTTCACCTAGGTACAACAACAATATGCATATGTGGATAAATACAAATATGTAGTAATAAACGTAAAGCATACAAAGAGCTGGGAAACCCATCAGTGCTGTTCCAATGTGCCCTGTGGTGCCACTGCCAGTCTGCAGCTGCTCAGCAAAACCAGCTTCAGTTTCCAAATTATTTATGCAACTGCTTACAGTTTTTCTTCAGTTTTTATATTTTTCCCATTTCTGTAGTGCAAAAGAGATCTGTGCAGTGAAGTTTGCCAGAAGATTTTGTTCCTGCTGCATCTAAATGCTCACTATTGGCATTTCTCATAAGCAACCAGTTATGCTTGCTTGGGTTAATGAGCAGTTGTGTTCCTGACCAGGTTCCTCAGGGTGCTGTGCTCTGGCTGTGGGATTTTCCTGGCTGGTTTCTGCTGGGTCTGTCCCTGGGTTTGGTGTTCATACAGCCCCAGCTTCTGCCACTGAGAGACACAGTGTACAGTGCCAGCAGGGCCCTGTCCTGACCGTGTTGGGTGTTTGCTGTCAGTTTGTTGGGTGTCAGTGAGCTCAGGGCCACCCCTGCATGCTGACACCGTGTGCAGACTGGTGCAGTTCTGTTTCCATGGCCCTGCACTAATTTAAAAAGTGGTACTGCATTTTTTCTCTAACAAGTCATGTTTTAATATACTGAGGGGAGAGAAACCTAGCTGAGACAGAGATGCCCCCTAGGGAATTTTCCATTATCTTGCAAATTGGTAACCAGAGGCTATCTCACCTTAGATGTCACAATCTTGTCCTCATTCTGATTTCAATTAAAATTGTAATTAATTAAGAGCTTCTAGGTACCGTAGGAAGGAGCACACTGCTCCATGGCACAGGCAGCAGGTGGTGGGCACCAATCCCATCTCTGCACTGTGCCACAGGGAGGCTTTTCCTTTGGGACCCAGGAGTTGTGCACCTGCTCCAGTGCCAGTCCTAGCAATTCTTGCATCTTTTCCCAAATTGCTGTTGCTGTAATTTCACTATTTTCTGTAGCACCACAATTTCTGTTTGAACTTCTTGAAGGGCTCTGTTTACCTTGAGCTGAAGTGGGGTGACAGGATTATTTTTCTCTCAGCATTTCCTCTGAGCAGACAGGTGTGGATAATAAGCAAGTGAAATGAAAATATAATAACCAGACAGAAGGTTCAAGGCTACGAGGAGCTGTGATTCCCAGTGCAGTCAAGATGAGACCATTCAAGAAGCCAGAATTTGTTTGTGGGCAGAAGGGTGTGGGCAGTGTCCTGGGGATGGCAGCCAGATGTTCCCCTGCAGGATAAAGGAGAAACAGGTAAAGATGAGGACAGCGGTGGGCTGGGAAGGATGCACATCCGTCTGTGGCCTTTGGCAGTGTCCCCTCCAGCCCAGCAGCAGCTGCTGTGGTTCAGCCACCCTTGGAGCAAGCAGAGCCTCAGCTGTGTCACTGTTCCCTGCCTGGCTCTGTGTCACATCCTGCTGGGGGGGACAGCTGTGGCAGCACAGAGGAGGGGACAGGGAGGGAGGGAATACAATAAAAAACAGGGAAATAACAGCGAGAAAAGGGAGATGAGCTGTACCAGATCCTGTGGTGCTGTGCTGGGCTGAGCAGCAGGGATGAGGGAACCTGAGCCCCAAAGCATTGACTTTGCCTGGCACATGAGCCTGGGCACCTCAGACCTGCTTTTGCTAAGGATGTCTTTTATGGCTGGTTAGGTCAGTATTTTTTATCTAAACATTGTTCCTTAAACCTTGGTTTAGAAATATGACCCCTGTTTACAAAACAGTGTTTCATGATTGTACAGCTGTTGCTTCTTTATGGCAATTGTATTATCTTCCTTTGCATCTCTTGAACCCGTTCATCTGAGCTGGTGGATTTTGAGCTGAGCATGTGAGTTTTGTCCCTGAAGGGCAAAAGCTCATAAGGATAAAAAGTAGAAATAACATAATTTCATCAAATGTTTGCTCAGCCATTCAATATTGAAATGTTCTTTCTTGCAGTTACCTTCGACCATTTTGAGATTTTGCGAGCTATTGGGAAGGGCAGCTTTGGAAAAGTGAGTGTTTTGGAAATTAATCAGCATGTGGGCAGCTGGAGAGGTAACTGGGTGGAAATAGATGAGCTGGAGGCTCACATGAGAGTACAGAGCCAAAGCCCATGCCCTGTCAGTGAGCCTTGACCTTCAATTCCTGGTAATCAGAAAGGAATCAGAGCCCAAATCCTTTTCCATTCTGTAGCCACAAAGCAAAGCCCAGTACCCCTTAAGCAAAGCCCAAGATTCCCTGTGGACTGAGTAACACTTCTGAGGAAAGTGAGGACCAGGTGCTGGTCCCAGTGTCTGACCTGTGGCTCTGTGGTGCAGGGGGCTCTTCCCAGCACTGTTAGTGTGGGAGGAATGGACATGATGGTTAGTGAATGGCATTAAATAAAATGCTGACTTCTCTGCGATTCCCTGTCTCCCATGTTGTGATGATAAATTCCTTCCTCTTATCTTCCCCCAAACATTTCTATTGGGTGAAATTCCCAGGAAATTCCCAGGCAGTGCCAGTGTTGCAGCATTGGCGGATGGAGTTGTGCCCTGGCAGGGTCAGCACTGCCAGAGCTGCTGGAAACACTCGTGTCACTGGGTTTTACCCACCCAAATTTGCTGACAAATCATCTCTGGTTTATCCCCTGGCTGCTCTCCTAGGTCTGTGTGGTGCAAAAGACTGACACCAAGAAGATGTACGCCATGAAGTACATGAACAAACTAAAGTGTGTGGAGCGAAATGAAGTGAGAAATGTTTTCAAGGAGCTGCAGATTATGCAGGGCCTGGAACACCCTTTCTTGGTTAATTTATGGTAAGAGGTGGTGCCTTGGCTCACTGGCTGAGTCAATTACAGACACTTTTGAGATCAGACCCTCCTCACCTGCTTCAAGCCCGTCCTGGGAGCAACTGGTGTGTTCCACTGACTGGGGCTCTTGTTTCAGGGCAATCCTCTTTAGTTCAGCAGTTATCACCCTTGTCCTCTCAGGCAGCACAAGAGAGTTTATCCATCTGTCCTTTTGCAGTGTCCCCCAGGCAGTGTCCCCCCACCTGTATTTAAAGGAGCTCTTTGCAATCACCAGCAACCTCTGGCAGCGTGGGGCTGATGGCCAGGCAGAGCCCTTTGCTGGTTATCCCTTGGCATTTCTTTGTTCTTAATTTTATCAGGACACCAGTAACGTTCCAAGGGGTGTGAGTTCACATATTGCATGATAAAGTGGCCAATATCCTGTAGTTTCAGCATTCCTCCAGGGTTGTGGGTAATTACATTTATTGGAAATTGGATTTATTTCTAGAATAAAGTAGAAATTATCAGTGCTAAACACATACACACAAAATAGTCTAAAAGACACTGAAGATCAAAAATCTTTGCATAATTCTTCCTTTTTAAAATCTCCTGTAACCTGAGTGCAGTTCAGTGAACTCTTGGTATTTTGCTGCTGTTGCCATTTGGAGTGGTTCTTATTGGGGTATGAATGGTAAAGGTGCAGCTGCAGCTCCCATATAATATCTCCAACCTTGTCTTTCCTGCTTGAACACAAAGCAAAAATGGTGGGAAACAGAGCATGGAAAGGTCGTGAAATCTGGAGTGAAAAATCCCAAGAAATGATGAGTATTCCAGAGGTACCACACGTTCCTTTATTACCAGCCATTTTTCAGTGCTGCTGTCCTTGAAGCACGTGTGTGCTGTTGCAGGTACTCATTCCAGGATGAGGAGGACATGTTCATGGTGGTTGACCTGCTGCTCGGGGGGGACCTGCGCTACCACCTCCAACAGAACGTGCGGTTCCAGGAGGCGACGGTGAAACTCTTCATCTGTGAGCTGGTGCTGGCCCTCGACTACCTGCAGAGCAGGCACATCATCCACAGGTCAGCCCGGCTTGTTACTCCGTTATGTGAAACAGCAAACAGAAGCTTAAGTGATAAACAACATGTCCTATGTCTATTTGCTTTTATGTGAAACACAAGGCTTCCCCCAGAAAAGTATTTCAAATACAGCAGAGACCATCTGATTTGTCCCTCTGGGATAGCTGTGAAATAGCATATTTGATTGCCCACTGATCCTGCAAAAATATGTCTCTGATAGGTTTTAATCAGCTGAAAGTCATTAATGTCCATCCTCATCCAGGGAGAGTAGGTGTCAGCACTCACAACTCCTGTATTCATGCTTGAAGATGTTTCCTTTGCCCCCCTCTGTATTGCACCAAAATACGAGGACTGGGCCCAAACACAACTTTTTCCTGTATGAGGTAAATCCCTTTTTAGAAATGCTGAGAGTTTCTTTTTGGCTATCACAATTTCTCACGGCCAGTGAAAAAAATGCCTGAGCCCTTCCCCTACCTTTGCAGACGTGCAGAAGGGCAGAGGAGGCAGAGGAGGCAGAGGAGGCAGAGGTTCCCTGGCTGGGAGCAGGTTTGGCTGTGGATGGACGGACAGTGGCTCTCCTGCTGCTGTCGGGGCACACAAAGCTCAGGGCCTGAGTTTGGCCGAGTTAGCTGATGGTCAGAGAGGGTTGTGAGGGTCAGTGATTGCAGGGAGAAGTCACTTCATTTGGAAATGCCTCTCCAGATGGGCATTCTTGTGCAGGATAAGAACTAAGCACAGAAAGCGTGAAATGGAGATGGTTGTTGGTGGGGAAGGCACCCGTGGTGAGGAGCTGGTGAGGGTGAGACCTGTCCTGAGCAGTGTCCAGGTGTCCAGTGCCACGTGCAGGCTCTGGGCAGGATGGAGCAATGACCCCTTGCTGTCCCTGCACCACAGGAGCCCAGGGCAGCCCTGCTCTGCTGCAGGGGCACAGCTCCCACCCCTCGGGTCCCCTCTCTCACACTGCTGCTTTTGTGCTTCACCTGCACGGGTCTTTGTGCTTCACCTGCACGGGTCTCTGTGCTTCACCTGCACGGGTCTTTGCCCCAGTGTGAACAGGAGTGGGGAACTGCAGGCGAGGGTGCAGTGTGCTTTTCACACAGCTGCACGTGCTTAAGGTAAACCAAGTACAACAAAACATGTATGGCAGGCTGTAAAATTTGCAAATTATTTAATTAACACTGTGATGCAAGTTGTTTAATTAACACTGTAACCCAGTGGGATAGTATTTGATTGATGAAGTGATTCGTCTGAGGCAATTACACTGCAACAGCTGTAATTGGGAACATCAGGAGACAGGGAAGCAATGGTTTTGTTTGGCTGAACAAAACTGTGCAGAGACACCAAACTCAGGCTGTAATTATTTCCCACCTAGATGTAAAAGAATGGGAAATATTAATATCTTTTAGGTTAGGAAATTATAGAACCAGCTTATAAAAAAGAAATATACAAATGAGCAATAACAAGAATTATCTTGGCGTTTGTTTGCATCCTGAGAATGATCTCACTGTGCTGGTGTAATTTCAGAGGCTGTATGCCAGACTAAGGGAGGTCAGAAACAGACACAATAGAAATTAAAAAGTAATAACTTTGGAAAAAACAAAAGGAAAGAGTTCCACTGTGCTTAGGGGGAAAATCAGCTGCTTACCTGACACTGCCCTGCTCTGCTAATGCCTGTCCCCATACCCACCTGTATGATGGGATGGCACCAGGAAGGGAACCAGAGTTCATAACCCACTGCAAGTTGCTGGGTAACAAGATGCCAGAAAACTGTAAGCTATTAGATGACAATTAGATATATTGTGGGGCTTTGATTCCAGGTGGCTTGGAGAACTCAAACTCTGTCCTAATGATTGAATTTTTAAAGATAAAATCCAAAACGCGTTCATTTCTCCACTTGGCCCTCCTGTGCCTTTGGGGAGCCCCAGCTGGCACAGGTCCCTGCACCTGCTGCCTGCCTGCTGCCTGGCACCTTTTCTCTGGGGCATCAGGTGGCCAGGTGCTCAGTGGGCACTGGTGTAATGAGCTCATTAAAGCCAGCTAATGGCTTGTAAAGTCACTCAGGTGACACTGTAGCTGTATAGAGTATCAGGTGTATGCTTTCTGCCTTCAGTTAAAGTGTTTCCCTGCAGCATTGCTATAGGTATTATTGTTTGGGATCCTTTTACTTAGGAATAAAACCTGTGGGTCACCCATTTGTATCCAGAACAATGATGTTAAAATACTTTAATTTGTACTGAGGACCCCTTCTCATACAGTACTGCAATAGATTGAAAAGTGACAGGAGGAAAACGACAGAGAGACTCTCTAACTGAGCTGTGGGTGCACCGGGCTGAGTGCTGCCCACCCTGCAGCACTCTCAGTGCTGGTGGGCTGTCACCCTGTCCCACCCCAACTCATGGGCACCACCAGCTTGGCAAGCCCCGGGCTCTGCGGGCGCAGTGTCCCTGCCAGTGTCCCAGAGCTGCTGTCCTGGGGTGCCCACAGCTGCTTCTGCCGCTCTCAGGCTAATGGCTGTCTCTCCTTCTCTGCTTTGTTTCTCAGGGATATCAAGCCCGACAACATTTTGCTGGATGAGCGCGGTAAGTGCCGGGTGCTGTGTGTGGCCATGCCCGCATTCAGCAGCACACTGTGTGTGTTTATATGAATGTACAGCAGCAGACAAGCTGCGCTCCCGGTGCTGCTGCTGCCGCTCTTTAGTGCGGGTCTCTCCTGCTCAGCCCAGCTGGAGCAGGATCCTCCCATCCCTTTGTGCTCACTCGCTGTCTCTCGCTGTTTGAGCATCCTGCACCTTCAGGGCGCCGGGCAGCCTGTGATGCTGTGGTGCTTCTGGGGCTGCCTTGGTGCTTTAGCCAACACCTCCTTTGGCTCACTGATTGAAGGTGTCCCTGCAAGGAACCATATGTTTGGTGCTGCCTGGGATCAGGAGCCCAGCACACCTGATTTTAACATTTTCTTGGTTCTTGTTCAAAACTTACTCAAAATGTGTCATTTGAAGGGCAATGCTTGTGTCACTGCAGGGTTTGTGCACAACAGAATTAATTATGGTGCAATGGATAAGCCTTGGTCACGTATTTAATTTTAGCTTGAGCATTTGGCATGGGGAGGGAGCTCTGAAGAGGATTAGGGGCTAGGTATAAGTGTTGCTATCGGATTTTCTATAGTTTTTCATAGGCAAAACTCTTGACTATATTCTTGCATGGCTCTTCAGTCACATTTTCTCCCAGCAAAGATCTCACAGTGAAGAGTTGTCTGATATTTTTTAGTTTGTAAAGAGAAACATTTTGTTATATCACATTTTTTACAATCCAGGTAACTGTATTGTTGTGAGAAACGTTCATCAGCAGCTAGAGCAAGGCGCAGGGAGGAGGCACAGCTGCGTTTGCCATGGCCTGAGGGGCTGTGTCAGGGACACTGCAGCTGCCCAGGGCGGCCCTGCCTGGCTCTGTCACCATGTGTGTCACCAGGGCTGCCTGGCAGTGCCAAGCCAGGCTCCATGCATTGCCTGTGGCCTCTGATCGCAGAGCAGGGGTCGATGGTTTATTTAGGAGCTGGCAGCCAAGCGGCTTTGCCTCCCCGTGCTGGGCCCCTGTCCTGCCCTGCCCTGTCCGTCTGCCCCTCTTGCCCTGCACAGACCCCGCAGAGCCCCGTCCTCCCTGGGGCTGGCACTGCCCGTCCCACACAGGGCAGCTCTGGGGCACTGCTGGGGCTTTGTGCCCCATTGTCCCAACCCTGTGCACTCACACTGGGGTGACACAGCTCCCTGAGAGGAGCCGGGATCACCGTGGCCATGGGAATGCAGCTCAGCACTCCCTGAGGAGGGAAAACAAAGAGGAAAAAGCTCTGTTGGTCTCTGCAGCTGCATTCAGCCCAGGAAGACACAACCTACTAACTTTTGTAATGATTTTGCTACAATTTGGGATGAATGTTGAATCTATTCTCTGCTCACTGTGATTTTTTTGCCTCTCTCTTGCAGAGGTTTCAGAGTGTTTTTTCTGGGGATATACCCTTGGCTCCAGTGTCCTTTTGACCGTGACTTGTAATATTCTTTTTCTTCATCCATGACAGCAAAGGTTTGTCTTCCAATAAACTTCGGAAAGCTAAGAAAGCTTTGGACAGACACAGAGTTCATTTTCTTTCCCAGACTGATCCTGAAATATAGAAAGACTCAAAACAATCACCACTAAATTACTTTTTTGAGAACTCTTGTATTTTCTTGTTCCCCAAAGGAAAATAAGGGGATATTTTAAACGAGAGACATCTGCGAGCAGCCCGCAAGCTGAAATATTTTCTATCAGTTCTCCCACCAGATTTTTTAACCTGGAAACTCCTTTGTATTGAGTATTTTACTTTATGTTTCTGATTCAGAGCTGTTTCTTGTGTGAAACTAAAGCCAAGCCTGTTACACATCGGCCTCTGTCTTTCAGGACACGTGCACATCACTGATTTCAATATTGCCACCATGCTGACCAAGGAGAGCCCTGTCACCACCATCGCTGGCACCAAGCCCTACATGGGTGAGAGCCAACGGCAGTTCCTGGTCTGGAATCTCCATTTTGGGGGGAGTGCTGTGGTGGGACACAGGTGGAGGCAGCTTTGGTTAGAGCTGGGGCTCTTCTCTTCCTGATCCACATCAAAACCCACAGGGTCTGGAGTGAGGAGCCCCCTGGGGAGGGGATGCAGGCTGGGGACAGGGGTCCCCCCAGAAATGCCTCAGTGCACTGGGGGTTGTGTGCCCTCCTTCACGGGGGGTGAGGGGACACTGGGGCCACCTCATGCCTGGGTTGAGTGAATGTTCTCATCCTGGAGCCCATTCACTGTGAACACCAGGCAGCTCCGTGTCAGTAAAGGGAGTTTGCTCCTCCTGGGCCTGGGGCAGAGAAGCACAGAGGGTTCATGTGGAGAGGGCTGAGGGCTGCTGGGTGCCCCGGAGCAGGAGCGTGGCAGCAGGGCAGGGCAGGGCTCAGGGGCTCTCTGTTGCTCATTTCCACTGGGGATTGCAGCAAGGCAATTTCCCCCCCTATGTTTCACAGCTCCTGAAATGTTCAGCTCCACAAAACCCACCAGCTACTCCTTCGCCGTGGACTGGTGGTCGCTGGGAGTCACGGCCTACGAGCTGCTCAGAGCCCGGGTACGTGTGGAGCTCGCGGCCTGCTCTGCCCCGGGCACGCTCTGGGGAGGGAATGCTTTACAGAGGGCTGAGGTGAGAGGGCCAAGCTCAATTCAAGGCTTCAGGACTTGTTACAGCAGAGGAAGCAGAGATCACATCTTCACCAGGGTTATTCTGATCATGGCCAAGAGCTCAGAGAAGCTGCTGCAATACAGAACAGCGTCTTGTGGCTATTCCCTGTGGGGCCCTCTGGGTTGATATAAGGGGCAAGGCAAACAAGCAACAGCTTGTTTTTCACTGGCATTGTCCCCAGCATGGGTGAAAAACGTTTTACAGGGAGTATCAGGAGTGGTCTAACCACAGCACTATTTGTCACAGCCTTGTAAGATAAAAACACTGAAATGACCAAGCAAATTCCCACTGGCTGATAACCCTGACTTCTGGGGTTTGCTCCTGCCTGTCCTGCTGTTAAATGTCCAGTTGTTAGTGCAGTTCTTGCTGACGTTCTGTTTGTTCGACTGAGCCATGGCACAAGGGAGAGATGTCCCACAGGAGGCTGGGGACTGCGCAGTGAGACTGCATGAAGCTCCAGTGCTCTAACCAGATTTCCCAAGAAGCTGAAAAGCAGACAGATTCACGCTCGTGTTGCGGTGTTCCCACAGAGGCCGTACCACATTCGGTCCAGCAGCTCCCCGGGCGACATCGCTCGCGTGCTCAGGACGGCGGCGGTGGTGTTCCCGGCGGCCTGGAGCCCGGGCATGGTGGGGCTCATCCGGAAGGTGAGGGCTGGCACTGCCAGGCTCCTGCGCCCACAGCGCTGCCATGGCCGGGCCGGGGCAGGGGCCTGCAGGGCCGCGGTGGGACAGACAGACAGACAAACCTCGGCTGCACCGGGCCGTGCCGCGAGCTGCCTGCTCCAGGGGGATGTGGACAGCCCTGGCTCCAGAGCTGTGCGCTCCATAATTAATTAGAACCACATATTGGTACACGTGTCAATAAATTCACTCCAAGAATCACATTTTTTTTAATCCTCAAGAAACATTTTTTCCAGCAATAGGAATATTTGCAAGAAGTGCTGGCGCTGTTGTAATCTTTTGATGCCGTGTGGTTTATGCACCACTGGAAATTTTTTTCAACAAAGCTGTTACAAAAATTGCTTCAAAATCATTACTGGAATGATTTTGAAGCTGAAATCCCATTTGAAATGAAGCCATAGCTTCAATAAACAAGACTTGGGCTTAACAGTGGCAGCAAAGCTGAGCACTTACACTCTGCATAGCAGCACTGGCAGCAAATTTTAAGGAAGTATGTAAATAGTTTTTTAATCTCAAATAAGTGTGGGCAATGAATTAGTACTTCATGTAGCTTTCAACTGGTTTTTGTTCCAAATAATATATATATATATGTATTCTGTAATTTCTAATGAAATAGATTATCAAACATTTTAACAAAAAGAGACTGTCAAATATTTGCTGGGACAGAATCATGGTGTATTTTCCAGAAAGAAAATTGCAGAATATCTCCATTTGCTGAAAATTCAATGAAGCCAGTATTTCATTAGGCCTAACAGTAATACAGGAATATTTGCTGCAGATGTCCTGTGTGTATCCCTGTGCATTTCTGCGTTGGTGCTGCGGAGCTGCAGCGCTGCCTGCGCTGCCCCGGGCTCTGCAGAGGCTCTGGGGACAGGGCTGCTCACCAGGGCAGGGCTCTGCAGGTCACCTTGCCTGTAAGTTCCCCAAAGCGTTTGGGTCCTCTGCTTTTCCTGCTGAGTTTTGGGAGTGCAAGGTGTCAGGAGTTTATCCAATGTGTAATCCTTGAACAGGGACCACCCCAACCCTTTCCTTACACACAAGTAATCCCTACAGCAATGTTAAAAAATTATCAAAATGAGCAGTGTGAAGCCACTGTACTGCCTCATTGCCTGCTCCTACAATGGGGATAAAAGTAATTTGTAAAAACGGGAGTAAGCAGAGGCAGAGCTTGTGAGCCTGTGGCATACCCTGGTGAGGGGACTCTGAGCCAGAGCAGGAGAGGCACTGTCCAAATGCCAGCACTGTCCAAATGCCAGCACTGTCCAAATACCAGGATCAATGCAGTTCTCTGGCACCGTGTCCTCAGCCGTGCTCCACAGAATGGGTGCCCTGTGGGATGGTCTCATCTCTCCCCTTTACCTCCTGCTGCAGTTGCTCGAGCTGAACCCCGAGAAACGCTTTTCTCAGCTGAAGGACATCCAGTCCTTCCCGTACCTGTCTGATGTGAGCTGGGATGCTGTTCTCCAGAAAAGGATACTGCCAGAATTCATCCCCGTGGTAAGGCCATCTGAGTGTAAAGGTTCCTCGCACCCAGCACTGGGGCGTTCTGACAAATTTCCACTGAAGCATCAGTGGTCACAAGGAGAAAAGAGAGACCCAGGCAGAGCTGTCTCTTCCGTGAGCGTGTAGCAAAGAGTAAAGCCAGTGCTCTTGGCTGCATGTGCAATTATAATTAGTGCATTTTTTTAACAAAATTCAGCTCCCAAATGCAGTCCAGGTTATAAGAGACTACTTAAGACAGGCTCTGATTGCTTAAGGCCACTTCTCTCTCCCCTCCAGAAAGGCAGACTGAACTGTGACCCAACCTTTGAACTGGAAGAAATGATCCTGGAATCTAAACCTCTCCACAAAAAAAAAAAGCGCTTGGCTAAGAAGGAGAAAGACACAAGCGAAAGCAATTCATCCCAGGTGAGAGCAAACAGGTACAAGCAGGGTAGGCCTTTCATTTTTCAATGACTGCCATCTAGTAAGACCACAGCAAACTGAACAGAATATTTTTTTCCATTGTGACCAACTTTATTCCTAAAACTCTCTCCATCTTCCTTGTGGTGAAGGGCAGAACGTGTCTGCACTGCTTCACTGCAAGAGAGCCTTGATGCCATTCTCCCCACTGCAGGGCTAAAGATGCTCTGTGCCTAAACATATTGCCATGTGTCATTGAAACTGCCCCTTGCACTGTTCTTCTGTGTAAACTGTGAATTTATTCCCTAAATCTTCTATTTTTCCATTCCAACATGAAAGGCCAGCCACCTCCAGAAGCACCTGGAAATGCTCCAGAGAGATTTCATTGTTTTCAACAGAGAAAAGTAAGTTTTGATCCAGAGGCAGCAGCAGAGGCACTGGCCCTTGCCAAGGCTGTGACAGTTTTGGGGGGCACAGGGCGGGGGGGGTCTGTGCTGGAGGAGCTTGGGGCACTCAGGGCACCCAGGTCTGGAGGAGCTTGGGGCACCCAGGGCACCCAGGGCTGTGCAGAGAGGGCAGTGCCAGGCCGTGGGCAGCTCCAAGGCAGCTGTACCTCTGTGGGGTCTGGCACTGCCTGGGCCTTTCCTCACGGTTCAATCATCCTTTTCTATCCCAAGGGTAAGACCCCACCACGACAGCATCCAAGAGACCATGACAAACAGTGGAGGCCCACACAGGGAGGACAATCAGAAGATCAGCCTCTGAGAGCAGCTCAGCCCCTGCAGGGGACTCCTCGTGGCACTGGGGCTCACCCACCCATCCACCTTCACCATGCCAGGCCGTGGACTGGTCCTGTGCTGCTGCTGGGACCCTGCCAGCAGCCCAGGGCACAGAGGAGAGCTGGGGCACCCCTCCCTCAGCTCATAGAGCCCAAGGGTCTGTGAGAGGCTGTGGGGCTGCCTCGCAAGGGGCCACAGTTGGTCAGGCTCAGATCCCATCACGTTGCCTTTCCTGAGGGCAGGAACGGGCCCACAAGACAATGGACAAGACAGTTTTCACTGCTTTGGCCTGGCTGGCAGGTGCAGAGCCCTTGGTGCCACCCTGCAGGCAGCTGCTGCCCCGCGCTGAGAGGTGCCCACAGCTTGCACAGGGCTCTGCAGAGGGTGCCATTGCCGTGGATGGGCTCATGGCTGTTCCCCAGCGGGCAGAGGAGGCTCCCAGATGCAGGATCTCCACCAATGCACTGTGGCAAAAGCGGCCTTTGCTCACAGACAGCTCCTGCAAACATCGTGTGAGGGGGCACAGGAGGCTGGAGAGGAGCTCCTTCCTGAGCTGCGAGGAGGCAGCAAAGGCCTCCTGCCCATTTAGGGCTCTCTCCATGCACCCAGCAGGGCTGGCATGGCCGGTGGCCAATGTGCAGACAGATGTGGACACCAAGCTGCAACAACCAGGGGCTGGTGAATCCAGATGCTTTACCAGTCTAGCCTGAAAAATACATTCACCATCATGTTAAAACTGCTGCAGCTCACTGAATCTGATGGAGTTTGACTTCCAAAACCAGATGGGAATTTAAATGTACATTTTGAATGTCTCTACCACCGAAATCACACTTGGTTTAACCAAGAACTGTCTTCAGGAACAACTGCACTGCTGGTGTGGTCTTTCCAAGACCGAGATTGAAAAGCATTGCTACTGTGGTAATGCCAGGAATAATGCTTTTATTTAAATGCTCTGGCAGGCCTGAGGTTTCATTCCTTATTTGACATTTTTCCCATTCTTAGCAATGCAGTGAACATGTGATGGAGACTTTGCCTTCCATTAACCCGAAGGTAAATGTCCTCTCTGCCCCATGTGTCTGTGCAGTGGCTTGCAGTGCAGTTTGTGTCTGAGAACAAGCTTCAGCTCGGTGTCCTCCATGCCCTGGTCCCTCCTGCAGTGCTGGGGCCGGGTGTCCCACGGCAGCTGCTGCCCAGCTGTGCCCAGCCCCTCGGGGGCGCGGGGAAGGCTGCCCCACTCCGGGTGCTGCCCCACTCACTGTGTGTGCTGCCCCACTCACTCCAGGTGCTGCCCCACTGACTCCCTGTGCTGCCCCTCTCCGGGTGCTGCCCCACTCCGGGTGCTGCCCCACTCACTCCGGGTGCTGCCCCACTCCCTGTGCTGCCCCACTCACTGTGTGTGCTGCCCCACTCCACTGGCTGGTCAGAAAAGCCCCAAAACAACTGAAGTCCTTAAATGGAAAGAACATCGCATATTTAAAAATTTTAAAATGCAGAAATTTAAAGATTTCTACAACCATCTCTCTATTCCCCTCTTCCTCTGTACACAGAGGCACAGTCTCAGCTTAATCTCTACCAGGCAACAGGCAAAAGCCTAAATTATTTGATGGAAGAACTTGACAATGCTTGTAAGCACAGCATTCCCCACCCTGGCACAGCTATTACGGCCTGGCCCCTTAAGGACTGCAGCAGAGACAGCTTGCCCTGCCTGAACTGCAGACATGTAAAAAAAACATTTCAAGGTCAAATACTAAAGAAGAGGGGGGCAAGTGTATTTGTTTAGCACAGCCGAAACTGACCCTTAATTTTGTAGTCTTTAAACAAAAATCCCTTTTTTTTACATGCTCTGCAAGCTTTAAAGGACAGTGCCTTTCATTCTAACAGACAGTGTCTGATGGAAGGGGAGCATTTCACTGACAGGAGTGCACAGAAAGCAGCCTCCAAGGCCGTCTGGCCAGGATGGCCCCAAAGCCGTGCCCAGGCAGTGCCATGTGGAGCTGGTCCCTGTCATCACACAGAAGACTGGCCCAGCTCTTGCCAGGCAGCCCCAGCCCACGGTGGCCAGGCCAGGCTCAGAGACAAACTGAACATGGACAAACTGAACAGCTGCTACAAGTACTTGCATTGTGCTGTTCTGCCAATACCTTTGCCTGAGAAGCCACACCAACACCCTGACAGGTGCAGCAGCGAGCACTGCGTGCTGTTCCCCTCCAGCCCCAACACCACCCAAAGCCCTGTGCTGCCCCAGCCCCGTTCCCAGCTGGGCACTGCCCCTGCCAGGCTGCGGGGGCCCGAGGAAGAGAAGAGCCAACCGACAACAGGAGCTGTTTGAAGGAACAACTTTTTTTTTAATAAAGTGTACAAAGTAGTAAAACTCCTTACACAAGGTGCTGTGACAGCTGTTACAGAGATGATTCGAGCTCCCCCACAGGCCTCATGATGAAACGCCAGAGCTTTGGGCGGAGATGAAGGAGATGAATGTGCCAGACCCACCTCTCCCTGCGAGCTCAGTGCACCTGCCCTCCCCACCGACATCCTGCCCCGGCCAGAGCCTGCCCCTCGCCTGCCTGGCCGGGTCGCCCTGTGGGCCGTTCCCACTGTCCCACACCACGGCATCCCACACACGTCCAACACCAATAACATTGAACCGAGCAACCTGTCCGAGCAGCATGCATACAGAGAGGAAGAGCAAAACACAACCCAACCAAACCCACAACAGTAACAACAACAGAACTTTAAGGCTATGCAAAAACAAAATGAAGCAACATCTTTAAAGCTAGGTAGCAAGTAGCATTTGTGAAACATAAGGCTTGAGGCTTATTGATTCTTCAGAACAGGTTTATTTCTTTTCATTCTTCAACACCAATGTACCATTTTTCCTCCTTTGCTTGAACAGGGGTTCTGTCTCCTCCTCAGCCGGGACGTTTAGCTCAGGGAGGTGATGTTGGAGCGGCCTCCCGGGGGCGCGACAATGCGCTTGCTCGCTGAGCGCATGCCTTCATCCACCTGGGTACCTGGGGTAGGGTGAGGGCACAAAGGGAACGGGGAAAATAAAGTTAAGAGCATCTTCTCACAGGCTGAGCAGTCAGGCAGCCTGGAGTCTTGCCAAGGCCCTCCAGAGCTGTCTACTGCAACCTGCTCCCTCTCCAACCCCAGCAGCAACTCAGAGCCGCAGCGGCTTTAACGTCTCTGCAGATGCTTCGTGAACAGACCCGCACAGCAGGAACAGCACCGGATGCTGTGCTGGCCTCCAGGCAGTCTGCCTGGCTGCTCCTGCAAGGTGCAGCTCCAGCCATGCCCTTCAGGGACACACGGGATCTTGCCCTGCCATGACCCACCCTTGTGCTTACCTTGCCACCTCTAAGTGCCCCTTGCCCCAGGCCAGGGACAGGGACACACGGCCAGTGGCTCTGCCCCTCCCAGCCCAGGCACAGCACGCACTCACCTGACAGGCTGAACCCAGACTGGTGGAGGTTCCTGACGGGCGGTGTCTGACGCGTGGGGGACCCCCTGGTTGACCCCGCAGGGGTGCCCCCCTTGGGCGTGGTGGTCAGGTCAAACACGGGCCCGTCATACAGGCCCCGGGGCACAGCATGCACCTCTGCCATCTGTCACCAGAGAGAAGAGGACAATGACACCAGGCTCCACCATCCACCCGCTCCTCAGTCCCCCTGCAGAAGGATGTCACATTGCTATAGTCCTGCAGCACTGAGGCTGGGCACAGCCCCACTGCCCTGTAAGGTGTGCAGAGCAGTGCAAGAGGCTATCCCCCAGACGGGGTTTATGCTGCACAAATCAGGGAAGAGAAGGCGATTTGGGCCAATCTCTTCATTTTAAACAGGGTTTCCCTCCAGACTCCTGCTGCAGCAGGACAGGATGAAGAGAGACAATACCACTGCTAACCTTAAGGAGCATCTGTCTCCACCATGGCACATCACTAACACAAAGGGCTCCCTATCCAAGCCTCAGCCATTCTGTATATTCAAAATACACCAGGAATTTGCAGCATTGCTAACAGGGTCCAGCAAGAACAGCAAATGAAAACCAACCAGTTAATAAGAGCAATTTGGGCTACCAATAACCCAACTCTGTCTCCTGGCATCCCCATCTCCTCACCTTCCTCCTGGCTTTGATGCGCTTGTAGACGTAGTCAGGGAAAGGGCTGCTGGGCAGGAACCGTCCGGTCCCCTGGGTCACATGCAGGTTGCCATCCTCCAGCATGATCTTCCCCTGGCATATGACAACCAGTGGGGCCCCACGGAGCTCCATCCCCTCAAAGATGTTGTATTCAGCCACCTGCAGCAACGCCAGGATGATGGTCAGGAGGGACAGGAGCACTGTCTGCCCACTCAGGGTGGGTCAGTCCCCACACCTCACTGCTGGAGTCACCAATGCAGGCAGAAGACACCCCTAAAGCCTTGCATGCTCAGAGGCCTCCTGTAGCTCACTAGCCCACCACAGTAAAAGCCCACCAGAGTCCCCAACATGAACCAGGACCTGCTGGTTTGAAGCTCAGCCAAGGAAGAACTCCCAGAGCAGACAAAGCGGGACCTAGGCGTGAGGTAAGGCAGAAACAAAGCACTGTGGCAATGCCAGGAAAAATATTTGTGCCTGGAAGAGGAACCAAGGTAAGGAGCAATGTGTCTTTCCACCTGCATAGGCCAGGGTCAGAAGAAGAATGCTCCAGCAGGGGGAAAAAAGCCCCATGTGCCTCGGGCTCATGGACATTCAATCCCTGGTCACAACAGGCAGTGCTCAGAGCCAAGCAGGACAGCACCAGGCTCCCAGCAGCCAGGCCACAAAACCACTCACCCGCCACCCTCAGTGTTCACACAGAAGAGCAGAGGACTTACAGACTGATGGGTTTTTGCTGTGATGATTTTTACTGCATCAGGATCCCATATAACCAGATCGCTGTCCGAGCCCACTGCTATTCTCCCTTTTCGTGGATACAGGTTGAAGATTTTGGCAGCATTAGTGCTTGTCACAGCCACAAACTGGTTTTCATCCATCTTTCCAGTGGCCTGCACACACACAAAGAGAACTAAGTCCATCTATGGGGAAAGGGTGAGTCAGAGCCCTGGGAAGCACCTTCCTCACACCCACACAAGGTGCTGGCTGGCTGGGCTGATCTTACTAGCTAGTGCCACACAGACCAAGAACTGGGGGCACAGTTACAGCTTCTGGATGTTCACCCCAAGCCTGCAACCACCCCCTCTCCTGCCCCAGCTTGCTTTGACTCTCAAAGCCAGAGGGAACAAGCTGGGTGCCCAGCTCTATGGGCAGCAGCACGGGTGTGTGAGATGGCAACCACCTCTTCCCACGGTGCCCCTTCCCGGGCTGGACTCTCACCACGGCCTTGTCCCAGATGACAGACATTCGCTCCTCCACGCCGTTGGTTCCCTCTGGGATTGCTGTGAAGTTGTCCTTGCCAATGGCTTTCTGCGCAGTGCTGAAGGTACAGTGGGCACTTCCTGACACCTGCAGGTCACCACTGCAGAGAGGTGCAACAAACACACTGTCAGTTGTTGGCAGTCAGACAGCAACAGAGACATGACAGATATGGATTTCCTCTGGCCACAAGCAGCCCCCAGCTCAGTGTTTTTACTCTGCACCCTCATTTCCACAGTCCCTCAGCCTCAAGACTTCCCCCTGACCCAGCCCCTGGGGCAGCTGTGTCACACGGCAGAGACCTCTGCCATGCTGTGCCACCCACCCCAGCATGCACAGCATCGTGTACAAGAGAAAACAGCTCAGGTCCTAGGGAACATGGTGGTCTTTGTGTCAGGCCAGAGGATGTCCTTTCCTACTGGACTCCATTTCTGGCAGTTTGTCAGGTCTGCTTGAGAGAATCCTTCCGCCACAACAGGGAGGAAGAGGCCTCTCTGCTCCAGGGCTGTGTCCCAGTTGCACGAGCCAGCCCTTGCACTGTGCCCTGCCAGCTCCTGCATGCTGAGGGCTGGCACTGTGCTCCCCCAGCCCATGAAAGCCTGCTGCAGTGGATGGAGGGAGCTGGCACTGCCCAGAAGCAGCTCTCTCTGCAGGACGCCCAGAAACGCCTCACGGGGGCCTCGTCACCCTCTGCACAAAGGGACGGACGGGACACCCTGACCCACCCTGCTCCCAGCAAAGAGGCAGCCCCGTGAGCTGCCCACACACACGGCAGGGCAAGCAGCTGTCCACGGCTCCCTCAAGTCACCCAGCGGCTGCTCAGCCCTCAGGTCACACTGGACAATTGGAAAGTCATTGCTGCCAGGCAAAAGGGAGCAGAGCAAGGCAGGCCAGCTCCCAGCACTGCCTGCATGAGGCAAGGGGCCTCCAGCACCTCAGCAGGGCAGACAGTGACTCTCCTTGAGGCGGCAAATCTGCTCTAATCCACTGGTAATCTGCACCTTCCTCTGACCATTTCTGCCATATGTCAGACGAACTGTACAGACAGAGGCCCAGAATGATGACACAACATGCTTCCTGCTGGAGACAAACAGCCATCCAGCCCAGCTGGAACCTCAGTCTCTCCTCCTGCTGCAGCCTCACAGAAAACAGCATGGCACAGGTGTCAGGACAGACACCTATGAGCTGCAGGGACCAAGACTTGCTTGTGTCTTCTTTGAGTTCTGCGCTACACTGGAAGTGGAAGGTAAGGAGCAGAAAAACAGTTCAGGAGCTGGGCTCACATTTCCTTGCCACTTGTGAAGACCTGCACCTTTATAATACATCCAGTATGCACTGAGGTGTCTCTTCTTCATTGACAAATGACCACCTCATGGAAAATGCAGGGTAAACTGCATACTCAGACTGCAAATGCACTGGCACTTCTCTTACACCCAGACACAGCATCTCCACTCTGGCACAACCCAGGTTTATCCTAACATGCCCTGCTGGAGACACCTCTTAGTGACTCCTCATCCCTTGTTCATCTTGGTAGAGATGTTTCCAGCATTACTTCAAAGGACATTTCCATTTACAACCCTCTCAGTGTCAGCCATTCCCCTGGCTAACAGATCAGGCAGCACTCACACAACTGATGTACAAACATGGGCTGAGAGTGCAGGGGGATGGACACATGGCACACAGACAGGGCAGAAACATTCAGTGTCCTCAGCTGCTGCGCTGGCCTTGCCACTGAGAGAATGGAGTGTAACTGTGAAAGGTCATTGCAAACTGCTGAAGTGCTTTTTGGTTTGTCTTTGTTTTCACGAAATCCTTTCTTTACCCTCTTGCCTTCAGGATGAAAAAACAACCTGCCATCCCAGCCAGATGTGCAGGAGCTGCTCCTGAAGGTCTCCTGCACTCAGCAGGCTCTGCTACTGCTCAGCTGTGCAGGTGTGTGAATATATCTGCTTTGTATTTGACTGGGGTTCCCAGCAGCCTGTCTGACCTGTGATGCTCTCCGTGCTGGTGCAGCATCCCAATCCAAGCATCCATTCCCCACTTCTCCAGCTCCGTGAATCCTTCCATTGACAAGTCTGTTTTAGCTTGTCCTCATTTCTCTGTCTTCTTCAGGGCTTTTAAAATGGTTCATGACTACTGAACCATTTTTCTCATTAGTGATGTTAAGCTTAACATGTCCACCCTCCACTCTTGAGGACAAACCAACACGGCTTGGAGTCAGAGCCATTTCACTGCCCAGTTCATTACATACCTACAGTGAAGTGGTTCAGGCTGGACTAACCTTTCTTCCCTACCCAGAGTCCCCTTTCTCCCAGCAGTATCCCCAGCAGAGCTGTTGCTCACCTGGCCAGGAGGGAGTTCAGGTAGTCAGGAGTGGTTGGGTCTGGGCTCAGAGGCGGAGAGACCACAAATGCTGCAGCCTTTGCCCAGTTCTTGCTCCAGTAGTGTGTTCCATCAGTCCCCAGACTGGCCGTGATGGGCTCACCAAACACCACAATGCCTGCAGAAGGGCACACAAAGAACAGTGTTCAGGTGGAGCCCGGTGGCACTCTCTGCTCCACAGCACTACCACTGACAAATGGAGCTCCCAGCCACCTGAAAAGGCACCCAAGCACTTCCAAGGGGTGAGCACTTCAAAGGGAGGCCAGAGCTATACACAGCAGCTCAACCCACATGCACTGAACAAGTATCCTCACGGAGCCCTTCACAGCGGCAGACCAACTGTGGTGTTTAAAACATTGCTCCTACCTGTCTCCACATATTGATGGTACCTGACTGTCAACAGGAGGTGCTCCACGTGGCCTACTGCAGTGTCACCCTGCCCTTCACAAGCCAGGCAAACTCCTAAGCTAACTGCTGCCTAGCAGAAGGGGAAGCACAGACAGCACTTGAAGCACAGTGCTGATCTTGGCAAAACAACCACGAGGACATGAGGAGCACATCATCCAGCATCCTGCTGGCAGCAGAGGGCTGAGTGTAGCACCAGGATGCTGGATTATCTCACCTTTTTTTCGGGCTTGTGAGATGAGGTCAGCAGCACTTTTGCTCATCACTTTAGTCACGTAGAGAGGGCAGTTGGTCTGGCTGGCAATGGTGATGGCCCGGAAGACAGCTTCTGCTTCCAGCTGCAAGAGAGGATGGCACACAGCTGCAGAGGAGCACTGCTGGGCAGGGACGAGCCCCTGCCGCTCCCAACACATCTCTGATTGCTGCAGACACCCTGTGCCCTCGCTGTTACCCTTGACTCCCCCAGGGCAGCTCCATCAGGAGACCTGAGGGGGATGTTTCTGTGTCCCCAGGGCCTGGCCCACAGGGAGGCTACAGCAGCACCATGCCTGGCACAGGAGCACTGTCTGAGCCCTGCTCAGGGGCCAGCAGAGCTGCAGCTGCTGTTTGTTCCACTGCCTGGTTCCAGCTCCCTGGAACTGCTGCCCAGCCCAGCCTGCAGGCTGCTGCCAGGCAGTGGCAAGGTTCACCCTTTGACAGCACTCCCTGCTCCAGGCCGTCCAACAGCTGCACAGCTCTAACCAGATGTGCCCTGTCACCCCCATGGCAGGGTGCAGAGGGCTGCACGCTGGCAGGCAGCCTGTGTTTGAGGCCTGGCCATCCTGCAGTGCAGCTTCTGCTTGCCCCAGCCTGCTGACAGCCGCCCCATCTCACTGCCCTGCTGTTCGTGCAGGGCAGATTTCCACCAGGAGGGATATCTTTGGACCATTACATCAGCCTGAGCTCAGCCCCAGAGTTCTCCAAGTGTTTGCTGCATTTGGCTTCAAGTGTTGGCTTGAGAAAGTTCAGAACAGAAGCCTTAAAAAGACACAATTATCCAGCCCCCAGGGCAGTGTCTGGGACCATGCCAGCCGAAATGTCCCAGGGCAGAGAAGCACAGCAGTGCATCCAGACACACATGCCCTTCTCTCATACTTCTGCAGATCTATTTGCTGTACAGTGAAAAGAGGTTTGTCTCTTCTTAAAGACTCTTAAAACAGAAATTTAAGTGAGAAGTGATTGTTTATCACCACACTTAGGGCTGTAGTAGTTGATGGGTTTAACACGTGGACAGGAGCAAACAGCCATCACTGCATACCCTCAGAGCAGGTTACCATCTGGAGCTGCATCACCCTGCCCTACCCAGACACCACCATCCCCTGACAGAAGAACATGCCTTTAACCCCCACTGAGGTCCCTCCAGGACAGACAAGACCCACAGACCCACAGAGCACTCTCCTAATGCTTTGCCATCTGTCCCCAGGCTTTATGTGGTGGCAGGGTCATTTGTGCTCCACCTAACATTTTCCAAGGAAGAGTATGTTCTGGAAGAAGGACACTGTTTATTTTCAAAGGCAATGAGATCTGAATTTGGCTGAATGCATAATATCCACAGCGTTGCACTGTTCTCACTTGCCTTATACTTTAATGGCATTCCAAGATCAAGCACCTAACAATGTTTTATTGGCTTTGGATGAGATCTGCACTGCTTATGGTAACAGGACAGTTCTCAAATCTGGGCACAACCACAGCTTCCCGTAATTGCACTTCAGCTTGCCAACTAGTGGCAACAGGTTAGAGTCATAAAAATAAGAGGGACTCTGAGCCACTGTGTTTGACACTGAGACTCTTCCCTGTACAGGAAAATGCTTTATACTCTTGTATTTCAAAGAGAGTGTAATAACTATTATTACACTAGGCCACTTATGTTGTTAGTAGCCCAAACACAGTCAACTTCCTACACTTTTAATTTAAGCCAACTGATTTTATTTCAGAAGGACCTGCAGCACAAATCTGTCCCTGTGCTTCCCTGCTCAGCTTTGCTACTGTACCAAATTCCTATTGTTTTCTTCTTTCACATGCTGTGGGAAGCCAAAGCACCTCTCCGCAGGGAGTTATGTGCAGGGAACCTATCTAAAATTAGACTCAACTTATATTAATGGACCAAACAGAAAAATCCATACAAGCTAAAGTTAGAAGTAATCTCATTAGTGTTCTGACAATTAATTGTAACCAGAGAATTCCCCTTCTCTTTCCCTCCCACTCCTTCAAACAAGGGCTTCGTCCATCTGCCTCTGAAGCACACTTTGGAGACTAAGCAAATATAAAGGAGGAAAAGGCTGGAATCTGTCAGCACTTAGATGTGAACAGTGAATTCTAAAACACGTCAGTAGATTCTTCTTAGGCTCCTCACACCTGTGGAGTCACCTACATAAGACAAATGCCCCCAAAGCAGCCTCAAAGTCTGCTACAGCCATACAGAGATTTTGGCTGATTGATTCCTCTCTGTGAGACTCAGAACGAGGGCTTCTGTCTCTGCTGGGCAACTCAAGCACAGCTAAGAAATGTCTGTCACAAACATGCATCTTGCTCTTTCCTGGGCTGCTGATGAAAGACAGCAGTGCCTGTGCAAATGGATACCCCTGGACTAACACATACCCTCCCCTGCCCTGATGCTTGCTTGGCCCCACTGAACACACCGAGCCCCTCTGGGACTGGGAAAACTCTTGAGTGCAGCAAGGCTGAGCTGTCCTCTGATCTTACCTCCTCAGGTCTGCTCAGCACGTGGCCTTCAGGGCCTGTTATTCCCATCTCCAACATCCTGGCTTGCTCCTAGGACATCAAAAGAGCAGAGGGATAGTACAGGACTGAAACTATCGACCACAAAAAGCAGATCCCTTCTGTGTCAAGCCCTTCCCTCAGGACCATCAACGCCCTATGTCCTGTGGGACCACCAAGCATGGGGAGAGGCTGCTGTACCCTTAAGGGATTTGAAAGAGAAAGAGGGAACATGGGGCAATAGGAGGGCAGGCACTGAGTTAGACCAACTTCAGTGAAACAAGAACAATGTGGCAACAAAGCAGGGCTACAAAACTCCCAATCCTCTCCAGTTCCCAGGTCTGTGAAGTGCTACTAATTAGTAATTTTGGGGCATTTTATGATTAGGCAGGTGCTAAAATAGAGATAAGCTCTGGCCAATACAATTCCTCAGACCTCTCGGTTCTCATGTGAAGGAGCCATCCAACTGTGCACTGCAGCTCTAAAAAGTCCAAACAAAAACTAATTCTTGCAGTCTGAAAAGATGCTCGAAGAATGACCTCTTGGTTCATGCTCCTTCAACCCCAAGAACGAGAGAGAGAAAAACAAATAGTTGTAGAGCTTAACTGAGCAATGTCTTCTGCATCTTAATGAGAACTGAAAACATTTGGACCTTCTGTCACCCAGCACCAATTACAGCACAGCAGGCCAATGCACACTACCACTTGATCACTCAACCATGTCCCTCAGAACATCTGCCTTGCAAATCCAGCTTCATTAGCTACCTGTTTGCTTACAGGGAGAAAATCTCCCTTGCCAAGGCAGTTCTCAGTGGACTTTACCTCTCCTGGTTTGTTATGTGCAAGGCAAAGGTCTCTGCCTCTCCCCACTGAAGGCAGCTACAGCAAACATATCCTACTTGATGGACACTCACTTCCATTTAGGTAATTGCTAATGCACTATTTCACATTCGCTTATGCACACGTTATTCACAACAAAAAATCTTGCCAACTTTGATATTGCTGCTGAACAGCAAAGATATCACCTTGCACAAGATGTCCAGCTTCAGAGCCATTTTACTGAGGTCCCACATCAAATCTGCCTGATACAGATTTCTAGTTCTTGTATACCAGCAGTAGTTAGTTACCTGTGCAATTATATCCCCATTTTCTGCATGAACTTGAGCTATGGCACCCAGCTCTGCCAGGCAGCTGAAAATCTCATACAGCTAAAAGAGAGACAAGAAATTATCAGTGAGCAGGCTGCCCAGGGCCCTGGCACCCCTCATGGCCCTGGCAGCAGCAGGACCCAGTGCAGCCGTGCCAGGCAGAGCTCTGGCTGTGCAGGGACCAGCTCTCCGAGGAACGGAGTCACCAGCAGATGCTCTTGGTGATCTCCACTCTAGCCCTGTGTCTCCAGCTGCAGTGCAGGAGCCCAGCCAGCCCACAGCACAGCCTGGAGCAGCCCTGCACAGGCAGCCAGGGTAGAGGCGAGCAGCAGCAAGGACTGGCCAGGGGCAATAGGTACCAGCCTTATGAGCTGCCCCACGCCCACCACGGCTGTCACCCTGCACTGCTCCTTCAATCAACACAACCACGGCGGTGCAGGGGGGTCTCACCTCAGTGTTGGACATCTGGTACAAATCCTTGTAGGCCATATACACCATGAAGGAGTTGACACCTGGGGCAGGGCAGAGAGGAGAGAGAGGTGAGCTGGGTAGGCCAGGCTGCCTGCTCTGGCCACCCTCCCCACAGCCGCCCTGTGGGGCACAGCTCCTGCTGGCACCCAGCAGCACAGGCACCTCTTGCCCTGCCTGGCCCGGGACAGGGAGGCACAGACACAGACCTTTCTCGTGGACCATGGCGTGCAGCTCCTGGCGCACGCGGTCGCTCCAGCGAGGGATGTCCACGTGCAGGCCGTAGTCGCAGCAGGCCTTGCCGTCCGCCCACTCCCGCCACCGCTCCAGCGCCTCGGCCAGGCTGCCCTCGGGCTCGGGCACCACGTGGTCGACTGCGGGGACAGCAGAGCAGGGCTGCCCACGGGCTGCCACCCCAGCCCACCGAGGCCAGCTGCCCGCCGCCCAGGCCGGCCTCCTCAGCAGCCTCAGGGCAGCTCACCTCCACAACCTGCCTTCACTCCTCAGTGCATTGACTGGCAGGGAACTGCACAGAGCCTTTGTGTAATGGCCTCTGGCACAGGATCAGGGGTTTTTACACGCTTCTGCTGAGAAACTGTCTGAAAGCGGAAGAGCCTTGTCTTTCCCCATCCCCACTCCCACCCCATTAGCACACAGCCTCCTGCCACACTGCAACACTAATGCACCTTTAACTGCACAGCAAGGAATCTCCACAGTTTGCCACAGACCATTTCACAAAACTTTTTTTTTTTTTTTTTTGGCATAGAGGAAGGAAAAATGGTGGGGGGAGGACAAGGAACTCAGTCCTTTATTGGAAGGGATCAAACCTTGCTGCTGCATCCCCAGAAACCCTGCAGTGCACACAACTGTAACTACTGCACAGGACAACACCTGGACCTCAAACCAGTGCACAGCCTGCAGAAAAGGACCTCAGAATTGCCTTTCCTTTTTCGTTAGCACTGTTTATTTTGGAGCAGTGTGCGATGCCAACGCACTGCTCTGTTCCTCTGCTCAGAGCCATCTGAGCACCATGCTGCCCTACTGTTACTTAACAGAGAAGTTATGCCACTGCTCCTTTTTGAGGCTCCCAGAGGCAAGAGTGGCTGCAGACAAGCACTGCAGAACACAGGATCTCCAAGGCTAAGGGGTCCTATGCACATCTCCTGTCCTATCATTTCATCATTACTAAGGATCAAAAGATTCATCCCAATCCTTACTCCCTAGACTGCATTGACAGAGATCACAGAAAATATGAACACACTGTCATGGGCTTTGAAAACACAGAAGACTGAGAAAAGTACATTTAAAAAGTAAAGAACTGGGTGATCTTGCAAGAATACTGGGGGGTGTCATGCACAGGCCATGCCTACTGCACTTACTAATCATGGTGGTTCCACCAGCCAGAGCTGCTTTTGTTCCTTGGAAGAAATCATCCACAGAGGTCATTCCCTTGTATGGCATCTGCAGGCGAGTGTGGACATCAATTCCTCCAGGGATCACCATCTTCCCATTGGCTTCTATGGTTTTGACCCCTCCAGGAACAATCAGGTTGTCTCCGATCTGCCTGATAAGATCACACCAAGATACTCTCATCACAAAGGAAAACCTGCCAAGCTTAACCTCTGAACAGCTCAGGCAGGGGCTGCCAGGGCAGCTCCCTGCTAGAACAGCCCAGAGCCAGGCTCAGTGCCCTCTGCAGCAACACACAGCACTGTCTGGCCTGCTCACACCTGTGCTGTGCTCAGCTCAGGGGTGGCTGGGCTGCCACCTGCCCAGCTGCCCAGCACTGACTGGGATGGCACCTGCTGCCCGGGCACACATGGGGCTGGGCAGCTGGGGAGCACGGTCTGAGGGTGATCTCTGCAGAGTGCTGAGAACCTGCCCAGGACACCTCACCCCACGCAGGCTCAGCAAACAGGCTGCAGCACACATGGCAGCACAGCAGCTCCAACTGCTCACCCCGGGTGCGTGCCCACAAAACCCAACACCAGCCCTGCTTCCAAGTGAGCTACACCCCTAATCTCTCCTGTCTCCCGTCCTTCTGCCCACCTTAAGTAAGGATCAAGTCTGAGCTTACTTACAGATAAAGATGATTTCCACTGTAATGCCACAGCTGCTAGACCAGCTCAGGGCTTATTGGGGACTTGCAATGCTGCTCACAGCACAAAGTCCCAAGAGTGAAGGGAAATAGCTCAGCAAGTGCCCAGCTAGACTGGCTGCAGCCTGCTGGGCTCATGGCTCACCACCTTCCCAAGAAATGCACAGTCCCCCCCTCTCACCTTGTCTCCTCTGCCATCCTGAAGGACAGCTTTGCTATCAGCAGGGCCTCACTGTAGTTAAGGCAGCTAAAATCACAAGTACCTAAAAACATCTTCTGAAAACAGGAAATCTAGAGAGTTCCAGCATAAATGTGGTGCCAGTAACCTAATACACAACCACAGTGCTCTGGATCCTGTCCCGTTTGAGCACAACCTGACAGGCCAAGTTACCTGAACCTCAGCATTCCCTCTTTCAGCCCCTGTTCCCTCAACCCCTTTCTGTGTCCATATGTTCAACTCAGCCTTCAAATCTCCTCCTTCAGAAATCCTACTTTCATCAAGCCTTTCTCAGTGCTCCTTGATAAATCAAGGTTAAAGTAAGTTGGTTTTAGCGGAAAACTTCTGATTTCCTTGGCACACTGGGGAGGTAAAAATGAGAAACAAATTCCATTTTTGTATTTCATTCAAGCTGAGTCACTTTGCAGGTTTTTTTTTTCCCTAGTGTAACAAAAATTCTGTGGAGAGAACTGCTCACTTTACTGTCCTCACAGCAATAAATCAGCAGCTCTTCCCACTGCTTTTATGGAGATGAATCCATCACTAAAGGTTTTTAATTGCTTACTGTATTCTTCACAGAATTCACTTGTAAGAGCATTTAGCTCCCAAGGCAGTGAAATTGTGTGGTCTCCAGGCTGTAGATGAGGCTCAGTGATTTGCCCACGAACACTCAGAAAGCATGCACCACAGCAACACCAGAGGCTGGCTCTCATCCCTGCCTGTGTACAAGCACTTGTCGATCACAAATGGTCCTGTCCACAGATAAAAATACAATCACACTTCCTGAAGTATTTATCTGCTGCTGGATATTTAGCATCTACCACGCTGGTAAGGCTGGATATGTAACTGTTACCACAGAGCAAGCAATGCCTTTTCAAATCTCAGGGCTATTGACTACCATGGCTCTTTCCCTTCACCCAGTGTGGAGCTGGCCCAGCACAATTCCTCTGCCAAGTCTGAATGGCAAACTTTAAACAGCTGAGCTGTTTCTGCAGCTCTGAGCCATACACAGAGAAACCGGGGGAGCCCAGAGGTTTCCCTGCAATTCCTGGAAATCTCAAGGGTGCAGAAGACTTGCAGCACAGCACTACCCTTGTAAGTACTAACAAACAGGATCTTGTGTGGGGTCATTCATGCTAACACAGTTAACACAGGGCAAAAGAGAAGTCAAAGATAAACCTTGTTCCTGGCGCAATTAGAAACAACTTTGCTGTACAATGGACGCAGTATCACGATCCCACAAGCCCAACAGCAATTCAGTCACTGGAGCTCCTCTGAGAACACACGAGACAATCATGTGTGTGCTTACACACACTGCAAAGAGCTGAGCCTCTGAATAGAGAGGGTTATCAGGTTTTACTGCCTGGCAAGTTGGGCACATACCACATCCACAAAAAGCCAATAACCACCCAACCTGAAGCCGGTTTAAAAGGAGATGAAGATGATAGAAATCAAATACTTACTTTATGAGGCCATCCTCCACGTAAATGTCAGCATAGAATGACTGGTCATCATTGACTATTCGCCCTCCTTTAATAAGGAGACGATCACTCTGAAAAGGGAAGAGCACAGCAGCTGTCATAGCACATAACACACATGCTTCGTTCACTTTTGACTGAGAGCGTGGTTACACACTGGAACAGCTTGCCCAGGGAGGTTGTGGATGTCCCAGTGCTGGTGGAATTCAAAGCTGGGTTGGTTAAGTCCTTGAGCAACCTGACCTAGTGGGAAGCGTCCCACTAGAGGGGGTTTGGACTACATGATCGTTTAAGGTCCATTCCAACCCCTTAAAATATTATGATTTTATGATTCTCAGAACGCTGAGAACGCTCTCCCACTGCTCACCTCAACCACTGATGCTACAGAAAGGACACTGGACCTGTGTCAACACTCCAAACAACACTACAAGAGCAAGGATTGAAAATGTCATTCTCCAAAAGATGTTTCTAAGTGGGAGAAGGGCTGCCAGAAACACCACCGAGGCAGACTGAGCACAGGGGAGAGTCACTGGGGACACAGCAAATATGCTTCCCTAAAATGTAGAGAGAAGTCAAAAGCTTCCTACGCTGGGACATTGTGCACATTACTTGGCAGCCAGCATGAGCCACAGATCAGCATTTAGAGCAAGTTTGTACTAAGGGCATGTCTCTAAGGACACCATGTAAAATAAGTTGCATTAAAGAAGACAAGTTACTCTCTCCTCTGTTACCACCTTGCAAAAACCACCAACAGGACAGGCAATCAGCTGTTAATCTGTCACTCTCCTGCTGTGCTTGGGGTCATGCTTCTGGGGCATTTCACAGGTCTATACAGAAACCAGGAGGCACTGGACTGCACTCCAATCTCATGATTTACCACCTCTTCTGTTCTCCTTTCTATTGACCAAAATGGCCAGCAGCCTTCTCCAAAGGAGCACAGCCAGACGCCAGAGGAACACCCCAACCAGAATTGTCCTTATGCTCTCCCTGCATTCACACTTTTGGACCAGACAGCTCAGCATACACTGATGGGAGAGGGTGGGCACTGTCCTGTGGGAACAGACCCTGTCCAGAGGAACTGGGACGGCTGAGGTCCTGCTTTTCCACCTACCTCTACCTGCACAAGTCTGCACGAGCAGCTGCAGGCAGTAGAGGGGCAAACCACCTGCTGTCACCTATGCCTGCCATGGATTCAGGTGACACAGGCTAACCGCCGTGCCAGAGAACATGTTGTCTGCCTGACCGCTTAAAACACCTCCAACAACTCTTCAGCTCTTAATCACACCTTACCTTCCTCTCTGTTACCCCTGCTGCCCACAGCCCAGGTTTTGGCAGGTAAATACACTCCCTTTCCACAGTCTGAGCCGGGACAAGGCCGACCAGAGCCTTCAGCAGGGCTCACATGCCAGCCTCACCCTGTGACGCTCTGGCAATGGTTAACTGCTCTGCAGGGACACGGGTTTGCTCTCTACCCGCCACCCTTGGGGCCATTTCCGAGGTGCCGCCACCACAGTGGGAATCTGCATCCTTCTGTCAACAGAAGGATGCAAAGAATACTCCTGCATCCCGGCAGCAGCCAAAGCCCAGAGCCCCGCGTGCGTTTTTACAGCAATCTCATGCACACGCAGCGGAGACAAAGGAACTGGGTGTGGAAAGGAGGGGAACGCCGGCGCGCTGCTCAGCCCGCCGCAGCCCAGCCCAGCCCAGCCCGCAGCACACGGCCGGGGAGCGGCCCCGCACACGGCCCCGCCTGCCCCGCACACGGCCCCGCACACGGCCCCGCACACGGCCCCGCACACGGCTGGGGAGCGGCCCCGCACACGGCCGGCACCCCCGGCACGGGGATCTCGCCCTCCCCGCCAGCACAGCCCAAGGGAGCCTCTCCTCCCACCAAGCAGAGCCGGGTCAGCCCCGCTCCTCCCGCAGCCCCGCTGACACACCGGGCAGAGGGGTGCCCGAACTGCGCTAAGGGGGCCGGGAAGCGAGGGCATGTCACAGCCCTCCATGCACAGCTCCTTGGACACGCTGCACTCCAGGAGCACACAGAGATCCCGATCTTGACCGGCGACCTGGGGACCACAGCCGGGTCTCCCTGAGGACCACGGCCAGGTCTCAGCAGCAGCTGGGGCACAGGGACAGCCGGTGTGCACACTGGGCAGCCCCAGGCGCTTGGGCCAGAGCACGGCCGTGCCACGCCTCTGCCATGGGGCACATGCTGGGCGATGCTCAGCCTCGGGGCTGAGGGCCCTGAGCACAGACACCATAACAAAGAAAAATCTCCCTGCCCAAATCCACTAATAGCCCTCCATTGTTTTTGTCTTGCCCTCTCCAACTTGCTTTCTTGAATTCCTGGAGCTGGTTCTCACTAGAGTGCGGGAACATCAGCAAATACTGATGCTGGCCTGCCCTTCCCTGCACATCAGACTGGAGGCAGCCAAGGGAGTCAGGCAGAGGCCGCACAGGTGCAGGAGACCGTCCCATTGACAATTACTAAATAAAGTGTTAATATGAGCTCCAGAAATATGCCTGCTCCACACTCACAAGAGGTCATTCTGTGTAGATGTGAAGGGCTGCTCAGTGCTAACCGTCAGTACACAAAACTGAGAGATCCACAGTGGCTGAAGCACAGATAAGGCATCCATTCAGGAGATCAGGCACTGCTAGAACCCACCGTGCCCGCCCGACAGCGAAGGGACTGCACCAGCACCCACCCACTGACTGCAAGGAAAAAATGCAACTAAATTGAATAAGGAAAATCCAAATGACATGCCTACAGGCTCTGGCACCGTTCAGGAGCGCACCCAGGTGACAAGAGGCAGGGAAAGAAGAAAGGAAGAGAATGAAGCAGTTATGAGGAAATGAGTCTGAGTTAATAGCCAGGCTTCTTCAGTGCATGCTACCAGAGCAGCCCAGACCACAATAAATGCACTGTTCCCATATCAGGGCTCACTGTGCCTCTGTACACCCACCACAGCTCCTGCCAGCCAGTGTCAGGCCGTGTCATCTGTCTGAGCAGAGGGGAAGCCCTGGTGCAGCAGGAGCCATGGGGCTGGCCAGGGAGGGAGCAGCAGTGCCAGCACAGCCTTTGGGCACTGGGCACCAAGGCAGCCTGAGCTGGAGCTGCGGCGCTGCCCGCGGCTGCACCAGCCCTGCCCGGGCACTGACCCTGGCACTGCGGGCACTGACCCTGGCACTGCGGGCACTGCCTGCACAGCAGCAGGGACAGCTCCTCTGCCACCGCCTTCAGGCACAAGGGATGCCTCGAGGCCAAGGCTGGAGCTTTCCCTCCAGCACAGCCCTGCCAAAACCCGCCGGATTCACCACCAGCCCTCAACACTTCTCCATGCTGGTAAGCCTTCATGCACAACTCTCCCTGTCTCTCTGCCTGTTTGCATGTGGGATCAAGCTTTCAAAGGCATCATCCATTCCCTCGTGCCCACACTCTGCTCCTGACGCCCTCAAGCATCATCTGGTCATTTTGAGATCCCAAAGTATCAGGTGGTCTTCAGAGTGATGCTGCAGAAATACAGGCGGGCAGCGCTCCCAGAAGGCTGCTGAACCCAGCCAAGAACAGTGCTCACCTCGTTTACAAAGCACAAGGGCATAATTAGGGGAGCACAGAAGCAGGTGTATGGTTTTACTGCTTTTTCCCTTGTAAAAGCAGAGACACTAATTGCAGAAGTGTTTCATCAGAAGCTTGTGGTTCCTCCTTACTAATGCACCACACAACAGCATGGAAGAAGCCCTGGCCAGTGTCACAGGGAGAGAGAGCTGCCAGCTACACTGTGATTCCCCACGGTTTGTGGCTTAGAAATGACATACTGATAGCTACCAGCTCACCAAAACCTGTCTGGTCAGAAACCGAGGCCTCCTTCCCCGTGTGTACCTGATACACCGTGCTGGCCAACACCACACACACCTCCTTGCTTTCAGAGGTGGCACAGACATCACACAGATGATGGTTGTAGGCTCCAGCAGGGGAATTGGGGTGGGCATGGCTCACACCAGCAAAAATATGGGATCTCCAGTCTACCTGGCCTAGGAAAGGATTTTATGACAAAAGCACAAAGACTGAGTAATTTTGATTCAACCAACAGTTCTGTTAACAGGTATTTTGTAAAATCAGGACAAGATTTTAGTCTTCCACCTCTCTTCCTGCAGAAAAACACACTGCAAGAGGGGAAATATTTTGATCACCCTTCCAAACAGCCAAAGAAAAGGAACCAATAGAAAGTCTCTCAACAGACACACAAGATCTGAAATTGCTATTCTCCTGAGCTGGGCACCCTAGAATCAGCACACATGTAAAAAGTAATAGGATGTTTAGTGGTGTCTGATCATGGTGCACAACACGAGACAGTGAGGAGCAACACCTCCACACCAGGCTGATGGAGCCATCCCTGAGAGAGCCACAGCTCTGGCCAGCCTCCCTCCCTGTGTTTCCTCCATGGCACGGCTGACAGACACGCCTGCACCTCCCAGCCTCCCATCCACGACCACAGCCTTGCCTGCCACACACAGCTTTGACCAGGCTTGTACAACTCACCTTGGGAATAATTTGCACAGACATTTATCTCACACTAACACATGCACCACTCACTCGTGCTCCTGGCCTCTCCACTAAAATGGCTGTCCTGGAAAAGATGAGAAACTGCTGCAAACAGATACAATAGGCAAATTCTGATTTTTCAGTTGTTACTGGCAGAAACTGACTACAAATACTGACTGCAGCACTGCTGAGTACAAGAGGAACCAGAAGGGATTGTTTCTGCATCTCCAGAAACACACTAGGCATTGAAACAATAGCTGTTGGGAAGTACAAATACCCAGTTCTCCAATACATCCTTCATGAAAGCCCAACCTCCCCACTGCTCAGGTGACAGAAGTGCAGCATTTTCAGCTTTAGGAAAAAAGCAAAGGATTTATAGGGATAAATCAAGCAGCTTGGAAGATTTTGTTACCACTGAGAGGAGAGAGCTGCCATTGGATCCCAGAGGAGCAGGCACAAGCCCTGCATATTGATTAGGCGTATCATAAAGAAAAAGACCCAGAGAATGGGAGAAATCCCACCTGCAGCAGCACTAGGGGGTGTCTCCATTGTGGTCTAAGGATACAGGAAAGGCAGTATGTGTAAAGCCATAATATTGCTTGTGAAAGCATCTGAATCCAGGCTGACAAAGGAATTTCTCTTTACAGTGGTCAAGATCTTAATGCTTCTTTAAGAGCATTTTGTTCGGATTTGTAAAAAGAATAACGGAAGTCAAGTGCTTTGCTTTTCCTTTTTCTTCAGAGAGCCAGAACTGTCCTCAATAGAAAAACCAGGAGCTACAATGAAGCCAGCGAAAAGCCAACACGATGAAAGAGCAGCCTGCCTTGCCAGGAGCGAGGGCTCCGCAGGGCGCGCCGGGGCAGAGCGGGCAGGCAGCGAGCGGAGCAGGCACCGCTGGCACCGGGGCTCCGCAGCTCCGGGGCCGCCCGCCGCCGCCGCCGCCTCTCCCGGGCGGGTCCCGGCGCGCTGCAGCGGCACCGCCGCACCTGACACGGCGGGAGCACCGAGCACGGGGAGCGCCCTGCGGGAGCTGGCCCCGCACGGGGACACCCCGCCGGCACCGGGCACGGGCACCGGGCACCGCCGACGCTGCAGCCCGCGCTGCGCCCAGCACAGTTCAGCAGCGGGGCCGGGACACCTGCGCGGGCGGCGGCTCTTTGTCTGCACGCCGCCGCCCGCTCCGACCCGCAACGCCGGACGCCGGCACCGGGTTTCCCCCCGCCCCACGGGCCGCCCTGCCCCGCCCGCCGCACCCACCGTGATGCGCGGAATGTTTTTCTTGCCCTGGTACGACATGGTACCGCCGGTCCGGCCCGACCCGCCGCCGCCGCCCGTTCTGCCTCCGCGCCGCTTCTCACAAAGGCGAGACCGAGCCCGCACCCGCCGCACCGGGACGGCCGCGCCCGCCCCGCCCACCGCGCCGCCCGCCGCCGCCAGGGGGCGCCCGGGCCTGGCCCCGCGCAGGGCGCGCCCGCCCCGCCCCGCCCGGCCCGGCAGGTGCCGGCACCGAC
>JAHXMQ010006307.1:16685045-16739520 GCA_020466415.1 Ammodramus savannarum pratensis
CCTGTGTGCACTAACCACAGTGCAGTTAGAGTGAGCCCTTGTTTGGCTGGGACATCTCCCTACAGCTCTGCAACTTTATGGGGAGTTGAAATTCTCTGGAGCGGGGCCTGGCCTTTGTCTGATTCTGCAAACATGCAAAAGTTTCAGCATTGTACTTTAATAGCAATATTTATTTAAATCCCGATTCCAATGTTTATCTTTCCTAGTGCCTTGCTGCATAGATGGCTGCACTGAAATTATCTGCACCAGTAAAGGAGTACAGGGCTCTTCTGGGGAGTGAAGGCTTTAAACCTGACTTTTAATGAAAATCATTCCCTGTATAAAAGACAGTTCTTGATTTATACTTCTCAAATTGCCATTCACTTCTAAGATCTTTTTTGTTAGGTGTTGTAAGGCTACTAGTTCAAGAATACCATGAAAATTGAAGTTTGTTTTCAGTGTGTGTTCACTGCATAGTTGCTTTTGAGCCCAGCAGAAGGCATTATTTATATGTCTGTATATGTTTGCCTTGGATCAGATGTAAAGCTTTTAATTATACAATGCCAAAATGTCTGCCTCCTGTAGTTAAGTAAATGTTCTCTTCTTTAAATCACATGTTTATATGCTCAAGGACAAAAATGCTTGTCAGGCAAACAGTCATGAGTGGTGCAGCCTCAAACCCTGGTGGCAAGGCAGCTCTCGTCTGGCCTCTCTGTACGAAGCAGATTGAAGATAGAAGTCAGGGGGGATGCAGCGGGCAGGCTGCTTGCCCTGCCTGGCCCAGGGAGGATGGAGACTGCAGGCACGTGGGCTCTCGTGCTTTGTGCTGCCATGACTCACAGAGCCAGCCACCAGCCCTGCAGAGCTTTCCTTGGCTCCGGGGCTGGGTTCCCGTGCTGACCCCAGCACAGAACACATCCTGCTCCTCCTGGTCAGGAGCCTGAGCTGAGCCTGACAGATGGGCGCCGCTGCTGTCTCCTGAAGGAATGGAAATGGGCTGCTCTTCTGATCCAGGGAGCAGCACTTATTGTATGGGAAATTCTCTAGTGGCAAGCTTCTAATTCATGTCTTTCCAGTTGAGTAAGAGCTGTCTAAGGCACACTGAGAAATGGAAATCAGTCGTGTTACAATGTGAGGTGCACTGGTTATGAATGGGGCAATGGTGCAGCCTTTTGGGAAGTGGTCTTTAGGCAAATCCCTTTCTGCAAAAGGATTAGTTAATAAGATGGGACATAATCACCCCATCTGGGGTGTGCATTTTCCTGTTGTGTGCTCTCAAACCGCAGTGCTGGTTTTCTTTGTGCTCACTGCTGCCAGAGCAGGGCTGGGTTCGGGTCAGAGCCTGGGCAGGAGTGGCACTCTCAACGCCCAGCCTCAGAGTGCCCGGGAGAGGCACAACCCAGCGTGTCAGTTTCTCAAGCATTTCCTTCATGAGGCTGTCAAGCTTACTGTTATCTTGTAAATTTTTGAAGAGGAATTCAAACTGCCAGCTGAATCATTCAAATAGCAAAGGTACTGCTGACAGGGAAGTCAAATTAGGTCATTTTGCCTACCACTGCCAAGACACTCTTGTCCTCCAATAGATATTTTCTCATGACTTTGCTAATTTATTTTCCATTTGTCAGGGCAGTGGGTAGTTTCTTATTTGGAAAAAATCTACGTCCTCTGCTGGCAAACTTCTGTGCCTTTTCCCAGCTCCCAGATGCTTTGTGCAACATCATTCTATCTGTAATAAAAATTAAAAGTGGTTTAAAGTAGGAAATTGGTTTAAAAGAGTGAAGCATGTCCCAGATTGTGACGTGTTGTTTACATAATGCCGCCTGTGTCACTGGAAGTTGCTCATTACACCAGGAAGCATCTCAGGCTCCATAGCTGTGACTGCAATGCTCACCAGACTCAGAGAATATTGTGTTATTTGAAGGAAACAGACTGTTGACATTAGGTGGGATTTGACCCCTTCCTTCACCAAAGCTGACAAGCCTGAGCTGTGTCCTGAGTGAGGACATTTCCTTCCTTGATGCCAGTTCTATACAGAATGGTCTTACACTGATTTTCCTGTCGCTCTGGAGGCAGCATGTCTTTGATTGCATGTGAAAAGGATGTGATGTAATGACTGCATAACACTGTGAGCAGGATAAATGCACATCAGCTTTCGTAGCGTGTTTTCTTCTGATGCCTGTGGGTTCGGCTGGAGAAGCAGCAGGACAGTGGCAGTAGCAGGTTAACACTGATTTCTTCTGATTCCAACGGGATTTGATAAAACTGCATCCCTTTATTACATGCATGATAAGTCACAACGATGAAGTGAGTCCCAGTTGTCTTGTTTCATGCAAAGCTAGAGCTGCCTTCTCATACTCTGCACTCATGATTTACAAGTGTGTCCTGTTTCTGGGGCTGACAGATAAACAGGGTTGTTCTGTCATCATTCTGCAGCAATGTCAGGACAGCCCCTGGCACTGCCTTTCATGTGTCTCGGGGAAAGTCAGGCTAAGTACAAATGCAGAACAAACAGTGAAAGAGTTAAGGAAATCTGATTGTCCCACTTACATTTAGAAGCAGAGGTCAGAGATGGGTGGGCTTCTTTGTTCGCTCAGAAAAGGCATTTTATGAAGGGCAGGTGACTGATGGCCTGCTATCTCACCAGCTGGGGAGGGCCAGGGGCTGATGCCTGCATCACCACACTGCAGTTTCCAAACACAGGCACGTTGGGAGATGAGACAGACCTTTGTGATCCTCCGGGCTGCTCTGCAGCTGGGCCCTGGGGAGCTGCTGTGCACAGGGTGTTGTCTTGCTGAAATCCTTTACCAAAGCCAAACCACTGCAGGCCAGAAAGCCAAAGCGTTTGAATCTGTCAAAAGCTTGTTCAGTATTTCATGCCAAAACCTCAGGGAGAGTGGGTTCATAGTGTGGTTATTTCTACTGCAGAATGCTATTGTGTTGTTGGAGGGAGTAACTTCAAGCAACACACACAGCCTGACTTCAGCATGTGTCGTACTAACAGAGACCACAAATCTGATAAGCAGCTGGAAGTTATAATCTTCTGTGCTTGGTTATTCCAAGAATATTTCTGAAATGCAGTAATGCTTTTTGCTCACAGATTTGTTTAATGCTGAGCAAAACCCTATGGAAAATTCCAGTATTTCCACACATGGAGTATTTTTTCCTCCTAAAATGAGTTGCTAGACAAAATAGTAAGAAATTGTAATAGTGGAAAAAGAGTTCTGAAAAATTTCCTGTGGGGAATCCGGACTCTCCTTCTCCCTCACCAAGTCCTCCAAGGAAAGATTACTGTGTTCTCAGTGCCAAAGGGCTCCCGTGGCACTGCAGGCCTTGCAGTCAGATGCAAACTGAGTGAATCATGAAGTTGTTTGGGACAAAAGGCACCAGAGATCAGTAACGTTTTCAAGAGGATCAGAAGCACAGATCTGGCATCAGTATAAAACCCCAAATATTCCAACCTGGCTGGAGTGTGCTCGGGCCACCTGAACCAACAAGGAGCAACAGGTGGTGACCCTGGAGGTTCTGCACATCAGGTGAGCTCCAGCCACCTTCCATTAGGATGGACACACCCAGAGATGTCACTCCAGATTTCTAGGATCAGCCAAGTAAACCTGTAGGCACTTCTGTTGTTTGCATGTCACTGGGTACCTTCAGGATCACAGTTCCAGGAGTGGTGAGATTTCAGCCACGCTAACAGCTGTCTGGCTGGGTGTGGTGTGGGCTGTGAGGGCCTGGATGAAATGGATTTGTGTAAGGAAATACACATTCCATATAAGTGTGAAGCCCAGGATATTCTGACAGACGTGTGCCACCAGATTCACTTCAAGAGCAGTCAGCCCACTTCCTCTGAGTTCCTGTTCTGCATCTCAGAACCAGTCTCTCTCCCCCTGGTCCTGTTGGTTCCCTGCTTCTTGTGTGGCCTTGTCTAGCATCCCCCCCTAAGCTGTGAAGCCTGGTTTGCTGGTCTCACTGTGTGTTTGGCCTCTGTTGTGATGGCAAATGCTGACTTGCTTCCCATCACATCTGTTGTTGTGACTGCCTCTCATTCCAGCTCATCTTAGGCATCCCCAGCTACTCTCCTCTGTGCCTGCTTTTACTCCCAGAAATGAGCTGGAGGATTAAGCTGAGATTTCCTTGTTTCCGTGGTGTTGCACTTGACCTAATCAACCATTGCAGACCTAAAGTGTCCTTTCTGTCCCGTGGCTTCAGGGGTGCGCACTGATGCAAAAATGGGTGGTGTCTCTAGAGATAATTAGTGATTATGTGCCAGTGATTACAAGCCTATAACGAATAATTAGATGTCAGCAGAGTAGAATCACAGTGGATTTAAAGGTACTGTGTTTGCTTGTTTGTTTATATGGCTCCATGTGACTGTGAGGAAGCAAGCAGTCAAATATACTTTGGCCAGGCTGGTGAGGGAAACAGAGCTGCCATTTGTGCATTTTTTGTCATGGCCCTGCACAGCCTGGATAATGCACAAAAGTGGCTCTCTAAGTACTGCAGAAACCAGGCTGAGACAGAAGATCCTGGTCTGCTTGCCTGTCAGTCTGTTTGCTGCTGCTTTGGAGGAAAACTGTATTCTGTAAACTGGAGTGAGTGATGCCATGCAGGAGCTCAAACCTGTGCTTGCCATGTCTGGGACTACTTCTTAATTTTTGACTTAATTTTCATACCTCCAGCTGATCTAGTTATCTTAGAAATTGTGTTCTGTCTGTATTCACTGTCCAACCAAATTCTCCTTTGAAATCAGTGTTAAACTGTCCTACCATTAAGGACTGGTGGGCTATTCCTTCCACACAGATGTTAAAATAGATAAAAATTGATAGTGTCCATCTATGTTGCTCGCTAAGTATGGCCTAGAGAAAAGCTTACAGTCCCCACTTTTCAGGGAATAGAAGGAAAAGGCTTCTATACTACCAAAATCCATCACCCAAACACAGCCTGCCCTCCACCCCTTTGTAAGACCACTCTTTGCAAGCAGTCTTGGCATTGGTTGTTCCTTCAGCTCTTTTTCAGCTGCTCACGTGAAACCCAAGACTCTGTCTGAAGGCCAGAATCCAATCTCAGCTGCATCCAATACACCTGGAAGAAATGGCATGACAAAGGGGGACTTAATCCCAAATGAAGCCTGCTACATCAAGGTCAGTGTCAGCCCGTGACAGACCCAAAAGTAGGGAAGAGCAAGTTGTGCCAGTTTCAGACTACCTTTCCTTGCTGTTTCCCAGGGAGATCCTTACCTTACTTTATGGATCACCGTGTTGCACAGACATTGAATTATTTTGTCTGTGTGCTCATAGCCACCTTTGTTCCTTGCTTTTCCTAGCTTCCTAACTTGTGGCTTGCTTCTTTCATCTCAGCTGCTTTTTACTTCTAAACCAGTGGACAGTGAGTGCCACACCTTGGGCAGGCAGTGGTGGAAAGAGCTGAGATGACTCATCAGACTGCAGGCTGGCTAACAGGGAATTGTGCATCACAAAATTCCACTGTGCTGAGTGTCACTGCTTTGTGAATTTTAGTAAATGTGAAAAAATAAAGACGAAAGAGAGAACAGATAGTGAGCCAGATGCTATCTTGCTGGAGAGGCTGGAACCCAAGGCCAAATTGCAGCATTTTAATATTGGTGCTTTCCTGAGCATAGGCGAGTTATCAGCATCAATTGCTGTGACCTTTCTAATCACAGTGAGGTATTTTGGACTGGGAGAAGGTGAAAGGCAGTCTGTTAGTCATTTCCCTATGATAGCATATAAATGTTGCATCTTTTATGATAAGCTTTGAATGCCTGAGACTGAAATCAATCTGCATCCCAGATGTGCTAATGCCTTACCTGCAATGCGGCTTTTATGCGTCCAAAAAGCATATGTAATTCTAAGAATTTCAGACCCATAACTGCCAAATGAAGCACTCACATTCTGTGAAGCTAAAATCCTTTTCCCTTTCCCTGTACTTGTTCCATTGCTGTGGAGCAAGAGATTTCTCTTGATAGAACATGGCTAAGAACATGGCAGGTTACTTTTGCATTGTGCCCCTTCTGATTCACTGTTAGTGATTTACCTTTCCATAATTTTTGATGTGTACGTTGATACAGAAGTGGGAACCTGTGTGTAATCCACACATTTGTGCAGGTTAGGTGCAGGTTGAGCAGTGTTAGGCACCATATCCATTGTTTGTTCTTACAAGTTTAGACTAAGTGGCTGTTCCTCAAAATATTCAAATCCTTCATTCAGTGACTAGGCTAGCTGATAAAAATCCAAGTAATAGATACCACAGTAACTTCTGTGCTGAGAATGTAAAAACAGAGGTTTGTCTTTCCTGCCAAGCTGGAATGCTTGAATTCTTCTCACAGCCCCTATCAGTTAAGCATTGTAACCCCTGGCTGGCTTACCTGGGGCTTAATGCAGGATCTTGAGGGAACTGGCCACTTCAAAAGTTCTCTGTTTTGTATACAAAGAAGCCCAAACTTCTGTAGGTTTTTACTATAATTCTTGGTTGATTTTGCTGTTCTTATCTCTTCTTAATTCTCAGAAGTGAAAGTTTAGCACCAATGCTTTCTATCTGTGTTCAAAACCAAGAGTCTGGTTTGAGAGAGTGTGTTGGTTCTGGATGAAGAGGTTTACACAGAGGGCTTTCCCAGCATCACCTCTGGAGCTCCTGATGCTGCAGAGGGTCTGACTACAGCTCATACAGCTGCCCACTGCTCTCCTCTGGCTTGTCTTGTAGACATGCAATATGTATGCATCAATTGTGTTAAAGAGTGTTTCTGTAATTCCGTTTCTGTAATTTTTTCTGTACTTTACTTTGAAACTTGCTTAGTAATAGTTTCTAATGCATTCACATTTTTCCTTTGAGTGTCACTAGCACTTTCCACAACAATACAGAAAGGACCAGGTTTTCCTGGCAGAGCTCTAACAACAAGGGCAGCTATGGAACAGCCCAAAGTGGACAGTGGGGACAGTGCAGGCATCCGTGAGTGGTCTGCAGCTGGGGAAGCATTTCTGGGAACTGGCAGGGAAAGTCCTGAAGCACAGACTGAGAGAATGGCTGTGGCTCTGAGCTACCCTGGTTCTGTGCCAGTTTCAGCTGGGCTGGAGTTAACTCTCTTCACAGTGGCCAGTGCAGGGCTATGTTCTGGATTTCTGCTGAACACAGAGTTGATGATGTAGAGGCATTTCTGTTATTGCTGAACAGGACTTACACAGAGCCAAAGCCTTTTCTGCTTTTGGTACAGCCACAATGGCAATGGTGGGTGTACAAAAAGCATGGGAGGCTGGGGGGGGACACAGGCAGGACAGGTGACCTGAAATGACCAAAGGAATATTCCCTCCTAGATGATGCCATGCTCATATCTAACACGGGTGGAAGAACACGGTGGGACATTTAGAATTATGGCATTTGTCCTCCCAAGGAACCATTGTGTGGGATGGGGCGCTGCTCTCCCAGAGGCAGCTGAACCCCTGCCTGCCATTGGAAACAGTGAATTAATTCCTTGGTTTGTTTTGCTTGTGTGTGCAGCTTTTGCTTTACCTTCTAAAGGGTCTTTTCCTCAATCCATGAGTTCTCTGTCTTTTACCCTTCTGATTTTCTCCCCCATCCTGCTGTCAGAGGAGCGAGCAAGCGGCTGCATGGTACTTTGTTCTGGCTGGGGTTAAACCATGACACATTCTCCTCATGAAAAACTGTTTCACACATTCTGCACTGATGACTAATGATAATTTTGTAGTTTAGAATAATTCTCTGGATTTAAATTAAGGAAAGTATCACAGCTTGCAAACTCAGGACCTGCATCCATATAACTGCATCCAGTGCTACTTGTCAGAATGATTATGTAGCATTTCCTTGGCTTCCATTCATAAAAACCTATTTTAGATGACTAATGAAAACACACTGATTTTCCTATGTGCTAAGCACTTCCAAATCTGTCATTTTCCCACCTTCTTTTTCAGTGTAGTCTCTCCATTAAACCTGAAAACTATCCACTTGTATTCTCTGCATGCCTGTACAGAAGTTCAGATTGTTAACTTGGAAACTGCTGTTGAAATATGCTGTTTTCTGCCAGGTCTCAGACCTCCTTTATCTGTCTCCAGGAAGTGAAGTTCATTATGTTTCCCCTGGACCATGCAAAGCAGAATCACAATCTTGTTTTGTAAAGTATGTTTTGTGTCACGTTAACATGACTTAACTTCTGGGATGGTTGAAAACATACAAAGAATGTACAAACAAAAGAGTTCCAGTTCCATTCAAATCTCTGAATGCACATAACCGTGGCTATTGTAAAGAAATCAGAATTAATGAGTCACTGATCCTTACAGCAGAAGGATCTCGCTGAAGATGATCCTTACTGCATTTTTATCACAGTTGGTTGTTAAAGGAAATGGTCTGCTCAAGACCAGAGCATTTAAAGCACTTGAGTCAGCAGCTGATATCCCAGCACATGAGAGAGTTTGTCTCACTTGCTGAGTGGGTTTGTTGCTCTGGTTGTGCCCTACGTGGCTCAAACATGCATGGTTTTCCTGTGTCTGAGGCAGTTGGGGAATTTGGGCAATTTGTAGCATTAGGTTAATTTCTGCATTTCACTAGGTAGGTTGCTATAGTATAAGGCCAGAAGTAAACCAAAGAGTTATCATTAATTTAGGTACAACAGGAAGCAGGGTTGGTGACGGGGTCTCAGTTATGGCTCTGCTGGCTGCAGCTCCAGGTTCATCAATGCCAAAGCTGTTTTCTCTCCCATTATTGTGTAGCTAGGTCTGGAAACAACAAATTACACAGGGAGAAGCTGACAGTGTGGATTAGAACTCTTAGGGTTGGAGATCTGGAGTAAAAGTGTTGTTGACCTTAGTTACTAGATGACCCTTGTTTGGCCCGTGACAGTGGGGTCACCTGTTGGTTGCTGATTGCTTTTAGTTCTTGTGTCCCAAGACTCAAAGGTATCAACTGAGTGTAGTGCTGGTTTTGTGGGCTCTGTACATCTCACTATATCGTTTGTTATATAATTGACTGGGACAAAATAAGGCACAAAGGAGTGGCAATAGTGTTTTCATCTTCTCTGAGGCCAGAACTCAGTAAAATGGGACTGTACAGGGATTAGTATTATGGTCAATGTTGAGGATTGTATTTGGAGGTCCTGAAGATCTGTTACTGGTTTTTGGAGGCTCCCTCTATAAAGAGGGAGAAATGTGACAGCCAGTCCGTCCCCACGGGAGCCTGGTGCTGAGGGCCTCTTTCATGCAGCTGGGCTGCTGTTTCATGCACTGGGCTGCTGTTTCATGCACTGGGCTCCTGCCCTTGAGTGCATGCCAAGCCCACTGCGCCCGTTCCGGCTCCAAGATCTGCAGTGGACCAGAGCTCCATGCAGCATCTGAGGATAAAAATGACCAAGAAAATGGTACTGTGACATTTTCCAGTCTTCGTGCTTTCCCTAGTTATCCCTAAAATGGCATTCAGCTGTTGAGCACTGACCTGCGAGATCCCTCCCTCGGCAGAAGTGCCTCTCATAAATGGTAAATGTTAGTCTATAATTAGGGAGTCTGTAATCCATGGATTAGTGGCTCCGTGCTCTAAAGTCTCCATCTGTTCCACACATTGAAATCATTATATCTCTAGTCTCAGTCCTGTTTCAGGCTTCTAAAATGGTTTTCACAGGATTTTCTTTGTTGTGCAAAGCAGCTTGTTCATGGCTGGCACTTGCTGTTCAGGCACTGGAGCAGATGCAGCACAATGGCCTCTTGTCAGTTTAGCACAAGCTGTGGGATGCATCTCTACCCAAGCAGTATTGGGGCTTTGAAATGTATATTTTGGTCATGTTCAGACTTAGCCCCCCTCAACACAAAGCAGAGGGCACACTGCCAGTTTTTAGGGCTTTTACTGTGTTTAGATGATATCCCAAACAATGGAAAACTGTTGCCATCCAAAGGGGCTACAGAGACAAGGCAGAGACCTTCCAATGCACAGTCAGACTTGAGTCCAGCCATGAGCACTCACCGTGCCTGCTCTGGCAAAAGCACAGCCTGGGACAGGGCTTAGTCCCTTGCTTGCCAAAGTATTTTATGATCAAATACCAGAGAAAATAGCGATATCTCAAGGCTGGCTGCAACCATGGGCCTCATATGATCACCCTACAGGCTGCCTGGGGCAGGCTGATGTGCTGTCAGGTACCAGGGACAGACTCACACCAGGCCTGCCCATGGCTTGTCCCAGGACAGTTTGCAATCCCTTGCATTGTCCCATCATTTTATTGTCTTGTAGCTGAAGATACCTTGCAGCCGTCCCAGAAAAACACCCAGAGCATTTTGGACCGAAAATCTGGTGCAGAGTTCTTGTTACTGTCAAAAAAAGGATCCCTAGGATGGCCATGCTTCCGTGGGTATACAGGAGATGGCAAAATCAGACACAACAGGTGTTATAGCACCTAGGCTTACCATTCTGAGCTGTATCTGTGCAGGATGCAGGTTTTCTTGCATTGTGTCTTCATTCCATCAGCACACTACTCCTGGGCTACTCTAGCAGGTGTTCAGTCTGGGAGCTCATGCAGGAGCTTTTCTACACCCCTACTGATCCAACTCCCATTACCAGCAGTTTCCCTGAAATACATTTCTAATTTTATTAGAGGTTTTTAGAAAAGTGAATGCCTCCTAGTCTGGGCACTGAGCAACTGCGGTGTTGCGCATCATTTGGTGTAAGGGATGTTTGTAAAGGCAAATGAGCTGCACAGCCTTATCCAGACAGGATCCTCAAAGTCCTCCTGAGCTGAGCTCATTCCACAGGCCCTGTAGCGCACATCTATTTTATATTGTGCATCTTTAATTCTAAATTAGTGCATTGTAATATTAAATGCTCCTTCCATTTTTTTTTTTCCAGTCAAAGGAAACAAGACTGCTTGGCTCAAGTTCTTTGCTTCATTCATTATTTAAAGATCATTGTGCAAGGGAAATGAACTCTCTAACATTTGAACTCTCTAATATTTGAACTCGCTGATAGTAGATAACTAAATCTAGATCCAAATTTCTGTGTTTCAGACCCACTTAATGTGTTTCAGTCTTCTAAGAGCACTTTAAAGGTATGAACTGCAGTTCTTGGGGACTGGATCTTGCGAAAGATAATGTTTGGGATTTTTTTAGTAAAAAATACATTAATGTACTGGGCTATTCTGTAACAATCTGATATTCTTCAGCTTGGATTTCTTGAGTGCAAAAAGGATGAGAGAGGTATAAATACCTGGCTACAAGTTTGCACTTCCAAATGTGCTTCCCATTTACTTTCTAAGATTTTCTTGACAATTTTCTTCCCAAAGGGCTGTTTGGCAAATCCAGAATCTGAGCCTGTCAAGGGCCGAAGGCGTGGCGCTGACCCCCGCAGACAGAAGCGGGAGCCAGCTCTGCCCCTGCAGCGGTCACCGCCGTTTCGGCTCTGGGATCCCGGTCACTTCCAAGGGCTGCGCTCACGGCCCTGCGCTTCTACCGAGCCCTCCCGACCGCTCGCGCCGGCCCGGCCCGGTGTCCCCGCGCTGCCCCCTGGCGGCAACGCGCGGAGCGCCACCCGGGCCCGCCCCTGGCCCCGCCCCAGCCTCGGCCCCGCCCCTCCTCGGCCCCGCCTCAAACCCCGCCCCGCCTCAGACCCCGCCCCGCCCCGGCCCCGCCTCAGAGCCCGGCTCGGCCCCGCCCCCTCCTCGGCCCCGCCTCAAACCCCGCCTCGCCCCGGCCCCGCCTCAGCGCGGGCCCAGCCTACGGCGGCGAGCGGCGGCTGTTTTGTATTTCAATCGGCGGCTGTTTTGTATTTCAGTCTGCGGCAAGAGCCCTCGAGAGCTCCCCGGCCGTGCGCCGCGGACTCCAGAAGGGCAGCAGCTTGCCGTTACGTTTTGGTTTCTGCACAGGCCTGGCAAACCGCAGTAGATTCACCCTTGGCCCCGCAGGCAGCGCTACCTGCCGTCCCTTTCCCAGTGACCGCGCCAGGATCTCGCTCACTCTTTAATCGGTGCACTCCCCACCCCACGGACCCCACAGCCTCCTCAGCTTGAACGTGATTCCTCTGAACCAGCTCCAGATATGCTGAATATCTCCGTGAATGTAAAGCGTTGGTTGCTTTTTTTTTTTAAAAATGCTGTTTTATTTTTTATACAAACTAAAACACCAGAGGTCATTGAATCCTATATTAAATACATAAATTAAAAAATAACCATTCATAAAACTTTACATACAATAAGGATTCTCTCCTACACGTTAATACATATAATACAGGTACATGTCCAATGTTTATCAAAGGGTCATTCTGCAAGTAATTTACAATTTTGTTCTGGAATAGACACCAAAAAAATCTGGAACAAAAAGTATATATAAAACCACAGAGGTGCTGATGTGAGAGAGGGCAGGGGAAGAAAAAACCCTTTGGATCACCAGCAGCTGTGTTCTCTGAGCGCTGCTCATGTCAGTGCTCCTGGGATGCCATAGAACTGAAAGCTCCGGGTTTCAGAGGATGTTTCCCACTGACATGATGGTAGGTGCTTGGACGATTAACAACACCTAAAAAAAAATTCTCCGTTGTCCTCCAGGCACATCAGTAAGAAAGGACGGACCTGTGAGCCATGCTGGTAACACTGCAAGAAGTACCATTGCATTTCCTTACTGCAACCCCAATTGCCTAAATTCGTCTCACGTAACCAGGCCCTCATCTGAAGTGTTTAAATTCAAAAAATAGTCTTCAAAGTCTCATAACTTGGTCATTGGGGGGAAAAAAGGCAAGTCAAGTTGTGGTCAAGCTGATTTGTACTACCTTCTGTGGCTCACCTGCTTTGGCAGGATGGGCAGCCTGGAGTGCTGCCACCCTGAACAGCCTTGAAGAGATGCACGGGACGGATCCAGGGCTGCATTCGCTGTCCTCAAAGGCTGCAGGAGAGATTGATTTTATTTTTGTTGTTGGCTTTGGGCAGGGGAGGTTGGCTACAGTGACCAATCTGAGGGAGGATTCTCAATCCTTTGCTTCAGTGAACATCAGGAACAGCAGAAAGCCCAGGATTAACAGTCAAAGGAGAGTGAAGGGTCCAGAAAAAAAGAATCAAAAAATTAGCTGCCCATGAGATGTGAAACTAAACCTGGAGGAATAATCTGGATTCAGTTCCCCATGCCTAGATTAAAGTATACTTTTGTAAGCTACAGCAATATTTCTATATACAATCAGGAATTGGTAAGTATATGCATATATATGTATATATATGTACATATACATATAGATACATGTGTGTATGTATATATACACACAGACATGAAACTCATTTTTATCTAGCTGATAGCAGACAGTTGGCGTTAACTCACACCAGCGTGTGTGTTTTAGGCATGGCATGTGTTATGCTGCAAGGAGAGTAAAGCAGCGGTGGTTCAGCTCCCTGGAGGGAAGAACAATCTTGGAGAAGGCTGCAGATCCAGGTCTGCTGCAGTCAGCACCCATCCCACCCTGAACCCTTGGCAACGCAATACCTGCATGCACATGTATACACACAGGACTAAGGGAGGGCAAATTAGACAAAAAAGAGGAATTAAATAAGATAACATGACTTAGGGAGTCTAAATAATGAAGCCTGCTAAAAGACCAGTTAGGTATGTTGTAAAAGTGTGTATTTCTAACTGTGCCATAAACCTTCTGAATGATTGCCTGAAATAAATGTTTCTAGGGGTTTTATTTTAAACCAAGCCAGCGGTGGAAGTTATTGCACCATCACTGAAACCAAGAGCTGCTAATTCTTCTGCTGCCAGCCCTAACACTGAGGAAAGCCACCTGAAGGTGTGAAATTACCTGATGCTGCAACAGAGGAGAAAAGAGTGAGGTGGGAAGGAGCAGCCAGAGGAAAGCTCCCTCTGTGGCAAACAAGCTGCTGTAAAGCTGCTCAGTACTCTCCAGCTGTCGCAGGAGTGGGACCACTCTTCAGGGCCCAGCTCCAGAGCTTCAGCACTGAACTGCCAGCTCATGGAAAGCACAACTTTATTCACAGAGTCTTCTGCTAGGGAAAGGAATTTGAAAAAAACAAGCAATATGCCTGCAGTCAGGTAACATATCTACCTACAAGCATATTTCTTTAAAAATGAGCCAGCAAACATACAGCTTGGTGCCAGAACTCAGTAAACCCCTTGGCTGAACCAGTGTTTCCAGAAGATGTGGTCATTCTACAATTTAAATTAATTTTAAGGAGTAGGAAAAAAAATCACCTGCTAATAACTTCTAATCTTCCATGGAAGGTTTAACACTATCTCCTGGCACTCAAGGAATAAGGATGTTAGCAGTCTTTGTGGAGAAACTGAGCCCAGAATTGCAATGCAGTTAGGCAAATGGACATTCATGATTAAAAGCTATTCTGGCCAAAAAAAAAAGGTATCTGTGAGGGGCAGGCACCACTGATCCTAGAGAAACTCCCTCCCTCCCATGGCTAAGGAACTGCTTTTGATGTGCTGAGTTGCTCTGGCAAGCAACCTCACTGCTTTGTGCCTCAGCTGCTCTGTCTGTAAAAGCAAACAGGCAACCAAAGGAGAAGATCTTTGCAAAACTCTTCAAAAGCTCTTTAAAAGCTTCTGATGTGCGTAAGATGTTGGTACATGTGATCCCTGCTCTGAAGGTGTAAGTAATGCACAAGCTGTATTCTGGCCCTTAATTTTCTAGTTTTTAGTACAGAAATCCATTTCTTCCAGTTAAAATTAAGGCTCCACTGCAGATAGAGCCCGGCCACAGGAATCCAAAGTCTGAGCAGGCAGGACTGCATTCCCCAGAAAATGGAACCAGAGGCACTGAGAAGGTACTGCCAGCCCAGCAGTGAGGAAGGGAGGGTGGGTGCAGCTGGCTGCACTCCCTCCCTCAGCACAGGGCTCACCGTGACTGCTGCAGGCGTTATGCTCCTCAGGGAGTGCTCCTCTGAAATGCTGGGGTGCAGGGACCCACGTTTCTGACAGAGTGATGGGGCATGGACCTCAGGGAGGCACCACAGCTGGGCTCCAGGCTGCATGATCACAGAGGTAAGTAATGCTTCCAAATTAAAACTACTTTTAGTTAGGCTTAACTGTGGAAAAATCTAAACAGACTAGCAATATTTCTTATCTGTAATAAGGTTGTGTTCACAATGTTTTTCCCCATTTTTGGTCTATGTATCATTGCTCGGGAAGCCAACAAAGTCAGTTGACAAGCTGAACCAAAACATTTTTTCCAAGCTGGGACAAAACAGTTGGAAGCTGATGCTTTGTGAATCATGTCACATGGATAAGGGGATTAGCTTTCCTCCCTGCCCTGTCCTCCAACATCTCTTTTCTTTCTCAGAAGCTACTCTGTAGGTCCAATTCAGTGGTTACTCTATAGTGAAACCAAGTATAGCCATTATTATCTCAGTGGCAGTCTTTAAAGAGTATGAAAAGTATCTGATAATAGACAGGCTGTTCTTCCTGGAGGGATGGTGAAGAGAGATAAGGCTTCAGCTCCACTGGAAACCCTCCTTATGCCATCCACCCTCTTCTTCCATGCTTGGCCAAGGCAGGTGGTGCTGTGTAATGATCTCAAGCACAAAACATGGTGATCTGTCCTGCCCACCCTGCAGTAACACAGACTGGGGCTTTTTTCCTTTCTTCCTTCCACATTGCAGCTGTCCTTTGTTCCTGAGGTTAAACCAAAGAGGGAGAGCAGGAGTCCCTGCAGCGAAAGCCACATACTTCAAATTGAACACTGTTGTCAGCATCTCTTGAGTTTCTCCTACTCTCATCTGTTCATTTTTGATCCATTTGTCAGATGACAGGGTAACATTTAAATGATTGCCCTGCACAGCAGGAATAGATTTTTCAATTGTAACTTTGGTTCCATGCCCAAGACACACTGACTTGATCAGCTGAAAGTGGTCCTTCCCTTTAAGTTCTTCCTAGGTGATGTAGGTTGTCAGTTTATTTTTCTTCCCCTTTTGTAATTTCAACATACAGGATTTCATTAGATGCAGCATATATCATAGCTTTAGACAGGAATTGTCAGGTAACAAATTTTGAGTGATGGCTTTAAAATACAAGGTGGTTGCAGTCTTGGCTACAGGTTGTTCATTTTTTTACATTTGAAAACAGGTGTAAACAATATTCTCTTCATCGAGGGGTGGAAGCATTTGCCTTTATAAGGACTTATCTGTGTGGTCGGGCACTCTAAAAGTTAAAAAAAAAAAAAAGAACATCTGTATCAGATAAGGTATCAGTTTCTAAGTTCCTCTACCTACCTATCCCAGATTTGCCAAGATAGAATCAATATATCAATCAGGAAGCTGAAAAGGCTAGTTCTTGTAGCTATCAGTATGAAACTGGTTTTGTCTGCATGAAAAGCACTTGTGTACAGTACTTCTGTGTATTTTGATAAGCTTGTCCATTTAAACCCCATGAAGTTCAACCCCGTGGTGCATAAAAGTTCCCATGTTCACATGAGTAGTATGCATAAGTTTCAATGACTCTTGAACCAAAGCTGCCCACAATTCACCCATAACAAGAGCCATGGCAGCAGGCAATATCCTTGGGGTGTCAGAGCAAGCCCGGAATTTTGGAATTTTGGCTAACGCAGCACTGAGGCAAACAGAAACTGCTGATGTTCTGAGAAAGCCTACCCTACCTATAGAAAATAACTTTGGTTCTCAGGTTTGAGACCAGGGAAAAAAGGGCATATTTTGTCTTTGTTATCTCAGCATTTAAGCCTACATAGTAAAATTCACTGGGTGCAAAATCCACACAGACCACACTTCCTTATGTGATCACAAATAAGTGAATACATATGTTCACAAGCACAGAGAAAATGCAGGTAGGAAAATCCCATATAAACAGGAATCAGAGAGCTTCTGGTCTGGACACTGCATCTGCTGCACATGGCTTCCTTCATTTGCACATTCTTGTCCTTTGTTATTGCAGTACAGCAGTGAGTCAAGTGTTCACTCTGGGTGAGAAGGAAACCAGGAGGTGTCATCTGTGACCACACTGTGGATTTCTCTCTCCTGGTTAAAAGACTGGCAAAGGATAAACTGCACCAAGGCATGAACAAAACCAAAGACTTTTCACCATCAAGTGGCTCCCCAGGATGAGCTGGGCTTTTTGTTTGTTTTGTCAGGGATCTGTATGAAGTCCCTTATGATAAGGCTACGACAGTTCACTTCCATCCAGTAGAAGTAAAGCAATTTTGTAGTATATATATATAGTATATTATACATATGACAAAATATACAGCTCAATAGTTGTAAGAAGACATGCTGATGGCACACTCCCCATGCCGTGCTCACCTTTGCTGAATTAAATCACCTGGGTAGGCAGGTGTTTTTTAATGTGAATGGGCAACACAAATCAATGTTAGTTATTCTCTCCAATTCCATGTATTTCAGCCTTGGAGAATATGACTTTGCTAGAATCCCTCTCCTTCTTGCCAGCACCATTCCCAAATTGCCTGTGTCTGGAGATTTCCCCTCAGGTACTGAGGGGAGAGGATCCCATAGAGGAAAATGCAGGGGTGAAGGCAGGGGATGAGGAGCTTACCATTACCTTGTTTTTGAGGAACTGCTACAAGACTTGATGCTTTGCACCTGTGGAGTGACTGGCCTTGGTAAAACACTCTACAGGTGTCATGCGTGCTGTGATGATGGGCCTGCTGCAGCTGTCTTTACAGTTCAAGGGAGTTCACAGCAGTGCAGATCCTCTGGAAAAGCATTGAGTTTATATATCCCCCACACACACCTCTCCCGTAAGATTGTTCCACCTTCACAGTCGATTCTCTAAGCCACTGTATCTCCACGAGTGCCACGGCTCTGTCCTCTGTCACTCAGATCACCCTAATCTGTCTTGTTGGTCCCTACCTGATGTTCATCAAGCCAAACTTGTAAAAGAAGGATGGGAAAGGCAAAAGAACCCTTCACCTCCTGAGGGGTCCTAGGAGTGCCACGACTGCCTAGCAGCCTTTATGGGGCTGTAACCCACATTCCAGCTCCTGCTGATGCTTCTCGTCTTCTCTATGGGGAACTGGACCCCTGTGTGCTCCAGGGACCAGCCATTATGGAGCAACAGTGGCTTCAGTGAGTGAATCTCATCTTGGCATTGTAGCTAGAGCAGCATTCCTGGGCTCAACAGAGTGATCTCGAAGGGATTTACACCTGCTAAACCTCAGATGTCACGTAAAACAAGAGGAAAACCCATTGAAGGAGATTGGGCCAGAATGGGGGGTGGAGGGTGGAGAGAGAAAGGGCGTGAGGAGGGAAGTGAATTCTTGACACAATCCCTAAAGGATCCATGTAAATTCCCCCGCAATGACATCAGTCAATTGTGCAGCTGGGACAGTCGTGTATGCCTTAAGGACAGCACAGAAATGTTTATGCTGTTTTGACTATCAGTCCTGTTCAATGAACGTGACAGCGAGGTGTGCATCAGCTCCGAGCAAGAGCTGAACAGGACCCAGCAGCCCATGGAGGCAGGATGACTCCAAGTGAAAAACAGCAAACCTCCTAGAACTTAGGAAAAATATGGAATTCTGACCTCAAGCATCTCATTAGCTTTTCTAACCAGCCAATTCCTGCCCTCAAAAATTAGGCCAAAAGGACCTAAGTGTTATTAGCAAATGGTATTAGCAGATTGGTATTGATAATACTGGGACGTAAAAGCTTCTCACCAACTCTGTAGCTGTACTAGAAGAGGCAAATACTCATTAGAGAACCAATGCCATACCCACACTGGTGGAAAATGTAGGTGCAAGCTGTATATATAGAAAACTGTGAACCTCTTATTGCCCAAGTTTTTCTCATATGCTGCACAAGGACATTATTTTAGTTGTGATAGGAACAAAAAAAGGACAAAGTACAGGCAAATGGAAAAAAGACAAGCAGGCAGGTTCTCACAAATGTCACTACAAGTTCCTGTGATTTTTCAAGCTGCACCTTAAATCCAATTTTTTTTTTTTATGTGGAATCTCCCTCTAGGTTGAAGCTCATGATTCTGTGGTACAGCAAAAGACATAGTCATAGAAAGTTATTTGCTACTACTGTGTACTGTGAAAATCTTGGCTTCTTAAAATTATTCTGTCCATAATTTGGTCACTTCAGAAGAGTTTCTAATTTTTTTCTCCATTATGAATAAGCAAGAAACTGTGAAGTCAAACTTCCACCAGTCAGAGACACCTAAAACATCTCACAGCCATACTATGCTGTACCATGGTTCTCAGAAATCCTGCAGTAGGAACACAATTAATGCAGTCATAAGTTACTGTGTTTCATAATCACTGGATCAAGGCAGTATGTTTGAAACTGCAACTTGATAATGATACTGACTCTTGTTCACAAGAGCTGTGATCACTGATCTGTCTGCATTTCTCCTCATTCTTCTCTATGGGTTGTTCCCCGTTCAAGCCAACCTCCAGGTATATTGCTGCCTCAGCCCATAGAAACATTCATTTTGAGGTCTGGCCAAACAAGGACACAGTGGATTCCAGTTGATGTGGCTAATTCTGAGAGTTGTCTCTGCATCAGCACAAAACTGCAAATGAAAGCTTTGATCTAGCTGAAATAAAACACGAAGTAGGGGCTTTTCCTTAAAGGGAAAAGGAAAACCCACCAAACATGACCCATGCCACTTAATTATAATCAATACCTTGAATTGTATCTGGAAACAAAAAATGAGCTGGTACAAATGGTGGAAGAGCATGGCAGAACATATTTCACACAACTGTATCTCAGCTTTTATCAGGTAGAGAGCAGAGGAATTATTCATTAACACAGGTGAAGCCAGAGCCAAGAGAGACTGAGAAATTTAATGGTATCAGTCTGTCCTCAAATCAGAAAATTATGCTGTCATTACATGTTCTTGAGACTTTAACATTATGTTTTCTATGCTATGTTCTACTTTTGTTATCCTGGATCAAAAGAAAAATTGTCCTAGCCCAGCATCCTTGTTCTGGAAGTGGCTAGCCACAGATAAAAATGGGACCATTATAGTTCTCTGATTTATTTCCCCATCTTCACATTACCTTCTGAATTCAGAACTTTCAGCTGCTAAGCATACCGTGACAGACTTCTTTACCACCTGTACCCTTAACTATGAATTTTTGTTTCTTTAAGCTTGTCACGTGGTAATTGTTTGTATCAGACGGTGAACAATAGCAAGCTGTCTGTCTGTCCGTCCATCCATTCTATGACAAATTTTTCAGACCTCTCCAATACCTCCTATTAGCAGTGTCACTTCCTGAGCCAGAAAAATCCTTCCATTTCTCTATCTCTCCCTTCCTGTCTCTCAGCAGTTGATCATTCTTCCTTGTCTTTCTTTGTATTTTTCCTGCTACTGGACACTTGTTTTAAAAAGTAGAGCTGCTGCTCTACTTGTTTTAAAATCCTGATCTCCTTCCTGAGTGCTAGTTCAGAGCGTGTTTACGGTTGAGGTTATTTTAACTGTTTTCCATCTGCATCCCTTTGTAAACATCAACATTAAATTTCCCCTGCAATTCCCTTGGCTTTTTGACACTGTGAAATTCCTTGTTAGCTTTTATTTTTACAATCATGAATAGCACAATATCACCAGCAGCTTGGCAGTACAACAACCCCCTACTGTGAACTACTGCAAATGGACAACAACCTGCTGCATTCGCTGACTCCAAACATCCACAAGAACACACAAGGATGTGATCCTCCGGTCTGTGCAACAAGTGCTAGCTTTGAGGAAATAAATAAAACAGTCTTACCTTTCCAAGAGGCACATTGACATCAAGGCCAAAGAATAAAGGCAAGAGAGAAGAACAAGAATAGAAATAGAAACTGCAGAAGAAAAACAAGACTGTGTAAAAATTAAAGATAATGGCATTGTAAGCATCAGAATTATTTTTGCACTCTGTAGAACAGTTAGAATATTTATTAATTCAGGAAACACTGTTATTTCCCTCATTATTTCTGCAAGTACCACACCACCTCCCAGGCTTAGAAAACAGATCCAAATAATTTTGGTGATGGATTACAATTGGCACCATATTGAAAGCCTGAGGTGTAACTATCACATCATGATACCCCATGGGTTGACAAGTCATAAAGCTAGATAACAAAAATAGCATGTGTGGTATTTTTAAGCATGTTAAAAGACAGAGGCTGCAATACATGCTAGAAATAGCCTGGATATATAAATACATAAATATAAACATATATATGTATACATGTATGTTTATAGTACGTACACACACCCATATCAAACACTCACCATTACATGTTTAATGATGTAATGCAGTGTTTTAAGATTAAAGTCTGTATCTACTGACACAAACTGAAAAGAAGGGACAGTGGACCACCACCAACAGGTGCAGCTGACTGAGCAGAACAAAAAGCTCACATAGTTCAAGAGAACTGGATGACTACTTTCAAAACAAAGTTAATCAGTGCACTTCAAAGGATAATAGAACCAACCTTTTCCTCCAGATCCTTAATTTGTCTCTTTTGGATGTCAGTTTTATCTTCTAAATCTCGGATCCTCTGGAAATCAGAAAAGAAAGCATATACACTAAATTCTCAGTAAATCTACCCCGATGAAGAAGCAGTTTAATGTTCCAAGGGCCAAAACCCTAGAAATCAACAAATGCATTTCTGTGGCAGGGACAATCTTGTGTCATACTGTGACTGGATCCACTCATCCCGCCAAACCACAGCTTTACCATGTGTGCAACTACTCAAAATATGATCCTGCATATATGTAACTGGATCCTTAAATGCTAGAAATTAGTATAAATGATTGATAAGTAATATCTCCAGGGAAGGAAACTATACATCCTCCCTGGGTAATCTGGTTGGTTACTCGCACAATGAAGAAATTCTTTTTCATGTTCAGGTAGAACCTCTTGTACAACAGTTTCTGCCCACAGCCTCCTGTCCTATTGCTTGGCTACCTCCTCCTTCCTTTGCCTCTCAGCCACTTCCAGCTGAGGCCGGCTCAGAGTCATTCTGAGAAGCCAAAACTGCTGTGGCAGTGTCCCTCAGGGCAGTGTCCCTCGGGGCAGCTGGCATGTTTGAAATCAAGAAGCTCCTTATGTTGCTGGCATCAAAAGGTGGACCCAGTCTCAAGTGCCCAACTCAGGATCAGGCAAAACTGTGAGAACTGAGCCTTCCTGGGAACCAATTCCCCCTAACCACTGGGGATGTGCTTCTTCTCTTACTCCCATAAATGTCTGAGTCAGATCTGTTTCATGGTGCAGCTTTCATGTTATTCAATGTGCTGTGACAGTCTGCCATTTTGCTCTGGGACCTCACAGCTTGCAGAGCAGCAAACAAGTCTTTTAAGGTAAAATGCAGTACCTTATCTCAGCAGTGAAAAGTACAAATCCCCACTTGGGAGGGACAAGTAGGATCTGGAAAAACAGACAGCTCTCCTGTGCCATACGAGCCAGCAGCATTTACTCTGTTTCTCTCGTGCCCAGTCCAGTAACTAGAGATGACCGTTTTTATTACAAAGCTAGAACTGTGCAGACAGAACTCTGGATGAAAACTTAAGGCTAGAATTTTAAAACTCAAAATATGCCAAAATAATCTTGCACAAGCCAGTATCATGTGTGCTTGCATGCACAGAAAAAACAAAGTAAGAGACAATTCAAAAAGCTGGATGCCAGGCTCCCTCATGGCCTGCAGCTTGCTTAGCTTTGAGCTCGGATTGTGTTCTTACAAAGAAAGGCTGAGAAGATACCACATGTGTGTGGTTTCCCCTTCTTACCTGATGAGCCTGCTGGAGCAGCTCCATCCTCTCCTGAAGAATCTGGCAATCATATTCTCTGCTCTTCCTCAGCATCTGACGTCTTAGCTTTTCTACTGCTGTCCTCAGCTCTTCCTGCTGCTTTTCAGTGAGTAGTTCCCCAAACTTTATCACTGTTTCTTGCTGCAAAGCATTGTACAAGGTGGCTTCAAGCTCCTGGATCCTCTGGTTGATGCAATACCAAAAGTCAATTAGAGATGAAACATGGTTTAAACCACATTGGAAACTGGGGGATTGGTGGCAGATTCAGACCCCTGCATGAGAGGCAGTCCCTGTGCTCAAGTGTGCAAAAATGTGGAAAACTAAACTCAGAAAATAGTTCTATGTTCTGAAAAAGGATAGGAACTTTTATTTTTAAAGTATTTTAATATTAACTTTCACTGAAGTCCTTCACTTCTACTCTTTTTTATGGAGTTAGAGTTGGACGCAATGTTCCTATCTGAAGTGTAAATTATTTCACCAATTCTAAAATTTCCACCTGTTGCCCTAAAAAACTCCAGCTGGACAAGCCAATATTAATGAGCAATATCTGCCTTAAACTGACACGAGTTTCAGACTTCAGGAGATGTGCCTTTTTATGACATGAAAAGGTGAGCTACTGTGTTGAAGCTGTGCAGATTGCATGCTAGTACTCAGAAGAAAGAGGAAAGAACAAATTTTTAAAAATCCAGTACTAACAAAAAAGCAAAAATCTCTCCTCCTGATTCAAGAAAAGTCTGCGTGCTATTGCAGAGCTGGCCAGTATGTGCTGCAGAATTTCCTTTGTACATACCATGTACGCTTGGTCAAGAGCTTGCTTTCTGTAGTCTAATTCTTCCTCCAAATAACCTTTTATTTTGCAAAATTGCTCCTACAATGAAGGATCATTTGGACAGAAAAACAAATTAGTTACTCCAAATACTTTAGGAAGTTTTATCAAATCATTTACAAATATCTAATTCAGCAGGACAAGAAGACTGGTTTTCGACTGATACTCAGCAGAGTTATTAATACCTGACTCAGCTAGAAAAGAAGGAAGGGCAAATAGCTGTAGATTGCTCTTGTAAGTGAATACGTCTGATGTACATGGAACTAAATCCATCCTCTCTGTTGGCTTCAGTATTGCTTGGCATTTCAGTAGTGAAATTTAGGGTGTTCTTTGTGATTTTTCTAAAGATAGTTCCTCTGGCATCAGGAATTACTGTTTTTGTGCCTCCTCTTATTTTTGAAGAGGTGTAAAAGTGGACTGAACTAAAGAGGAACTAACTATACATTCACATTCACATTCCTTGGGAGCAGCTGCTGTGCTTTATCTCATCAGTCCACCTTAAGCTGAACAGACTTAAGTACAGACATATCACAGGAACAAAACAAGCCACTCCTGCTGTCTAATTCTTGTAGTTATGTTTGTTCATCTTGTAGGCTGCTGCCATTAACTCGAACAAGAACAGGCTAAGGTATGAACTTTACTTGGTGTGTAATGAAAGCCAACAGTGTTATGATTCAGTTCAACAATTTCTCACATGCTGGTCCTGGATAAAATGCAATACAACAGCTGGTGTTTAGGCTGTGAATCTCATGAGACAAACAATGCATGCATCTCTGAAAATTATTGAGAAACCTTTGAACCCTCGGTACTTGTTAATAAACAGTCATCCCCGTAGAAAGAGAGGCATTTTTTAAACTTTTACTATTTCTGTTACTGTTATTCTGCATATGAACTGGACCAGGAACAATTTTATGGATTCACCAATAATCAGACAAAAGGTGCATAGTTGATTTGTCAATACACTTTCCTATTTTTTGGCACATCAAGTAAGTGTGACACAATCAGTGTCCCTAAAAGGTGTAATAAGGAAAGTTTTCTTACCATATCACTTTCCAGTTCCATCATCTTCTGATGCAGAGCAGCTTCAGCTCCCTCAATCTGCTGGATCCACTGGAGAGAAGACAATGAGACCTGTGACCTGCTGTGTTTTCTAGCACACAAGCAGTGGCAAATGAGTTATGTATAGCATCTTGTCAGTCTGTTTTTAGCAGCCTATTGCTGCTGGGCTTATCCTGAGGCTGTTTGTGACAGAGGCCATGATGTCTGCATGTTGCACTAGGCAGGGAAGCAAGCAAGAGGATCCCCACTGCTGGGGCACCAGAAGATGGAAAAGCACACACCCTTTGATGGACAAGGAACCCATTCCATCCCATGCATAAAGGCCCACAGTGGGTCTATAGCATCTCAAAAATAGCCTCGTTGGCTTTATGGCAGTTCTGTTTGAAGCAGAGGCATTGTTGTGCAGAATCCTTGGAAGCTGTCATGTTGAAATCTGTGCTGCATTTGAGCCTTAGAAAGCAATTTCAACCACCCCCCACCTTCTTCCTAATTTTTGAAACAAGAAATATAGACACATACTTTCAGTAATATTTTGGCATACAGATGCTTTTGGAAGCTTTAGAAATCTCAGGACTATAAATCCCAAATTTTATCTAACTACAGCTTAAATTTCTGATGATTTCTCATTTGGTTTTCAATTGCAAGTTTTGTTTCATATTATTTTTGTATTTGTAGTTTTTTCCACCGCACAGCTTGGGCCGGCTCAGTTTGTTATTTTTGCTGCTTCAGCAAGGTGTTTGGGACTGTGCTGGCACAGTTTATTTTATTTGGGGAATACTCCCAACAGTAGAAAGTTTAACGATATTGATGACAACAACAGGGCAGAAAATGTGTTAGATGAGGCTTTAGATAACAGGTGAGAAAAGCAAGCATGTGATTTACCTTTTCTGCCAAGGACAATACCGTGGAAGCCTGAATTATGGCCACTTGTTCTTCATTCCTTAAATTCTGTGAAGAGAATAACAGGAAAGAGGAAAATTGGCAGCAGTTTCCTTCATGAACAAAGACAATCCAGCCTACACACCAGCTCTAGAGTTTTCAGAGGATACCTGTAGTACTGAGTATTCGGTTTGCATTGAAACATCAGTCTGTTCACATATTATATTAAGAAGACCACTAGTTTTGCCTTTCTACATGATATGGATTAATTGTATCATTCATTCCATTACACCTTAAGAGAAATGTAAACTAAAATTAGACCCATTTGTTTGTCTTCATGCTAGTTTCACAAAGCTGAATTTCCATTAAAGCTTTTGTAAAAATCAGCACATGAATAGACAACAATGATCTTTTGTTTTTCTTTCTTATAAACTTTTTTAAGACGTATCTAATGTTGGCCAGAGATACAGCATCTCTTTTACATGGGCAGCTATGCCCTCTTAGAAAGCCACAGGGAATTTGATAATTCTTGCCTATTTGTGAAACTGTAAGAAAGAATCCTGGTCCTGATGAAGAGTGGTTTACTCAGACTGCTGAACTCCTTCATGTGTTTTCCTGAGTGAACAGGGCCCAGTCCCAAATATTAGTAGTCTTTGGACATTCTTCCCAGTCTGCTAAACCGTACAGAACAGATCCATAATTTAACAAGTATCTTTGAAAATAGTCATAACTATACATAAAACTTACTGCACTGTACAAAATGCAGCTTGTAAAGACAAATTATCTCCCATTTCAACTTACCCCATTATCACCCAGGATGTCTAACTGCTTTATAAGGTCTGGGATGCTGACATCCTGCAAAGAGAGAGTAAGATAAAGGCATGGCATCCACCTTTTATCATGGCTGCAATATCCATCTATCCTATGAACAACATGGAAATCAGCCATTTTGTTTTATCCTATGGAAATGCATCACACATTGATTTCAATTGCCTTTGAACCAGATTTTATTATTATGGAGAGAATTTTGAGTCTAATTGAACTGTGTCTGTCACCATACTCTTACATTAGACCATTTTTAAATACCTAAAGTGTAGTGGAGTTATTTGTAATGGATTATATGGGCAGCACCCACCACTCCTCCCACTTCTCCTTAGGGAGAAGCACTCCTTTATACAACTGACCTACCTTAACCCCTTCCTTCATGCAGTAGATCTGTAGAGCACTCACACCATCTGAGAATGGGTGAATCTGGAGATTAAATGGTGGGGACCGTCTCTCTCTTTCCTGCAAATTAATTGAAAAGATGCTAGAGAATCTATTAGAATGAAGGAGATGCACACAGAGAATGCCATAGCTGCTGTTTCTATCAAGCCTGGCTTGCAAAGCCAAGCTCTTCATTCTATAAGCCAAGGAAAGAATCATGTAGACCTAGTCTGAAAAAGTCAGCCAAGTGGGACAGGATCCTACATCCAAGGTAACTGCTTAACAGGAAATTACTTGATAAATTATGCCAATTAGCAAACTGGCTGTGGAAAGGCTGTCACCTAGCTAAGATTCAAGTGATTTGCTTTATTAAGTGTTGAACAACTCTACATGATTGTAAACACTCCCTTTAGAAACAGGTGTTTGACTTCAGATATTGGGAGACTCAGATTACATATTTTCCTCATCCTGGTATGCTGTACATTCTAACATCTGTGGAAAACCATGTGTTCAAAAAAACTGATCAACATAGCTATTTATAGACCTTTATTGCTTAAAATTTACAAATATTTGTCCAGTTTTGAAGGACTAAAGACAAGAAAAAAAATTGAAGATGCTATTTCTCATTCCTTTCAGGTATTCAGGCAAGCATGGAAGTAAAGATTAGACTTTACTTTCACACATATTTTTGGTTTATGAATATGTAATTCATTTGATGAGTTCAGCTCCCTGCCATATGGAAACACAGCTGTCAGGTAAAACTGTAGGACAGTTCTATGAATAAGGGGCAAGTCTGACACAGCATTAAGTTATGAGAACCAGGAAGGTCTCTGTGTGGCAAATGTGTTTTCCCTTGGACAGCAACTGAAAAGAACAAATAAAAAATAAACCATCTTACACTGGGGAAGAGAGCAGGTGAAATTTTGGTTGGCTGGCACTCCAAAAAGAGTCTGGAACTAGAAGCAGTCTGATAAGAGGAAGCTTGAGGTCCTGCAGAGGCTTCTAAAGCTCCTGCACCAATGTCCAGTGTCACCTGAGAGACTGTTTGCACCCACTGCAGGTCATGGAAGAGCTGCTCAACAGGGAATGTGTCCAGTGCCCGCAAAAGGAACAGCACTCATACATGGGCAGACAGGCATCTCCAAGTATTAGAAAAATCATGCCCACAGGAGTGGCAGCTGAGAGGCACACTCAAGGTAATCAGTTAAGCATACCTGTGCACACTGGGCACCTGGCTCAGGCTAAAGTGAACCAGCTGAGTATGGTGCTTACTATTTCCAGGATATTAGAGCTGACATACTTCAGCTCACAATTAAAAATGCTAGGCCCGATTTATTACTCTGTTTTGTTGCTACAACACTTGTGTAAATCCTTGACTAAAGCCGGTGTCCAGTGCCAGTGCAGCCATTTGGTTTTCTACCAGCTCTGCTGTAAGAAGCACATGCATCACCTCCAGCTCGAGGTTGCGGAACTCCAGCAGCTCGTTCTGGTCGCGCGCATCCTGCAGCTCCTGTTGCAGACGGTTGTTTTCTGCTTCCGTTTTCTCTATCTAACAGAAATATGGAAAATCATGACCTGTGTGACTGTTACAAGAACCATAAAGTATTTGGTGAGTAGTAGTTGAGGTAGCATAGGCTGTGCAAAATCTAAACACTTAAGCTGTCTCACAGGATCCAGATAACCCTTCAGAGTGAACATGCAAACCTTTGGAACGTACCTTGTCTAAAAGCTCCTGGTTCCTCTTAATAAAAAGCTGCTTGTCTTCCACCCAGTGTGAGTCCTGTTGAATGAAGAAGTAGTATTACAGAATAGTCAAATTCCATAAGGCTGTGCACGTTTATTGAACATTGGAGCCACAATATTCAGGCTTTAACATCCTACAGGAACAAGCTGTCTTTTACAGAACAACAACATTTTAAGTTTACCAAGGTGTAGCAAGGCTTCTGAACTTGCCGGATCTGCATGTTTACTGACTGGCAATATTACATTTCATGGAAGTTTATAGTGAAATTGTGCTTGGTATTTTGTAAGCAGAGTGGGTAAGATACAGAATAGGGGGAAAACCACACAAGAATTACTTACCTGCCCTTTCTGAGCCAAAGTTTTCTCCAGATCTTCTATTTTGGCTTTATACCTCTGGACTTCAGCTTGAAGTTGCTCCTGAGCCTGTTGAAGTCAAGCACGACATTAATGAGTAACAAAACCAGCAATGTGACTGGTATTAAAAGGAAACCAAAACCAGCAGAGCCTAGCTTCATGCTGTCAGTTCCACTGAGTGAGCAACCACTAGAAAGATTCTGACTTGGTGGAGTTCTGTGCCACCCCTTAGACTGACACACAGATGACACAAGAGAACAGAGCAGTGGATCAGCCCCAACTCCCCACCCAAGCCTGTTCCACTACGGATTGCATCGGAGCAGCAAAACACAAGCTCAGGTATTTGGGGTGCTCTGCTCCAAGACCCTCATAAGGGGCAATCCCTAAATTATAAAAAAAGTGCTTAGCAGATCAGAGTGGCAACAGGTAGTGGGAAGAGGCAAATTTAACTGCCAGGGGGTTCTTCAAGAGCTGACTCAACTAAATACTAAAAAAACTGGTATGATCTTACAGCTAACTGCTTTGAGCAAGAATTTGGGCTGGAGACTGCCTGAGGCTCCTTCCCGCCCGAATGATTCTATAATTTTATTAGAGGGACAACATTTTTAGCCTTGGAAGTTTTACTGTAGCCTGCATCATATTAAAATTTAAATGTAATTTGCACTTATCTGTTAGAAACGTTCAGGTGTTCCTAAAGTTGGTGCAATGTGCGCCTTTGTGAAAACCCACAGGCCTTCATTTGCCTTTAAAACCCAACTCCCATCACACCTAGACAAATGATGAGAAAACCCTTGTGATTCTGTGTCAGGCTGCAGAGTTGTCTGCTTTGGCATGCCTGCCTGACTGCAGAGTTTTCAGGTTCAGGTGGAGGACAGCTTCCTGTAAACTGAGTGTGTCCATTCTTAATGGTCACTCTCTTTCAAAATGTACTCAGTAAATGAGTGAACAGACATTTCTCCGCGTTATGGATGCTGTATGTAGCACCATTCCATTGTATGTCCCTTGGAGGGTTTCTTGTCCTGACAGCAATGAAATACTGTTACTCCCAAACAAATACTGACCCTGGCTTCTCTTTCAGCATCTATGACCCCTCCAGTCTGCTCCTGCAGCAGTGCATACGCTCTCTGCAGGGCCTGGTACTCCTTTGTCAGCTGTCGAAACCGCAGCTCTGACTCTTCTGCTGCTAAACCCTGAAGAATAAGAAGGGACATGTCTAAGCCATGGAGAGCAAAGCACTGTCAAAGCAAAGAATGCAAAAGTGATTTGTTAAGCACAGTAGCTGCTTTACAGGTCTTGATTCGAATAGTGTTTTGGATCACAGCGAGCTTGCTGTGATCTGACATAAAAAAATGGGGAGATTATACAGCATTTACATCACAGTATCAGCTGAGTTGGAAGGGACCTACAAGGATCTTTGAGTCCAACTCCTGGCCCTGCAAAGCACCATCCCCAAGAGTCACTGAGAGAGTGCCTAAACACTTCTTGAACTCTGTCAAGCTTGGTGCTGTGACCCTTTCCCTGGGGTCATTCCAATGCCCAGTCATGCTTTGGGTGAAGAACCTTTTTCTAACATCCAACCCAAACCTCCTCTGACACAACTTCAGGCCATTCCCTCAGGCCCTGTCACTGGTCACCACAGAGAAGACATCAGTGTCTGTCCCTCCTCCTCCCCTCATGAGGAAGCTGGAGACTGCAATGAGGTCTCCCCTCAGTCTCTTCTCCAGGCTGAACAGACCAGGTGACCTCAGTTGCTCCTCATACAGCTTCCCCTCAAAGCCCTTCACCATCCTTGTTGCTCTCCTTTGAACACTCTCTAGCAATTTAATATTTTTCTTATGTTGTGGCACCCAAAACTGCACACAATAGTCAAGGTGAGACCACCACAGAGCAGAGCAGAACAACAGGACAATCCCCTCCCTTGACTGACTGGCAATGCTGGGCCTGATGCCCCCAGGACTTGGGTGGCTCCCCTGCCTGCCAGGCCACTGCTGACTCATATTCAGCTTTCTGTCAGCCCCTGGGTCTCTTTCCAGGCACTGCTTTCCAGCATCTCATTCTCCAGTCCATCTGCAGATCCAGGGTTGCCCCATCCCAGGTGCAGAATTTGGCACTTCCCCTTGCTGAACTTCATCTGGTTGGTGATGGCCCAGCCCTCTTGATTCACGGAGGTCTCTCTGCAGGGCCTCCCGGCCTTTGATGGAGTCAACAGCTCCTCCCTGTTTTGTATCATCACTGAACTTGCTCAGTATCCCTTCCAGGCCTGTGTCCAAGTAATTTAGGATGAAATTGGAGAGCACAGGGCTTAAGATGGAGCCCTGCAAAACCCCACTAGTGACAGGTCACCAGTATGATGTCATCCCATTCACTATAACTCGTTGATAATCTTTAAGCTACAAGAAATGTGATACGTTTCCTTGAAAGAGGAGAGGAAAAAAAAACACCTCAAATTGCAGGGTAGTCATACCAAAGACTCTTCAGACTATACTGTGGAAGAAACTCTCAGCATTTTAGTATATGAGTAATCAAAATTAAAGTCAAACTTAAAAAGTATTTATCACCCAGTATGCACTATAAAATCCCAAGTGTTCTTGAGAGCCCGAGAGCTTGTTTTCAAAGTCGTCTCTTGAAAACCTGTAACTTGTCTGTGGAAAGAGTCAGATCTTACCTCATCCAGATCATCATCTGGGGTTGCTGGTGTCCTGTCTGTTCTATATGAGGCCACAGAGGATGTTTCAGAGTCCATAGAATCATCATCATACCCAAAAACCGTATCCACCACATGTCTCTATAGAAGGAAAAGTGTGATTTCTGAACCTTCATGTAAACAGAGGGGGCAGTTGCTAGTTACTTAAAAAATGAGGTGTGAAAAGTGAACATTGGGCTACCCCTGCAATTACCATCTTCACACAAACTCAAAGGAAACCCATTGAAGATCAGGTCTTGTGCTGGTGGAGAATAAGTTTGCTGACTAATTTTTCTAAGGGTCTGTCTCAGTCTATTTGGAAAATCTAATGTGAGCAGCAACATGCCAGAGGAAAAGTCTCTGCCCTTGCAGGAAGGCAGGAAAATTGTTTGCAAACCAAGAAGCTCTTCAGAAGACATCGATCAACATGCAAAGCGTAGTGTAGTGCGCAAAGGTTACACCACAAGGGCTAGAAACACTGTGGAATAGGCAGCTCTCCTTCTTCTCTCACAGACACTGCCGACACTTTCAATGTCCCGGTGCTTCTCTTGCTGATATTGCTGTTGGATCACATGAGTGAAAGCCATGCTAATACAAAACTAACACGAAGGAACTTTTATTGCATCTTTCCAGGACTACAGTAACTGGCACCCATTATAAACAATTGCTCATGCTCCACAGTTTGGCTGTATGCCTGACACCTCCCTATTGCCAATTTTGTAGCTGAATTAAATCAAATGAAAACTGTGAGATGTGTCCTGTGAAGACACAGATGCTTGACCCCGAAGGCCTGGTTTCAGGTACCAATTTGAGCATTTAAATACTCGGCTCATGGATAATTCTGAAGACAAACTGATCAATGAGCAATTAAGATGCATCTGCTGACAAGTTAAAACCTTCCAAACCTGGAGTTTGAATCACACAAAAAACATGTACCGAAGATGTCAATTAGCTTTTGCATATATTATAATTTTTGCACATTGTGTTGTCAAGTGAAAACAGTTGCCATATTCTCCAATGTTATAATCTCTGGTTTAGAAATAAAATTTACTGATGAAAATACTATTTGGTCCTTGCTGTGTCTGCTGTACACCATTTCGCAACCCACACAGAAACAATGTGATGACACAGCTAGGATTTACTGGTCTGAAATTCCCAATGTGTAGACAATGCTGTGTGACTTTCAAAGAACATGGGTGACATACTAAGGGATGTCCTTGGAGGACTGAGTGCAACCAAGTAACCCATATTTCCACCTTTTGGAGGTGGACATGAATGCTGCAAAGTCATGCTTCACATCTAGCTGATAAAGGAGCTATGCGAACCACTCCTGACTAGTCAGCTCTAAAATTGTTGTAAATTATACCAGCTTTGGACTTAACATAATTCAGAGTGATACAAAGGTTAGCCAAAGGCATGTAGAACTGAGCAGGAGAGAATGACACAGTATCTCAGGCGGAAATTTCCACCTGAAGAATAGAGATGCACAAGGATTTGGCTTTAGCCCATATGTGCTGTGAAAAATAGATTGCAGAAAAAAAATTGGGAAGGTCTTGATAATGCTAGTACCTCTCAGCATAACAGACCTTGAGACCATACTTATAGATACCAAATGGAAGGACCATTATTACTACTGAGTGGGAAGGACAACGGATGGAACAAGAGCCCCATTTTGCTGAAAATAAAATAGCTGCATGCCCTTAACAGAATTTCAAAGTGGATTTTAAAAGTCCTCTCAAAGTAACTAAGGAATTTATAAACCTGATCACTAAAGCAGATGTTATAATCCACAAAGCTCTGTTTAATCAGATTGCTAAAGTGTGTTTTTCTACACAGCCTACTTGAATACTGTAAATAAGAAACAATTTTTCATCTTACCTTGATTGGTTTTGAGCTCCTTTTATGCTTTCTCCGACGAATGAGTTTCTCCCTGTCCTAGAAAGTAAGATTAAAAAGTTACTCTCTCTTCTCTTCTTTAAAGCTGACAGATGGCCAAATACATGGAGGAAATAAATAGTAGAAGTTCCAGTGACTCTCTCCATATGTTCAAACAGGAATCTGATTCCAGGTAGAAGGGAGGATTCATATCCAAATCTGTACGTGTGTCACCTAAAAACCACCTGAAAAACACCTTTGTGCATTTGCCTTGAGCAGCTGTCAAACAATGGGAGCTGATGGATTGCCCTCTAAAATCACTGGGAGGCCTGGTGCATGGGTTTGGGCACTGTATAAGGGGATAAGGGGCTGTCTGCCTTCCATGGTGAGGAGATGCTGCCCCTGTCCCAAAGGCATTAAATGACGGGAGTGTCGATCTCACCATTCCTAGCAATGAAACCTCGGAAGAGACAGCAGCCGGTTTTGGAATCCCTCTCCTTCTCCTCAGTGTCATAATGCAAAGTTCACTGACAGAGGAATTGTCAGCATTAAACGACACAAGAACTGGAAACCTACTGTCTAGCTGTACAAGCTTTTCCAGCACATGATCCAGCACTGTGGGCCGGCCTCCTCTTGAGGGAACTTTTTAAGCATGACTTAGTTATAATGGTAAAACACCTCAGCACAGCCCTGCCTTGTGAACATGTAGGTACCTTCCCAAGCTCCACAGCTCTCAGTCTGCATTCCTTTCTGGAGCTCAATTCACAGTGTTATGGTTTGGGGCTGATGCTCCACTACAAATTCAGTAAACTGCACACATGCACACCTACAGCTAAACATCTGAGGATGTTAAAAGCAGGTAAGGCATTAATGCTCAGACCTCTAGTTATAAGAAAAAATACTATCAGCAATAAACTGTACACAGCAATCATTCCTAATTTCCTTGTGCTCTGGACATACCCTTGTTAACTCATCAATTATGTTCTGCTGTTCTATGACCTGAAGCTTTAAAAATTCAGTTTCTTGCTCCTCATTGGCCTGGTCCAGGTCATTGAGAGATCTTAATTTCTTTAGAGGAGGATGTGATGTTATTTTTTCTCTCTGTGGTAAGAAGAAAAGATAAAAGAGATAAAATAAGATCCAGCAATTAAAAGACCACCTTTCAGTTAAAAACTAAACATCACCTTTCATTTAAGCTATAGAGACCTTTAAATATGCTTCAGCTACACCAATTTTTTTATTTATGTCCATCAGCACTTCTTAACAATAAAATAACACAGCACGGCTGAGTTCTTCAACCAGAACAACAAAGCTTTAGCTGTTTAGTTACCTTGTGGCAATACAGCCTCTACAGCCCTTAAAGGCCACATACCCTAGCTCTTCCTTGGCCAGGTGTGGCAAATAGAGTTGAACCTGTCCCCTGTCCAGTGGGCGGGCAGATAGTATCTACTCTCACGACCTCATGTCCTTACTGATATTCAATGCAGGACCATACACAGTGAGGCAATGGACCTGCTTTACTCATGTTAAAGACATGCATCCAGTCACACCAGGAGGAAAGGCAAAAACTGTGATAACAGATCTGTTTTAATCACAGCTCAATATCCTGCCTGCTCCTGAGCATATGTGGGAAAGGAGATGACTAAAACCTGTGAGAATTGCTCTAGCCACCAACAGCTTTCGTGATTTGGGCACCCATAGTGTGAAGAGCCCATGTCAGGGAGCTAACTGAGCACACATACACTGCGTCCACAGATACGCACCAGGGGTACTGCCCACTGGTGCCCAATGCATGCAGATTCCCGAGCCCTTTCTCTCTGCAAGCGACTGTGATCTGCACTGCCACAGCTGTGGAAGAATAACTCTGACCCACGACACCTGCAATAAGTTTATCTGTCTTCTAGGCACAGGTAAATTGCAGAGTCCCGAAGTGGATTAACTGTGTGACACTAGAGTCTGTTTTCCGTGGGACAGGAAAGTGAATGCGATCAGCTCCGTGTCATCAGCAGGAAAGCTGCTCCCATTGCAGGGCACAGCCTGCTCAGGACAGTGGTACTACAGGGCAGGGCAAGGTCCATGAACACCTTTAGCAAGGGAAGTCGTCTCAGTCTGCCAGCTTACATCTGGCAACCCACAACATCCACCTCCTTTTTCATTAATGCCAAAGCCACAGCAGTGCATGTGTTGGAATATAGGGCCTGGAAGCAGACTGACAATCAAGGCGATCCCATCTGAAGGATATACAAACACAACTGTTTTGACCCCACTTCATATGGCCCTGACATAGGAAATGTATAGCCCTAACTAAATTTAAACACCACCATTCTTCCTTTCCCATATCCACCTACCACGCATATGTTTTATGGAAAGATTCTATGTGCTTAGTGCCATACCTTAAGTTTACTTTGTCATCATCAGCTCTAAAAGGAACATGTACGTGATGCAAGAATATCATTCTGGCTGAAAACATCACTCTTAACAGCTTCCTTTTTGAGTTCCAGATAAAAAATAGCAAAGTAGGACATGCCTCAATGATATAACATTTTCCTCTCTCGTTTTTTTTTTTAAATGATTGACATTCAATATTCTAACTTTGAAAATATAATTAACTGCGATTATACATTCATGTAAATATACTGCCCATGTATGCATAATACACAATGTTATGGTATGTAAATCTGTAATAATACAGACCAAAACATGGCTCTATCTTAACAATAGTATTACACACTATGTATAATGCATATTCTCTATTCATATACATAACGCATTATGCAGATGTGGCCACCAACACACAGATCCTCCAGTAATACTCATTTTGCTCTTCAGTACCAACCATTTCTATATTTTCTTTAGTGACTGCTTTGAGTTTATCTTCCATGCGCTGCAAAGACTGCATAAGTTCATCATTTCTCTTCGTGAGGCACTTGTTCTTTTCCAGAAGAGGTTTACATTGTTTCTCAGCTTCTCGGACACGCTTCAACTGGATTGATAATAGCAATTAATAATTGTCATGAGAGACACATGAATATACGTTTAATTTGCAATCTTGACATCTATTTTGCAATTATGACATAAAGAACATTGAAGCTGGCTAAACTGATATGAAAGGAGTGCATCAAGACTTCTAGCTCAGGAATAAAAAAACCCATAGGAGTTCAATTTATCACCCTCATCCTTAAGCAGAGAAGTAGGAATATACACAGGTTAAATAGCCAGGGTCCTGATTCAACACACAGATATCACCACAGAGTAGGCAATCAGATAAAGGGATCAATTCAAAGTTGCCAATTCTTCCTAGACTCAGTACTTCATTATTTTCAACCTGGTCAAATACTGGACTACACACCTAACAGACATTATTTCATTTACAAGGCAAGTCTCATCGTGTACAAGGTTAGTTACCAAGCACGTGTTGTGTGCTCAGAGGGAACAGAAGCATTCACACAGAATCCTACAAGCCTTGCTGCCTCAGCCTCTGCTGTGATTTTGTACTCACGTAATTTCAATTACGTTTTATTGTTAAATTACTGTTTTATTCTAGGATGAAAAGTCCTCCTCAGCCTCCTGAGTGACGGGCCTGATGAATGGACAAGGCATTCATCACCTGCTTTATCCTTGGATCCTGCCCCTCTCTGCCCTTCCCCATGATCTCAACCTCCTCTGTCTGCCAGTGCAGAAGCTCACATACCAGCTCATTCCGTTCATCAACGAGCAACGTGTTCCGGTCCTCCAGCTTCCGGATGGTGGCATTCAGCTCTGCTATCCTCTTCTGGTTTCTGCGCAAGTCCTGGGCACGGGCAGCAATGTCACACAGTTACTGATTCTCTTCAAAATACATGCTGGGGAAAACAATCCTTAAAAAAACAGTCAACCTAAGCTGCCATCATCAACAAATTATCTTCAGGGACTTTCACAGTACTGAATATGTTGGCAAATATATATATATTTAGGAGAAACCATCTGGTTTGGGGACACTTTAATTGAAAATTTTAAGCCATTAAAAAAATTAAGAGAAAACAACCAAACAGATGATAAATTTTTATGACAGAAATAAAAAAGCTAAAAGATTCTAATTTTTCTCCCCTTTTCCTATAGATTGCTTCTATTAGCTGAGCCACTACCTCAGGTGAAAAACCTAGGACAATCCTTTCTGTATCAATTACATTCACTTTCTTATTTCTCATTTGTATATATGAAAATATGCTTTTAAATATGCATTGGTTGTGTAAACATCTTCTGTTTAGTCACACAATGGGTGACTTGTGTGCTTTGTGAATGACACCCAAGGGCTGTCTGTGGGAAACAGACAAAGAGGAGGATCTCCTAAGGGTCTCACAGATTCTCCACGCCCAGCGCTTTCCTTGCCCCTCCCTGCTCATCCTGGTAATTCTATCTGGTTTTGAGGATGCATGGTCTAGGTAGTTAGGTTCCTCGATGATTCTTTCAAAAGGGCACTGATTATTTAGGATGTGTTATATTTGTGACTAGAACAACTAATGAAAACCAGCAGTACGAAGTTTTGTCCAACTAGCATGCCCTCTGAAGACTCTATGGACATTAACTTGTCTGTAATGAATGACTGGAATGTTTTCCTAGGGCCTGAGAAGGTAGGTCAGAAAGCAACACACATCCATGCTACTGTTTTGCAGAGAGCAGTAAAACCTGCATACAGGGCTGCTGCAGTGCTCCGAACCATCTCCAGCCCTTCCTGGGATCTCTCTCTTGGGACTGCTCATGTTACACTCTGCCTCCTTCACCAAAAAGAGCTGTTCATCCAGAGCTTCCTTTTGCAGCTGCAGCTTCTGCACATAGCCTGTCTGTGTCTCCAGTTCTTTCTCCAATGAAAATATGATCCTGTCTTTAGCCTTGATCTCATCCATCTGAATGAAAGAAACACCAGAACAATATTACCATGTGAAGGCAACAACATTTCTCCAATTTGTATTGTGTGATTTACTTAAGAGTAGTGATCACCCCTCAAATCTGCTCTACCATACTGCACTAGGCCTGTAAAACAACACAGTCTGAGCCATACCCATAATTTGGCACAGGAGCACATTCATTGAGCATTTTGGCAACACAAGAATATACCTCTAGGATGCAGACTGTGAATCTGGGTGGGGGGGAAGGTGGTGGTATCATTCTTGACAGTTTAAATTCCCATTTATTTTACTTAAATTCTAAATTCTTGAATTCCAATTTTCAAGCTCAACTTTCTACCATTACAAGTAGGACCAGCTCTCCCCATGACAGTGTGTCCTGGTTCTGGCCAGGACAAGGTTAATTTTTGCAATAGCCAGAGGTTATTCTATATCATCTCATGTCATTTTCTGGGGATGGGGGAAGGACTCCCTTCTGGATGAGGGTAGCATGGCTGTGGTCAGGTCACAGGCTCCACGGTGACCATTTTGCACCTAAGTCACTCTCCTCTCTCATGTACATATTTCATTGCTGTTTCCAGTCAAGTGGTCTTACTTCAATTCATGATCTCATCTTTACCTTTTGTGCCTCCAATTCTCCTCTCTAGCCCACTGCAGGGAATGGGGAGTGAGCAAGTGTCAGTATGGTTTGGAAAGTCTAAGTAGGAGCACAAATTGGGAAGTTTCTAAACCACGACACAGGGAAACAATGCACCTTTGCTGGTGTGAGCTTCCTTTTGTTAATTTTCCACAGAAATTACTGAAGGCTACACCAAGGCCAACCCAAAAGATTTCTCCTCTCCTGCCATGTTTTATTGTGTTTAGGACACTATAACACAGGCTGGAGAAACCAAAAAGCTGCAAGTGCAGATGCAAATGCTATTTATCTAACCCTTTGCACCTTGCATGTATTAACAAATCAGAGAGCCAGATCCTCATGGATTAGACCACGCTCCTAATCTGAGCTGTTAACTGCCATAACAGTGTTACTGCTGACTCACTGTTATCTATTTATTCCTGACAAATGACAGTGCGAAATCTGTAAAACTTTTTCCAAGTGTGTTGCATTGCAAGAGATCTGTTACGCAGAAAGAGCTAAGAGACAAAAAATGCAAACTCAGCGCAGCCTAAGAGAACACATGAACTGTTTTGATTACTGACCAGGCGTCGAATATCCCTTTCACTCTCCCATTTGATCTTGGAAATGGCCTCTTGGTGGGACTGATGCTCACTCCGAAGATCGCCTGCCTTGATCTTGTCAGCCTGGATCATATTGTTAAGGGCCTCATCTACCTGCTTTTTGGCAGACTTCAGTTCAGTGATTTCCTGCAGCAGCTTAAGGCGCTCAGAGTCAAACTGCTTCCTGGCCTCTTCCCGAGCCTCAATGGTCAGCGCAGTCCGCACTTTGTCGCTGCTCCCATCCCGCAGCGCGCACAGCGCCGACTTGAGGCGCTGGATTTCACTGTCCCGGACTTTCACCATTCTCGTCATCTCCTGCTCGTGCTGTTTGATGAGGTTCTCCCTCACAGCCTGCAGCTCCTTCATTTTCTCTTCATGGAGTTTGGCCTTCAGCTCTGTGATCTGCACGGTCTGCTTGCGTTGCTCCACTTCACGGATGCGCTTTGTTTCTTGAGTCTTTTCTCTTTCGAGCTTAGCAACCTACATTAAGATAAAATGAAAGTCATCTGCTGCTAATGTAACATTATCAAACAAGCCCACCCAGACACATCCATGTCAAATTGAGAAAAAACCCCACTGAGACCCCAGACAATCCTCCATACTCCTAAAACAAAAAATAGGCCAGCTTCTGAGGTATTCATATAGATTACACTGTCTTTACTCAAACAAAAACCTCTCTCTTCTCCAGGTGTCCTGCCTCACACAATGATGCTACATGTACTTTTAATATTTCCTTCAGAAATAAGACTCCATATATATGTGTGCATTTCTGTAAAAGCTTTTTAACCCAGAAGACAAATTCACCAGATAATTGGAGGGCTCAGAAAAAGCAAAATTCCTACAACTTTCACATACTGCTCCATTTGAGGGCCAGAGGTTTCTCCAACTTGTAGCTCAGTAAAATGGAGTCTTTTCCAGGGAAGTCATAGGACATCCATAGTAAATGCTCTAAGTTGGGAAAGAATCAGAGCACTTTTTTAGGAAAGAGTTGTGTGGCCTCTGTTGAAGTCTGTGCTAGTATTTTTTCCACATGTTTGCCTTCTTCAGCAGACACTTTTATTTAAAACTGAACTGTCACTCACCTTAGATTTCTCCTGATGCAGCTCAATTTGAATGTCTGTTAGCTTGGTCCTGAGGTCCTCATTGGCAGCCTGTAGGGCAACAATCAGTGCCTCAGGCTTTTCGCCCTTGCTCCGTCCTTTTTTTGACATGGTTTTTTATCAGACAGTCCACACGTTTATTTCAAATATGGACTGCCATCTTCTTCTGTTCCTTTCAGTGTCAGTTAGGCCAGCAACTACTGCGTGCCATTCCTTAAGGTCCTTGACTCAGCTGCTCTGGAAGCCCTGTTAAGAAATAAGACATACTGTTATCTGTCAGTGGATGCAGCATCTGGACAGCTCACATGCTGACAGAACACAACAGAGAGCTCCCATCTCCAAAACACTGCAATCTTTGCCTGAAAACCCACAAGGCAGATCCCAGCACAGTCATGCTTCTGAACACCAGCCTGCCACACTTGTGGGAATTCCATGCTTGCCCTTTTCTGTTCTCAGAAAGGGGTGCCAGGCATTGAAGAGAGGCGTTCATTTACCATAAAGATTGTGCTACTGAGAGCACGAGACTGGAAGGGACAGGTTATTTACTCCAGTCCTTGCAGTCTGAGGTAACCACAAACCAGATGCTTTAATCTCAAGAATCTACCAACAATATAATTCTCTTCCCCTTCCCAACCCCTGATCCTGTTCAAGATCCTGTGCCAAACTCAAAGACTCTCCACAACACTGCTACCATCTGTCACAAGAGGAATAGGCAAGTGAAGTCCTCAATCAGCATTCCAGGTCTCTGTGGAAGCAGAAAACTAATAACATGCAAGGGCCTGTTTACACTAGAAATTGTCCCCATGGAGTGAGAAATGAATGCCTACGCCTTTTGGAGGATTAAGATCCTAATTTACAAATGAGGCAAGAAATGACAATATCACACTGTAGTCTAGCAATTGAGGTTTTAACATCTGGTTATAAACAGTAAAAAAAAAAATTCTGGACAAACACCATCATTATCCCTGTATTCATTTTAATTTTATAGCATTATTATTCCCATTTGTGGCCCCTAGCTGAAATAACGTTTGGAGATGTGGTACATCAGTTTGGAGACGGGCAAAGCGCTGAAACATTAAGACTGCAAAGAATGGGACAGAGCACAGTGTAGTAGTGGTAGTGATGAAATTTCACAGCAATAATAATTACTGCTCCAGTGCTAGATTCCAGGCAAGCTTTCCTCCATTATTGTCAGGTTGCACATTAATTGTTTATATTTTATTTGCTTTGGGTACAAAACATAAATAGAATTACCATTTCCCATGTTAAAACAGAAGAGACCTCCAAATATGAAAGACTGTTTAACTCAACAAAAACTTGCACACATCAGTTATAATTTTCTGCTTTCTGAGGGCAAGAGCAGATAGAAACCCTAACTCATACATATGCTCCTCCCAACATCTTGCTCTCAGACACTTGGTTCTGCTCAAAGAGTGGCTCCACTGTGAAGAGAATTTACCTATGTGAACAAGCAAAAACTCCGATCTAAACTTGTTTTTCTCTGAGCCCAGAGCCAGCATTTCAGCTCTTGCCTAGACAACAATTAACATGCTAATTTGGAAACCCACTGATCCAACTCTCCATCAGAAAAAGAGAGCTGTGATTCAGGTTAGGTAACTCTAACATGAGGGGATGCTCCAAATCACAACTGCTGACCCAAGCACTCTGGCTCTAGATCCCAATCCTCACTCTAGAACCAGAACTTCAGAATGTGGCAAGCATGATAAGAGTATTATGAGAAGCTTTTTCATCCTTGGCAAATTCTCATGGCCTTTCTGAGCTTCACCATCTCTGCCAACAATCTGCAACAATTCTGAGAGAGGCATTTTCTATTGCCACAAAATGGTGAAAATCCCTTGGAACTACAAGAGCAGTTAAAATGCTTTCCTGCTGGAAATTCCAGTAGCCAGACTGGATTCACGCTTGTTGATTGATCTGGCCTTAGGCAACACTCTAAGGAAATAGTATTTCAACGTAAGCTGAATCCCATTACTGCAACAACAGGAATACACAGCCCTGTGCCTCCAAAATCTGTCTCATTGGCCTAGTGGGATTTGAATGAATCCTAAATTAAGTCTTTGCTTTGGATTTTATTTACCAGGTTTCATCTATGTTTTGCATTTTTTCAGAATAAAATTCAACCCCTAATTATTGCATACCATTCTGTGTGTGTTACGACACATAACAAAACACATCATTAATTAAAACTGTGATTAAAAGCATGAGTTACATTATTTTAGCATTTTATCATAATTCAGCATGTCAACATCAACCCAAAAACTCAGCTCAGACTTGACAAACAGCTCTTCAGGACAAATCCTAACCACCCTCTGATTTTGACTGCACAAAAATCACTGTATTTTAGTTAGATTTCTAATCAATACCATAATAATTTTCAGGAATATTAAAATACCTTCTGAACTGAGCTCACAATATCCCTTGGATATGAGGCTCTACACAAGGAATACGCGATGAATCTGGTGCTGCTAGGCTGCTCATGCTAAAATTACCATTGGCCCTTGCTCTAAAACATGAACCAAAAAAGCCCAATCCAAGCTGATGACTCCATGGAAACAGTAAAAAGGGTACAGAAGCATTATTGTTACCCGCAGCAAAGCTAAGCAGATTTGTTAAAACAATATTCTAGTATTTTGTGGCTAAAATACCATCTGTCTCTTTCTCACACAGTTATTTTCCTAGAAGTAGGCATAACACAATGCACACAGAGAACACTAACAGCCATAAAGAAAATCCTGCCCTATCCTAAAAGCAAGTGGACATTTTTCAGAATCAGTACTTTTCGGCATAAGATGCAAATGCACACTGACTGGAGGCTCTGCTTAAGAATGGCAGGATTGTCAGAACAAGGACAAGCTCTAACAGCCTGCTCCGCTCACTACAAGATGGGGGCCTAACAAAACACTTGGGTGGTTTTGTACTTTGCGCATTATTTTATGCAAGTGGATCACATTCAACCAACAGACAACATGCACCACCTAGAAGAGAAACACTGCAATTCATGGAGTTCACTGTATCAGCCTCTCCTTGATTAGATTTTAAAACCCTGTTTTATTTAATTGAAATGCATATAAACAAGAAAACAACAGAGGGAAAGCCCATGCCCCAGATGCTTCTCCTGAAATCCCTTCCTTTTCCTTCTAAGGCTATATGAATGATCACGCCTTGTCTTACAGATACCAGAGGAAGGTATCTTACATTCACTACTAAAAGTTGTCAGATATTGAAGTAATTTCTCTACTTAAAGGAATAAGGTTAATTTTGGAAGTTTTTGCCATTTTTACCTCAGGTCTTGATACCGATAAACACACACATTGGTTTCAGAACAGATTTTTTAAAAGTCTGTACTCTGGCCTCCCACGTTCACTTTTAACAATACAATGATCTCTACAATGACCTGTTTTCTTTTTTTGAAAACCTTACTTCCAACTGGATTACTACCTTCTTGCAGTTTCTTATCAACTTGCAGTTCAATATAGCTTAAAAAATGTATTTTCTTCTCCCACTCTATTGCTATCAATGCCTTAAAGAACCTCATGTACACATTGGTCTAATTTCAGATGTCCTGTATCCCTCTTGCCTTTTTCTTCCATTTTCTGTGAAAAGAGTATGGATGTTCCCATTACCAGGGAAGTTGAGCAAAATCAAAACTAGCAGTTTATCTCTTCACATCAACTTTCTAGCAGAAATGTAAACACGTCTTTTAATTAGTCATTTCTATACATCTTTTAGACTCAAAATATGTCTAAAAACAAAAACATTACAAGCAATAGTTTTTTCTCACTTGCAAATTGTTGTGAATCTTACCCTTCTATCATATGAGGAAAGTTATGTTCCTTTGTCATCCCTACAGGCTGTGAACTCTTTAAGAATGGTCTGAAAGAACAGAAATCTTTTCCACCAGTGTCACAATCCATCATGCTTTGCCTGTTTCCCAACAAAACAATCCAAATTAAAACATACCATGTAGCACCATACATGCTGACTTACGTAGCTCTGCTCATAATGGGAAGAACAGAACTTGAAAAATAAACAACTAGAGTAAAGTGAAACTCATGTTAAATGTAGAATTTATCCTTACACTTTACTATTTAAAAAGTACCCCTGAAAATTTACAGTATGATATTTAGCTGAACTCTGCTGCTTTATAAATGAAAGCACCAGCTTCCATTTGTGTTATGATGACCAGGGCAGCAGCACTCTCCTCCCATATAAGTAGGTGATGAACTGATTTCTCAGCTGGAAAAGGTGTAAGCATGAAACACCACCCACTAGATCCAGCTGAGATGCATGATGTGACAAAGCACAAAAAAATTAAGACATTTCAATTATAAGGCATTCAGGAGAACGTGCAGTTTTTCATTAAGGCTGAAACCAGAAAAATATTCTATAGTAATTTCAGAGAGATCTGAATAAGCATTAAGCTACTGTATATAATTTCAAATGAATTTCCAAGGACAATGCACAAATGCTCACTGAGTTCAGCTAGCACAGGCTGGTCACAGACCCCAGCGCACATTCCAAGGGAACAGCCACATGCAGGTCACGCTGCAGCCACAGAAACCCGTGCCGTGATGCAGCAGGGACCTGCAAGCAGCCTCTGGACACGGCTGGGGCACTGATCCAACCACAGCAAGGCTCTCCAGAGTGCCTCTGAAACAGCTACTGCACACACACACAACTCACCGATCTGTTCCTGAAAGCGCTTCCTAATTAAGTACGGAGTCTTTCCTTAAGTTATAAGCTACCAAACAGTAACCAGCACAATTATTCTTTCAGATGTAAATAATCCAATCTTTTTCCAGTGCAACAGTCCCCACATACTCTTTGTTTGCCTAAGACTTACTGTAACTGAGCACCATTTCCTGTCAGAGAGGGGACATGAAAAGGGAATATTATTAAGGGCTATATTAAATAAGGCAGATTCTCAAAAAAATGACTGCATCTCATTTTGTTCCTCACCAATGCACAGAGATGGAATAGAGCATCTTACAGAACCCTAAATATTAAGTACAAATAAATACAGGGGAAAAAAAACCCAAGGACTTACCTACAAATCACAGAACATAAAACAAAAATCACATTCATGTTCATGAAAATCTAAGTGTGTGTTATGTATTAACATCATTATAAGTCTTTTCATAATTTTTGTACACCAAGCCTACCCCCAAATACATGCCAAACAGTACAGTATTGATTCTCATTAATTTCTGTGATGTGTAACATTTAGAGTTCTTAGTATTTTGCTTAATTATAGAAATGAAAAATTAAAAGTATTTCTGCACCCATTAAAAAAAATCAGCTTAGTGAATATTAGCAAACCAGCGCACATACAGGGGAAAAAAAAATCCAGAAGCCACGACTCCACCATTTCTCACAACTTTATATGCTCACTCATTACTGTTACCCTAAACCACCTGGTACCTCAATGCGATTTTCAACAACTGTTTTTTCTTCTTTTCAGTTTTAATTTCCACGTTATTTAGGCCCTTTGTTTACAATCCATGCAATGTAAGGTTTAACAGGTCTTTCCCTTAAGCACTTTAAGGAGTATTGTAATATGCAATTTCAAAAAATAAACTAATATCTTGAGAAATGGAGTATGGGATGAAGATATTACCTTCTGGATGGAGATGGAAGAAATGCACAAAATAAAAATGTGAGCCAACATGCATTTTAGCATCAGCTGCCCTCAATTAATTCAAATAATTCATTATTTTTTATAAAATAATCTGAGATGCTGTTATACTTTGTATTATCATTTTTAACATAAAAGATCTGCCATACTAGACTAGCTCTTCTAGCCTAACAATTTTCTCAAGCACTGAGTCAAGTCAATTTTCTCAAGCAATCAGTCTGCTTTATTATTTATTAGAGTACATTTAATCCAAAGCTAGAAAAAGCACTGTAGTCCATCTAATCTTCATTTACATTTCTTATTTGTTGGTATTTGTTAAACTTAACTAAGAAGGTTTCACTGCACAGCTGTGTACTGGAGTGTGTGCTGCACCTGTGTGCCTCTTGTGAAATGCCACTGTGTGGATGGTGACATACATCAGTTCACTCTGCTTCTCTTGTGACCATGGCTGATGCACACCGCTCAACACAGGAAAATGCAATGTCCTGTATGATCTTCTGGAGAAAGCGCAGATCCTAAAGTTTACAGGATGAGCGACGGTTTCTCAGCAACCCACAGTGATCCAAATGCATGGCAAGCAAACCATACAGCACCACCACTTCTAGCGACAAGAGCTGAAAGCCCATGTTCCTGAAAATACTCCATGTTTTATTTTTCCTTTCCAGTGCATTGGATGTTCCAGAGACCAAACTGCAGACTATGATCCACACTGCTGTGTCATTTCCACAGAAGCTGTGTGTACACTCATTTGACCTGACAGTGTTCAGTGTGGCCACACCACAGAGCTTTCTCATGGTTCTTCTAGCACGCTGTTGAATTTTCTATTTAGAGCCCTACCTCCTGGAGCAAAGATTTCTAGTCCTCATATTTTAAAGGAGAAATTCAAACAGACTTTAAAGATACAGAAACTAGAAGTATTACCAAAATTACATTTTTCTACCCTCATAGATTCTGGATTTTGAGAGCTGATGACAGAGAACTGTACAGATGCTTTGCACAGATCTATAAAGAGAAGGAAGCAGGGAATCCATCTCTGAAGATGGGAAGATAAACTTGCTATAATCTGACAAAGACCAGACCTTGAAGGGATATAGATTCATAGAAGAGCTTTGAAAATGTTACCTGCTTGGAGGCTATTGATTTCAAAACACATAATGCAAACACGTAATTATAAATTCAAGTAAATAATATTAATATATAATAATATATATTAATATATATTATTAATAAATAATATTTAAATTTTGGTTTTTAAAACAAGAACATTTGGTTTGCAGTCTTGTAGTACAAATATTGCACTGCCATGCACAAAGATTAAAGAGAAATCTGATGGACGTAGAAGATACAACATCACTAGAAAGTAATTCAAAATTCGGGCATCTGGCAAGGGTTATTTTGCTGCCCCTTCACAAAGCCAATAGAAAGCAAAATATTTACCACTATTAAAAATTACCATGACTGAGTAGTGAAAGCATCTTCAGGCTCTCACAGTTTGGTTAAAAAGAAGAGAGGAAAACCCCAGAGGTTATAATTATCAAACTACTTGGATTTCAACTGCTCAAGCTACATCTGAGTTATACCAGCCTTACAGCAGTGGAATCCATCCCCACACCTTTGTTATAGTTGGAGGACTATTTTTGTAACTTTCTAAACCACAATATCAACTATTACATTAATTATTAGAGATCAACATTGAAAATTATTCTGGGCATCATTCTACAGTTACATTTCACAGCATTTTCCTGACTTGAATACCCTGAGGTCACTCATGCTTTGTAATGACAGAGAACTTATGCAGCATCTTTCCAGCTACACTGAAGTCTTGAAAGTAAAAAGTCTACCAGAACCCAGCATATATTTACCAATTAAAATAGCCAATCACCTCTTTAAAATACAACCATACATAACCACACATTCATAAGACCCACCTTATGTTCAATTCCTTATGTGCAGGATACCAAAGTTCTTAAAAGAGTATTTAGCTGGGAATGGCCTCTGAAAGCAGAAGGATTATCAAAAGCCACTGAAAGGTGACAGTGGCAAGGTTCTCAGAAGGGAGGCAGAGTCAGTGCATTGGCAGTACCACAGAGCTTGAACTCAGGCTTGGAGAGGACACTGGAAATACCTGGCTCAAAACCATCTCCAAGGGGAGAGCCATATTTATCTCTTAGGCACCACCAAAACAGTCAGCCAGAGAGCAGGAAGTCAGAAAGGCTGCAGTATGACACTGACAGTCTACTCCTTTCTGCTAGGAGTTCTGCTGACAAAGCAGGGAATCCCAGCAGACCACCAAACCGCCACAGTTGTGGGAAACAAAGTCAAAGGGGCAATCAATCCATCAACAGCTTCTGGCAGCCACCTCCACTGGGTAACTCCTATGGAAATCCCAGCAAAAACTCTCCAGCCTTTCCTCCCTGAGGCTCCTCCTTGGGATTTTGCTTTCTGTAGAAGCAAAGGTGGAACTGGCTCAAACCACACAGCTTGAGTAGAATCACAGAGTATCTCAAATTGGAAGGAACCCCTAAGAACCACTGAGTCCAATTCCCTGCTTCTCACAGGACCACTTAATACTGAACCACATGACTAAGAGCATCATTCAGATGGTCTTTGACAGGTTTAGTGAGTGCCCTGACCACTTCCCTGGCAAGTCTGCTCCAGTACCCAGCCACCCTCCCAGTGAAGCAGATGTTCCTGCTGTACAGCCTGAACCTCCCCTGATGCAGCTTCATTCCATGTCCTTGTGTCCTACTGCTGGTCACCAGAGGGAGGAGATCAGCACCTCCCCATCTGCTGACCCCCTTGAGGAAGCTGTAGACTGTGATGGGGTCACCCCTCAGCCTTCTCTTCTCCAAGCTGAACAAAACAAGTGACCTCAGCTGCTCCTCCTAAGCCTTGTCCTGAAGCCTTTTCCCCATGCCTGCTCTGGATCCACTCTCAATAGCTTGATGTCCTTGCACTGAGGTGCCCATGGCATCCTTTGATTGACACAGAACTACTGAAAGAGTACTTGTGTCTTGTGCCCTGTTCAACAATGACTGCCTCACCACTCCCAGATTTCACCAAAATCATAGCCATTCCTAGAAAACCTTTTAAAATCAGCAGGTGTTCTGTCTGAGCCAGGTTGAGTACCATTTACAGCACAGCAGCCCTGGGTTTGAAATTCCTATGCAGAGCAGTAGGCCAGATCAATAGAAACAAAACCTGAGTCAGAGCAGAAGCAATAAACCTCACATTACTGCCTGAAAAGGAACAAAACATTCTCCTGATAGGCTACCTTGATGCTTAGGTCAAGCATGATACCTGCACCACGGCAGAATCTGACCCAGCAAATCAGAGATGTTGAGAATGGGAGTCCAACATGTCACTTTACAGGTTAGGCACAGGACAGCATCAGAATGCAAATGTTTTTTTAAAAATGCAGCTTTGGGTTTTTTTCCTTGCAAGAGGTCAAAAAAAATTTTAAAAATATGTTTCTATGTTCCCAACCTATAAGGTATGAGCAGCATCTTTTATTTGCATTCTCAGCAAAAACCAGAAACGAGTATAAAATGAGTATTCAGTGTCATAAGGTAACTCAAATGTAGGCTCTAGATCTGTCGTAAGTGGCCAAAATGAAACTGAGGAATGGCAATCCAGTAATTTAAGCATAAATTGCACACCAGTCCAAGAGGCAGGTTTCCTCCATCAGTAGCTGTGAAAAAGGCATGCGTTGCATGTACAAAGAGATGCACTCTGCGGGGTCTGTGTTCGCAAGACAGCATGCCTTCTCACACATAGACACGGCATCCCTGACAGCGCAGAACACGTACAGGTGCAATTATGAGCATTCTGCTGGGCTGGAAGCCTTGGGTACCGCCGTGGGAGCGGTGGAGCGGGCACAGAGGCATCGCGGGTGGAAGCGAGCGCAGGGAGCGCCTGAAGGGCCGCGCTGGCCTCGCTCCGCTCGGGCTCCCCCGCGGCGCCGAGGCCCAGCCCCGGCTCCGCCGAACGCCCCCAGCCCTGGAGCATCCCTTCCCTTCCCTTCCCTGCACCCGCCGCCGCACCCAGCGCGCCGCGCCCGCTTCGGGCGGACAATGACCGGCGGGCATACAATGGTGCAGGGCCGGCGGAGGCTGAGGCGGCTGCGGGCTGCGCCTGCCACACCTCTCCCGCCATCTCCTCTCCATCACCGCCGGCTCCCGCTCGCGCTCCCCTCCCGTCCATCACCTCCATCCGCGCCGCCGCCCCGGGGCCCGCAGCCGGCCGCTCATTGTTCTACCGCCGCGGGCACCGGGCGACCCTCTCGGCCGCTGCCGCCGCTCACCGTGCCGCCAAGGAAAGACGCCGAGCGGCGAGGCACGAGCACGGCGCATCCATCTTCCTGCCGCCGCGGCGGCTCCAGCGCCCGCACCGGCCCCGCCGCCTCCTGCGCGCCGGCGCTGAGGGCGCGCGCCCGCCCCGCCGCCGCCGCCCCGCGGCCGAGGCTGCGCTGCCGGTCCGGGGCTGCGGCAGCCCCGCCCGCCCCGCCGCAGCTGCGCCCCGGCAGCGCAGGCAGCGCCGCGGGGAGCGCGGCCCGCCCGGCTGAGGGTGCCCGCGGCGCCCGCTCCCTCAGCGCTCCCTCAGCACTCCCTGCCGGCGGGGCCCGAACGAGCCAGCCTCTGAGGGCGAGGGGCCGCAGCCCTCGGACCACAGTGACTCGAGGCGCCCGGAGGCTCCGTGGCCTCAAGCTGGAGCTCGCCCCAGGCCTTGCGACTTCCGAGGGACACACCTCATCACTAGTCTCCATTTGGACAGCGCGTCAACGGCCACTATACTGGGGAGTGTGACCTTCATCACCCTGGGGTCCACCTATCCAAGCCATGTCTTTCCAGCTTAGAGACAAGGACACTGTCTGGAAGCCACAGTATCAAATGCTTTGCACAATCGCAAGTAAATGACACGAGTCGCTCTTCGCTTATCCACCAGCACATGAATCCCCACGCAAAGAGCCAGTACCAAGTTTATCAAGCACAATTTGCTTGACTGTTCCAGTACCCTAGCGACAACAATTTTATAAATGGTCTCATTGACATCCTCAGAGAGGATGTCAATGAGAGTTCTTGTATTTTCCAAGAACTCTCCTAATTTGCATGGAATTAGGAGAGTTCTTGGAAAATACATCAAGATCCAGTTTTACTGTTTAAAACCATCTGCAGTAGAAATGGTTGTTGAATGGATACTATGGAACATAGGGCAGTGATTTCTAGAGATGCCCAGAACTAAGAACATGGGTTCCCTCTGCTCCATGGAAATGTAGCAAATGCATTGTACAGAGAGCCCAGGGCTGTGACCCAGGCTTCCTGATGTGCCCACCTGTACAACTGGTCTCATGAAACACAGGAAGCTATGGCTAAATGGGAAGGGTTTATAAATGCTTTGTCCTTCATTTAAAGTCATGCCACAGACATACGGGTGTGGCTGTAAATTTATAGGCTGTAAATTCTGAAAATTTATAGGCTGTAAATTCTGAAACAAAGGCATAATTATCTTTTTGCCTCCTTAACAAAATGATCAATTATAGTTCATTTGATTCCATTGCTACAATACACATGGAACCTGAACCATAAAGCCCAAGAACTGTAACTTCATTATTTTTCAATTGTGCTATCCCAACTGCTTTTCTACTGAAAGACAAAACTATCCATCAGATCTACAGTGAGAACACAGACAGCTGTCACCTGAGGCTACTTGGGATTCCTCTGACATTTACCAATCCTTTAACATACCCATGGGACCTATCTCTAAGTGCCTATTCTACTGCTGTGTAGTTCAAGACAAGCAAAAGCCATTACGTAGACAGATAGGTAACAGTTTCTGATGAGGACAGCAGTGATACCACTAAGAGGTCCTCCAAAGAAGTGCAGTAAAGACCAGAGGTAACTTGGCAGAATCAAACTTAAAATGTATTTTAACTCAAGCAGACAGCTCTTCCAAATGCCTCACTTAGCAGTCCTGTGTAGTGGGACATGTCTGCCCTCTGACTGGAATGACTTGGTGAGAAGTAGAGCAGGTTCTCACATTGCAGCACAGGCACTTTGACACCAGGCTCCCCTTCCCCTGCTGGGGCCCGTCTCTCTTCAGCTGTGGACTCTGCTAACTCCTTCCCTTTATGGGAGGGCAGCAACAAAAGGAGGAATTTCCCTAGAAAGAAGTGGTTGCATGTCCCACTTGCAATGTCACATCCAATGCACAAGGTAGAAGTATCAGAATTGTTCATGGAGTTACAGAAGACAGATTGAGAGGGGAGACACGACGTGTGGGAGTGTTGTTGGCTGACAATGATGCCGGAAGGAAAAAGGGAGTGGCAACATCTGTGGATGATGTTTCTCCTTGGTTGCGAAGCTGTAAGATCTGGCGCAGCAGGGCTTTTCCTTCTTCTCTAGTCTGAAATTAATTTGTAGAAAACAGAACAGTACAACTATGAATGGATGGTTTCTGGGTCAAATTCAGTATGTAAGCAGTGTAACTTAAAGCAGCTTGTCATTCTCAACTCTTTTTTCTTCTGCTCCTTAGAAATGTTAAGGTAAGCCACTTTTTTTCATTTTAGTCTTTCCTCCTTTTACTCCTGATTGGTGTGTTTCTTGGGTATCTCAGAGAACAGAACCACCAACCACTGAAGCTGTCTAAATATTCCAGCCAGAAGCAGATTGGGAAAACTTTGAATAAGGTGAATTCAGGTTGTAGAGAGCTCCAGGCAGCTTTGTCAAGGATAGGCCAAACACCCTGCACTCATGGTTAGTGTCTATCACTAGGCTGAAATTGAAAATCCCAAACTGCCCACTTACAGATACATAACATCAAAGAGTATGAAGCTGCACACAAAACCCAGGTACTATTATACTCTCTGCACCGTCTACACACAGAAGATGAGGAAAAAAGTTTTAAAAGTACCACCACTACACAGAGTTTGGGAGTTTGTGACCATTCCACTACCTCCTCAACACCAAGATTTTTAGCAGCTTTAAGACTGCCATTTGAAGCTTCAAATTCTTTTACTTAGTGAATTCCAATGAGGTATGGTTCAGTTTCACTATCTATACCACATTCCATGACTTTTATCAAACATACTTAGCATAACTGATCAGGCATAGATAACAACCACCATTCAGGATGCAACTTGTATGGCAGACAGCCCTTATTCATAGAAGACTCCTTCCACTCTGAGGGGAGCCAAGATCAAGGTCACAGATCCCTTAAGAAAGAAGCACCAAAGACTGCGCAGGTACTCACATCATTGAAGGCACAGCATTTCTGAGCACATGCTGAGGCTTCATCCCAGAGCTTACATTTGAAGTAGTACTGGGCCAGGTAACGAAATGCAGTACTGACCTCCAGGTGCTCCACTACCTCCTACAGTGAGTGAGGTAAAAAACATCATTTGTAAGTGCCTTCCAAAGTAGCTGTACACCATGTTTACTTCTCCTTTTATTCCCAAGCTATCTTCTTACCCCACAAGAATAGATATCCTGGATGTATTTGATGTAGCATTGAGCTGCCTGTTCAGATTCATTCAGCTGTTCATGCAACCTACAAAAGGAAAAAAGTGGGTCACTGGAACAAGGCTGCCCTGTTGAAGACCTTCTTGGTCTATGAGAATGTACCTGCTCACCCCGACCTGGACTAAAGCCAGGTCCTTTCCTTCAGAATTTGCAGGACATGCAACATGTACAACCCCTTGTGGAAGGAGATGATCCAGTCTGCATTCATGCTGACAGACAGAGAGGCAGTCAGATAAGCAGTGACAACCAAAGCAGGGGCCTTTGTATATTCTGTTGCATTTTAAACCTTTTAACAGACCTTTGCCATTCTACTTACCCACTATTTCCTCCAGTGCTCCTTCTTCCCCTGCTACAATCCAAATTTGTACAGCAGTTTCACTTTTCATTTGCCCCCTTTTTTTCCCCCTCTTTGCTTTTCCCACTTCATACTGCTTTATCCCCACCAAAAAAAAATTAGTGCTGATGTCACAGTATTCACATTAGACCTCTTTCAATGTCACAGCTATATACTAGAAAGGAAAAATAAAACCAAACTACAATTTTATACATCATGTACTGTCATGGTCTGCTTTTAAGTTGCAATACAACAAACACAATTGCTAGTACTACATGCTCAAAACACCTCAGGATTCAGAAGTCATTTGCAACCCACATAATGCTATCATTCTCTCTAGTTATCCTGATGGAAACAAAGATAAAGCTGGACACCAAAATTTGCAGTCACTACAGCCCTAAAGATACCAATTCTTACACAGCTCCAAAAGTAATATTAGCTATCAGCAATTCCACTT
>JAHXMQ010006307.1:16757987-16803392 GCA_020466415.1 Ammodramus savannarum pratensis
GAAGCCAAATGATTTTTTAAGGTCCCTTCAAACCCAAACCATTCAATGATTGTATGCCTGAGGAGGAGCTTCAGATGGTGGGGTGGTCGGAGACACTGTCAGATTATCCCTACAGTCAGAAACCAAACTCTGCACAAATTCTGAAAGAAATCAGACCTTTGATTTAACCTATTAAGCTGGAAGATTAACCTGTTACTCAGAATGTGTACACAGCAGAAGCAATGGTGAGAACTGTACCTGCAGAGCTCAGTGCAAACTGACAGGGGGAAAGCAGGGTGCAAGTATGTGGGAGGTTTCCAGTGACTGCCGTTCTGCGTTAAGGCCGTTCCTCTTGTCTGAAAGCCTTCTCTTTCCCAAAGGTAAATCTGTACTGGGACATGCCTGGATGTGGAATAATATTAATAATATGGGAAGGAAAGATTGCTTTTATACGCAATTAATGTGGGCTAAGCAACAGGGGCAGGAACAGAGCCAGAGAAGGCCAGGAAGTAACAGCTCCAGAAAATACAGAGGAGGCCATAGGCATACTGCTCTGTTTGGAGCTGTCTCGTTGTGTCTTCCCTTCAGCCACCTAGGAAATAAAAAAGAGGGATGAATCCCAGTTAGACACATTTATGCTCAAACTTCTGGCTGCAGAACCTCTGGTTCTGAGCGCTAGTGTGAGACTATTGTAACTCCTGTGGCCAGACATACAGCCTCCTATTTTTGCTTGTCTGTGGAAGGACTAACTTGAGGCAGAGTAGTCCAGTGTTCTGCATGCACATGGCATTCCTTGGTTTGATGTCCAAAGTCACAGATTTCCAGACCCAAGGTTTTTCAACTACTGTCTCGAGGCTACTTGACTCACTGCCTTGTGAAGGCAACAAAGCATTGCGTACCTGGGACATTGCCGAAGAGAGAGATGTGCTGGCACTGTCTCCTTGGAAGCTTAGGGAAGATGAATAAAATAAGTCTTCCTGTCTTTCTAGAGCTGTCTGCTTCAGGTGCATTTGAGACCAAATGGTATTTTCTGCAAACAGAAGTAAAGTAAGAGTCTTACTGAGCTTTTCTTGTGCACACCTTGGAGTCGAGTGAGCAGAAGTCTAGAGAAGCTATTTTCGGAAAGGCACTCACAGGCTGTGTGGTCTTGATTTAGAAAATACATATTCTCTGTTTTCTGAATGGCCTGTCAGTTTGTGAGTTTACTTGTGACATTGAGCAGACTGCAAAAAAAAGTTTGAACTGTACTTGAAGACTTTTGGGGCCCCTCTGCAACTTTCCCAACTCTGTATTTTGTAAGGGGCAGGTTTCTAGTATCTCAGATGAGATGATTAAATTGTAGATGTGTCTATAGTGCTGGGTGTAAGGCTTTTATATACTGTGGGAGGCAGGTTTAAATATTAATCATTTATGTAATGATGCTGTTTTCTTTTATATCCTTTTAAAGCTTTTACAAACATAAAATATTTAAATCTCATTAAAGTATGTTGCTAAAACACTAGGGAAATAGAAGAAATACAGATTTAGGATTTCACAGTTGCATATAACAGGACTTTTGCAACTGCTATGCTGAATCTAGTAACAGGCTGCATCAGAAGCTACTTATCTTGACTGAGCAAATGAGGGGTGAGTACCGAAACAGAGGATGAGGAGGGGAATCCTGACCCCATAATCCTGGTGCACAGATGTGGTTACTCAGCAACCTGTGGATACAGCATGTCTCATCTCCCCTTGGTGATGTTTTTGCAGTGCCCTTCATTTGAATGATGTTTGGAAATAGCTTCAAGGGTGTTCGAGGTGAACAGAAATGTTGCCAAAAGATACAGAAACAGTTCCTAGAGCAGATCCAGGCTGGTCCCACAGGTTGCAGAGGAGATAGATCATGGATCATCGCAGAACATAGAACTATACACAAGAGCAATGCAACACAGAATCTTGAAACCACAGGATTTAAATTGCTCTCTGCTGAGCTGTTTCTCTGTGGTGTGATTGATGCTTACCAAGGCATTTGTTGCTCTCAAACATGCCGAGTATCTGGTCACACTTCTCCTTCTGGTTGCCACTGTTCTCACATGTACACCACAAGGAAACCTCCACGCTGGAGTTACTGACGTAGTTGGGTGTCATGGGTGTGCCTGTCCCAAACCCCCCGATGAAAGAAGCATTATGAATCATGTTATACTGAAGGAAATGCTGCCCTGGAGGCAGAAGCCTTCCACTGTGATAAGCGTGTTACCCGGGCGATGTCAGGCTTGATGAACCTACCTGAAGTCTGCTGAGCTGTGAGAAAGTGTTGAGATTGCTACCCCTGACACTGGCACTCTGAGATGTATTGAGAACTGAAGCTGGTGCAAGCATTAAATTGTGATGTGTACACAGCAGACGCATTGGTGAGAACTGAGCTCAGTGCAAACTGATGGGGGGAAAGCAATGTAATGGTGCAAGCATTAAACTGTGAAGGATTTTTGTTTTAGGATGTGAAGGAGTTGCGTGGACTCAGCTGACATATGGCAGCAAAAGGTACTCTTGCTTCTTGGGTAACTGGCAACACTGTGTAGCCAGGTGTCTTTTGACAAACAAATACTGCACACCTGTAGCGTGCCATTCAGGCAGTGTTCATGTAGCTCAAAACTAGCAGAGCCATCTGGAAAAATTGAAGGTATAGTCTAGATTTACAGCTTCTGAGGTACTGCTGCTCTTTACATCCTCTTTTGAGCTACTCTGAAAATGTTTTAGTAGGTTGGTAGATAGTAAATAGTTAAAACCAAAGATGACCTTCCTTCTAACAGCTGGTAGTGCTAAGTTCTGGCTGCCTCTGAGAACACAGTGCAATGCTAACAAGCCATCAGGAATCTAAAAGTCAGGCAGTGATGGAATGCTGTGTTTAATCACTGCTGTGATGGGATGTAACTCCAGCATTAGGAATGACAATGACTTACTTCAACAAGCCCACAGTGTGCTGTTGCTGAGGTACTTGGAGCGCTTCGAACCAGCTGATGATGCAAAGATGCTTACAGAAATCTCAGGCAAGGATGGGGCAAAGTACAGCAAAAAAATGCCATGGAAGAGCTCTCTTTGGACTGCATTTACCTCTGAGGCAAGGGAGAGCACTAGCATCCATCAGTAAGGCACATTCGCCAGTACACTGAGTGCTACCTCCTGCAGGAGACCAGAATGGTCCTTCACAGCATCAGAGAGTGCCTGCAAGCTTGTGGCCTGAAAGCATCTACCCTGTATCTTCCTGTGGATATCACTTACCAATCATCCCCATGTAAGCCTGCAGGCATGCAGCATGGTTGTGCAGAGAGCAGCCATCTGGAGACATGTCTACAGGTTGGCAATTTTGTTGGAAGTCAGCCAATCGGGATCTGTAGGAAGGAAAATGAGACCATCAGTTTCGATGTTGTTCTCTTGGATGACATCCTCTGCTGCCTGACCTACTTGCAGATATGGTCTTCTAAGCAGGAGTCCAGAAGCCAGAGGCAATTCGGTTTGGTGTTATACTGGAAAGAACAATCAGGAACAATAGTTTTGCGGCGTCTTTCTCCACAAAATTCATCTTGACATGGACAGAACAGGATCCTTTTGGTGAAATCCTCAGGAACTTTCTCAAAGAAATTCCTTAGCCCTCTGTGGCACTTGCGCCGGTCACACACATCCTCACTTGCTGCTCCCTTGGTGCAGATGGAAGCATAGTCTGTGCGCAGACGAAAACACTTCTTGCTCAGATTACAGATGTGTGTTGCTCTCAAACATGGATTTGTTGCATCTCCTGCTAACTGTGAGCCTATAGAGCCAAAAGAAACACAAAACCAATGAAGCAAGTCTCCAGAAGAGATTTGGTATGGAAGCACAAGCACTCCTTTCTTGATGGTCAGATTTGAAAAATTAAAAACAACAAAGCAAACCAGTCCTTCTATGTGCCTGCCATATGACACTGTGATTATACTAGTTACAAGAGAGTATTTTTTTATACTGGGGTTCATAGTAGAGTGCTTGTTTTGGAATATGGATCATTGTGGGTTATTACCGGTTTCATGGGCCTGGAGCTGTGGCTTTATTTATGCGTGGTAGGAGTGACAAATTTAGGCAAGTACCTAGAGCAGGCATTCCTCTGATTAAAGAGGCCATTACCCCAAATTGTTCTTAATAATCTTCAACCCACGAAAAGATAAGAGAGGGACACATTATATCATATAACCATTACAATTCTTACCTGATACCAGAGCTGCCAGTTTATTATAATCTGTCTTCCAGTGTTCTTCATTTGCTGAATTCTCATAGGGAGAGGTCTCCAAATTGAGATAACCTAGGCAAGATAGAAGATATTTAATGGGAGAAATGCTTTATGACCAGATTTGTTTGTTTGCTTATTCTTAAATGGATATTTTTCTTATTTATGCCTGGTTCTTTCCTCAGGCTGGATTTCAGAAATGCTCTGTCTCACTCAAAGCCAAATGCCAAGAATGGTTCTTCTGGAAATGCAAAGCTATTACTGTATAAAACTCTCATTACATTTTGTCCAGCTGGAATTGGGTCTATCTAGTCATTTGGATTTTTCAGCTTCAGTAGGTGTCAGGAGCTGAGCAGCACAGGCAGGTTCTAGTGGGAGGTCAAGTAGAAGCATCCCACAAAAGAAAGCAGCAGAACACTTAGGGATGCTATGGCGATATGTGTCATAATCACATGTGTTTTCAGTGATGGGTAGACAGGACCATTTTTAGGTATTTTTCAGAGCGCTAAATCTAACTATCTCAGTGAAGCTATCAGGTTTGCTGGTATATTTGAAGGGCTGGTCCCATACCAGATCAGTTTTCTCTGCTCGTCAGAGTAGTAATGAATTCCCTTTACTAGGAGATACGGTTCCAGAGCAATTACCTACAGCACTGAGAAGTGGGCATTGACGGTTGTTTTCACCTAGGGGGCGGGGGTAAGCCTTACTAGTACCTTGTAAATTTATATTACTTCATCTCACCATCTGTCATGCTGAAGTGAACAGTCCAGAAAATGCGTAAGCAGTGCTCCTGTCTCTTCATGCGCCGGTGACACTTGCAGTGCAGCAAAGAGCTGTTCCCGAGGTCAAGCTCTGCATTCAGACATCTGACCCTGCTGTCATGATCCAGTGAAAGGAGGCGAGTCTTGGCCAGGGCACAGCTTTCCAGGGTCCTGTATGTGGCATTGCAGGTGGAGTCAGAGAGACATAGCTGTTCTGCCATGACACAGTCACTGCTGGGCAGAGCCATGAGGTCTCCTGATCAAGTAGAGAAAAGAGTGTTAGGGCCCCAGTCAAAATGAATGCCACACAAGCATCTTGTAATTGTTCTGCAGGGATTCTGTCTTCAAGAAGCACTTCTTGCAAGAAACAGACCTTGTTGGGATCTTTCATGTGCAGTAGTTAAGGGACAAGAGCTGTCTCCATTTAGAAAAAAAAAAGGATGAGTATAAATGAAAGAGGGAACAAAAGATTAAATAAAAGCCTCCATAATAATTTTGTTCAACTTGGCTGGGATCAGGGATTGCTCTGTATTTTGGGGAGTAGTAAATGCCTGTGAAACCTTGGGGTTGCTGAGGCCTGCTTTGAAGAGCTCTTCTATCTGGGCACGAAAACCACAGTGCAATAACCACATGGTAACACCATACTATGTACTGTGAGTACTGCTGCAGTTACTAAGTATATGCTGTCATTAAGAGATGTAGTGAGAAAACCATTTGTAGGGTATAAAAAACATCTACTTTAATGAGCCTGAAGACTTAAGAATACGTATTCTTTGCACAATAAAATGAATCCTTAACAAAGGATGCAAGTAGCTTCATACGGAAGGGCTGATATGCAGTCAATTAAAGTACATAGAGCCCAGTCCCTAAAATCCCTGCCAAAAATGCAGATGAAGGCTTGGCCCATAAGAACCACATGAAGTTCAACCAGTCTAAGTGCAGATGCTGCACCTGGGTCAGGGCAATCCCAGACCCAAGTCCAGACTGGGAGATGAATTGAGAGCAGCTTTCCAGAGGATCACTTGGGGATTCTCAGGGGTGAGCTGGTCATGTGCACTTGCAGCCCAAAAAGCAAATATGTCCTGAGCTGCATCAAAATCAGCATGGCCAGCAGATCGAGAGAGTAGGTTCTGGACCCCACCTGCAATGCTGCATCCAGCCCTGGGGCCCTCAGCACAGGAAGGACATTAACCTGTTAGCATGGGTCCAGAGGAGGCCCAGAGATGCTCTGAGGGCTGGAGCACCTCCCGCTATGAGACAGATGGAGAGACTGGGTGTTATTCAGCCTGAAGAAGGCAGCAGGGAGACCTCCACTGGATCCCCTTTCAGTACTTTAAGGGGACTTTTAAAAGAGGAGGGATAGCAACTTTTTATACAGGCAGATAGTGATAGGACAAGGGGGAACAGTTTCAAAATAAAAAGACAAGATTTAGATTAGATGTTAGGAGAAGAAGTTATTTACTCAAAGGGTGGTAAGGGCCTGGGACAGGTTGCCCCAAGCAGCTGTGGCTGCCCCATCCCTGGAAGTGTCCAAGGCCAGGTAGGAGGAGACTTGGGGCAGCCTGGTCTAGTGGAAGGCGTCCCTGTCCATGGCAGGGGGTAGACCAAGATGATCTTTAGGGTTCCTTCCTGCCCAAGTCTTTCTATAATTTCTATAAAACACAATTTTATGATTATGTTGTTGTGGGTAGATGAATGTAATCTTTCTTCATTTCTGCAGTATGTGAATCTATGTTTACAATACAATTACAATGAAGTCTTGAAACAAGACAGTTTCCTAATAAAATTTATATATAGGCTGGTATGTTTCTTCCCTTCAGGTCAATATTCCTTGGCTGGCTTTTGGAAGTGACTGTGCTGAGCCTTTCATCTACCTTTAGTGTTCTTTGGGTACATCATGTTACCTATCATCCTCTTGTTCAGCAGGTGTAGTAATACTATTTCAGCCTGCCATCACTATAAATTAGGAGGAAATCTTGGTACAACTCACATCGCCCAGAGTACCATCTTCCCCATGTAATTTGTTCTTCCACTTACTTCATTTTTGCTAGCTGCATCATTTTATTTGCTGCAAGCAATAAAATGCCAGCCTGCTTCTCAAAGTTTCTACTTTCCCTACAGCTCAGTAATGTTATCTAGGTACCTCTGTCCCACTTGTACAAGTTTCTTTGTTCTTCCAGCAACTTACTGTACTTTGTAATTCATCTGCTCTTACATAGAGACTTGATGATTTTTCAAACTCCCTGAAAAATCTCTCATCAGGAATCCTTTGTATCCAGCACAGTGGGTTCAGGTGAAGGTGCTCTAAACCTCAACTTTAAAACATTCCTCCTCTAAACACATCATTTACTGTCTGTGCATTGTTATAACCCCTGAAGTTTGGCAAGTTGTTTAATTTTTTTTTTAATTTTGTCTTAGTAGTCCAGTAACAATGTAAAAGAATGGGAAAGCTAATTCTTTCCTAGATCTGTGGTCTAGGTTGCAGAACATGCTAAAGATGTATGTGTATTGGAATCCCATCTGTAGTTTAAAAAAGAAGTTAAAAGGTAATAACCAATTAACACATGATGATTATTTATACCTTAGAAAAAAATTGATAGGTAATACAATACACCTTTATTCTCCCTTTTCAATGTCCTGTCATATAGATATGTCTATCTTGTTTCCCCTGGTGCACCATGCCATTTAAAGAGATGACAATTACAGAAGGGAACCTTTCCTTTATCAGTTACCAAAGAAGCGTTGGCATTTGGACATGGCAAATTGTGGGAAATCTTTTGCAATCGTTGGCCGCCAGTGGCTACTGTAGCGTAAGTGCAGCAGCCCATCTTTTAGCAGTCAAAAAGTTGCAGCTTTTTCTGAGTGCAAAGCACCCCTAGACAGAAATTAGGAATGCTTCAGAGCAGTTTCTAATTTCCTTATTCCTAGTCACTTCAACCCTGACGACTGAACAAGAGTTGAACTGGGTAAAGGAATAATTTCAATCCTCAGCTCTTGTCCTTTGGAGGCAGAGTAGAACAATCAACTGCATCTCTGCAGGAGTTCCCTGGATTGCTCTTCGCAAACCGAGCCTAGTCTCGGAAAACTAGGGGCCTTAAGCATTTCAGAGGGTGAATGAATGGGGATAGGTATCAAAAACTGCTCTGGGCGAAGCCAGCGAGAGCGCGGCGCAGCCGGGACCAGCTCCGACGAACGAATCTCCGCATTGTGCCTATCCGGCCGCGTTCAGGGGCCGGCTCCCGGCATCTCCTCTCGCCTTCTCACGCCTTGCCTCCAGGGCAGACCGTCCCCTCCCCAGAGCGTCCCTCCAGTGTGACCGCAACCACACCAGAGGTTCCCCGTTTCGGGCCAAAGCAACAGCCGCCTTTCCTCTGAATCGCGAATTCTTCCCCGCCGCCGGCGGCCGGGAGCGCCGCGCTCTGGACGGGCTCCGCGCCCGCCCGGCACCGGGGGAGCAGCGTCAGCCCTGGCGACCCCGGCGTCGCCCCTGCAACCCGCGGCGGGACCGGCGCGCGAGCGATGCCGCTGCCTGCCCGCCGGCAGAGGGACGGGGTGGTGCCGCCCTGCCCAGCCCGCCCCGCGCCCCGGGCGCTGTTACCGGCTCGGGAGAGAAGCAGCCCCAGGAGCAGCGCCGGCCCCATGCTGGCGGTCAGTGCTCCGAGCGCCGGGGCTGCAGCTCGCGTGCCGCGCGGCCCCGCCTCGGCGCGGCTGAGCCCGGCCCGCCCCGTCGAGGCGCGGGCAGCGAGCGCCGCCCCGGCCCGGCCCCCGCGGGTCCGCGGCCCGCCCGTGGCAGGCGGAGGGGCCGGCGGGCGGCGGGCTGCCGTGAGGGGCGGCGAGTGACGGGGTCATCCGGCGGCCGCTGTCCCCGGGCGGTCGGGAAGGCGCTGCGCCGGGGGCCGGGCAGTGTAGGGACGCTTCAGAAGGGGCGTTTTGGAAGGGGCTGCGCAAGGGGTTTGTTTATTAGGATTAGAAAGAAGAAGTTGACAATGGCCAGACAAAAACCTGTGTTTGAATAGAATTTATGCATCATGTATGAAGTGTATGAACATGAAACGGGCTATTGTTCTTAAGAGTTAATCCTTTGCAAACGCGGGTCCTTTTTCGGCCTCGCGATGCCCAGAAAAAGGTACCCGGACGTCTGTAACTCTTTGTTTTTATTGTCTCATATTGTCCTAATTAAATTTGTCCAAATTGTTATTACTCTAATTGTGTTACTATTTTTATAACCATTTTATTACTATTAAACTTTTAAAATTTTAAAAAACAAGTGATTGGCGTTTTTCACAGTGATCGATAGCGTACTTCAGTACCGAGACCAGAGCTGTGACTGCACACCCTCGGGGGCCTATTTGGGTAAAGGACAGTAAGTCTCCAACTTAGGAGAGTCTCCTTCACTCTGGAGGGATTGTTCTTGGAGGATACAGAGACAGACTGGCTTTTGAGTAGATTCCCCAAGTGATTCTTTGGTCTGTGGATGGGATGACTGAGCTTGTGGCTTCTTCTTTTTGGCTTTGTTATGAAGGCTCTTATTTCAGTTTCTTACCTGGTGCTGGCTCTGTCTTGATTGAGCTGTGTGTCTGCAGCCACACTAAAGATGGCATTTCTGACAGCCCATACGGCATTTAGGCAGCATCCTAAAATCAAATTAACCAGTGCGGAAAAGTTACAGTCCAACACATGCACATCAAACATTAGTATATGAAAATGGGGCAAATATTTTTGTAAGTCTGTTGTTTGCATAAATAGAGAGACCTACTCCTGAAACCCCCACAGAAAGGGTAATAACTGTGCAGATACATTAAGTATTCAATGTACATGAATATCTAATTCAGTGGTGGCCTCCTCTTCTTGAGTTTTTAGGAAAGATTAGTCCTCCTGCTTACTGCAAGGAACTGGTGTGAGAATTCTTCTGCGTGGAATTTACTGTATATCACCATATTAAAGCAAGTAGCAGTTCCAGTGATACACTAGACATTTCATCTTGACATCCATGACTACCACAGACAGTGAAAAGTGGGTTTTACCAAGGATGTATTTTGTTTGCTGTAGGTGTTGAGTTACTTAGTTGTACCTTATTCTGAATAGTGCTAATCTTATGAAGATTACAGCATGCTGGTGCTCCTGCTGCTTTTTTTCAGGATTTGACCACTACAACTGTTCTTCAGTCAAAACCAGAGCATGTTACTGGGAAGTGCAAAGGATGCTGAGTCTTGACCATTTGTTGGGAGTACTATCAGAGAACTACTGGGGGAGGTAGCACAGAGGAGGGCTGAGCAAACACTTCTATGCCTGGGCTAATATTTACAGCACCACACTCTGCAATTACAGGGCTAGAGACAGACAGCAGACATTCACAGCTAATAGTAACACCTGTGCACTACAGAAATATTAACCTAATGCAAACAACCCAGCAGAAGTTGATGTCTATATTTATGGAAAACCAAATAAAAACCTCCTCCATTTCCTAGCATGAGTGCTAGTGCCCTAAACAGCTCTGGCTGCTCATTGCCAAAGAAGGTTCAGGGCTTTGACATCCATAGCAGCTAACCCTAGTTTTCTGTTTCAGTCCCTGGGACACTTGGCCACTTCTGGCTCAGACAGTTTTACTTTTTGTTCCTATGAGTAAAGAATTCTAAACTGCCCTTGTATTTTACCTTCAGTGTGGGTCTCAGCAGGAAGGTCAGAGATGTTGGGGTGCCTGTCTGATTAAGTACAGTCATACAGCTCAATGGGTAGACTATATCTTTGGTGAGAACAATTGTAAGTCATCCTTATAACAGATCTGCTCTACTACCTTAAGTCTAAATTTTTTCAGAGGCAAGAACGTAGACAAAATAAGTAGTTTTAATAGTGCATTACACTGTATTTTGATCCAAAGACATTTAAGTGATGCACTGTGAGCCCATTTTTCCCATCCAGATATATCCATGATGCATCTCTCCTTGTCTCAAGTGAAGCTTAATCACTCCTGTAAATTTTCTCCTCTTTGCTTGTGAGAGATGGGGACATGGCAGGGCAGCAGCACAGGGGCTGTTTACTTTACATCTTATCAGCAGCATTATGTGCTTTAGAGACTACCAGGAAAGACTGAGGTACAAGCTGCTCCTACTGAGTCAACATATGCCCAGGCAGCCAGGAGGGCCAACCATGTCCTGGGGTGCATCAAGCAAAACATTGCCAGCCAGTCAAGGGAGGTGGTTATCCTGCTTTACTGTGCACTGGGGCAACCCCACCTTGAGTATTGTGTGCAGTTTTGGGCACCACAATATTAAGAATACATTAAGCTACTAGAGACCATCCAAAGGAGGCCATGAGGGTAGAGAAGGGACTGGAGGGGAAGCTTATGAGGGGTACAGCTCAGGTCACTTGGTTTGTGACCAGGAGGAGACTGAGGAGAGACCTCATTGCAGTCTTCAACATTCTTATGAGTGCAAGTAGAGGGGCAGGTGCCAATCACTTTACTCTCGTGACCAGTGACAGGATTTGAAGAAAAGGCGTGGAGCTGAGTCATGGAGGTTTAGGTTGGGTATCAGGGAAAGGTTTTTCACCCAAAGAGCAGTTGAGCACGGGAACAGGCTCCCCAGGACAGTGGTCACAGAGCCAAGCACCTGAGTTCAAGAAGTGTTTGAACAGTTTGCAGGCACATCATGGGATCCTTGGCATGTCCTGTGCAGGGCCAGGAGTTGGACTTGATGATTGTGATGGGTCTCTTCCAACTAAGCAAATGCTATTACTTTATGATTCTGGTACATACAGGACTTTGGACCACTGCACAGAGTAGCTGTACCCACATAGATGAGGCTTTCTTCACTAATTTTGCCCCTGGCCACAGGGTTTCTAGGATTTCCAATTTCTTCATCTGTCCTCAGGAAAATCCTCTCTTGCCTCCTATTCCTTCTGTTTTTTTAAAGCATCCAACAAAGTACTTGCCTGAAGAGCTATCAGCAAGAGTGTTGACAGCTGAGGAGGATACCTGAATGCACTCAGGGAGATTTTAACTGAGGTTTTTTATACAGACATGAAGGTCAGCCAGCAAAAATGTAAAGGGAGACTCTCTGGGCCATAGGCAATTGTGCTCCAGGAGACTAGGGCTGCTTCAATAATGTGTTAGAAGGCTTGCCTTCGAGGTTTGGCATGCAAGCCAAATGGATAACACGACCCAGTCAGTTTTTTTTAGTAGCCACATATAGCACAGACTCTGAATTAATTCTTGACAAACTGTTGGAAACAAGTAGTAGTCTCACAGATTGACACAAACAATTTACATGCACCAGATTATTTTTTAATTACAGGCAAATTAATGAATTAATATTCCTTAGCCTGTCCTCTTGTCTCTTTCCACACAGGTGGGTTTTTGCCTCTTCCAGGTTCCTGGGATCAGAGCCACTCTTCATGGTTTTGTCACTATTTCAACCAGTTCATGAAATAACCTGAGATATTTAAGGGTCATCTAACCCAGTGGGCCTTGAAACACATTTTTCTAAGCACTCTATCTTTGCAAACATACTTACCTTGCTATTATTAAACTGCTCTAGTGAGCGTCAGCACAGGCAGCCAGCACTCAGGAGAGCCACAAACCCATGGCTAAACCCCAAAGAGTAATTTATTTTCCTTCCTTTGCTAACTGGGGAATTCCCACAGCAAACCTTTAGCAGAGGCACACAAGGGAAGACATAGGTGCCATTAAACTGGGGTCATGCCAGAGGATCACTGGAGTGTTCACCTCTGTTTAGTAAGGATTATTTCCAGCTTCGTGTTTACAATCCTCCTCTACAGACAGTCACCTGCTTTTAATCCATTTGTTCCAACACACAGTCGCTAGCTGGCAGTTCCAATTATCACGTTGCTTTTTGCCCACCGAACTCCAACACAGAGCACACAGATCTGTTAAAACATACCGTGGTTTATATGAATGGAATGTGGGAGGTATTTCAAAAAGGACCGTGTGAACGCAGATTAACTGTATGAACTTCACATCAGGTACCAGGAACGTTTGTGTAATAAACAGCTTTAATTTGTTCTTCAAGAAACTGCACATAACTTGCTTGGTAACGTCCTTGTCGTGATTTATGTAGTGGATTCTCAGGATGAGCGGATATTGCAGCGCTGATCCACTCCCAGAAGCACGGGACAAGCGCAGGAGACCCGGCTGCAATAGTGGCAAAACAGAAGCAGAACCGATTTGAATGACTCCCTATTTTTCTCAGGCACAGAGAGCTTTCTAGGAAGACCTGCAGCTACATGCCAGGATCCACCTCCCAGCTTTTTGTAAGCACCCTCCTGGTCCACTCCCGGCAGCCCCCGCCGGCCCGAAGCCGGCTGTGCCCCGGGCGTACCGAGCGAGCCCGGCCCGGCCCGGCCGCGCTGCCCTCGCACGCCCACAGCCCGCGGACAGGAAGCGGAAGCGCGCAGCGCCTCGGTGGCGGCGATGCCGCTCGCGTGGGCCCAGCCGCGTCTTTCCGGTTCCGCCGGAGCGGCGCGGGCGGCGAGTGACGGGTCCCGGGTCCTTCCGCGGCGCCGAGGGCGGCGCGGCCCCGCCCGGCCCATGGACCGGCACAAAGTGAAGCGGCAGCGTCTGGACCGGATCTGCGAAGGTGAGGCGGGGCGGGCGCCTCTCGGCAGCTGCGGCAGCAGCGGGCGGCGGGCAGCGGCACCTGCCCTCACGGGGACCCGCTGCGCGCTTGTGGAGCTGAGCGTCCGCCTGGCCGGCGGCGAGCAGGGCCTCGCCGCACGCGGAGGCGCTGCCTACGGCCTTGTGGGAAGGGCCGGATGCTATTGACTGTCGGAGGTTCTGTGGACGTACAAGTTCTGCTCACTTAAGGGGGAAATATCTGGGCATGCTGGGATGGAGGGAGGGCCGGTCACGGGAGGAGGTATGAAGCGACTTTGTCACTCGTTTCAGGAGCCCGGAGTAAGACGGCATGCTGCTGAGCAGATCACCTCTCATATATTATTATTGATAATGCATGCTGTATTTTCCTTCATCTAAGTGGTGGTTGTGCTTTTTTTCTCAGCGTCTTTTCCCTGTGTTTTGTCTTCATGTTTTTTGCTTTGCCTAATCTGTTCCTAAATGCTATTAGCAACTTGTTGGACTAGCAGATGAGGGTTCCAGAATTCTTGTCTGTTATGTAATCACTCCTGCTGCCTTTCTTAATAGGCATACGGCCTCCTATTGTGAATGGCCCAATGCCAGCACGGCCACTGGTTGCACTCCTGGATGGACGAGATTGCACTGTGGAGATGCCCATCTTGAAGGATGTTGCTACAGTGGCATTTTGTGATGCTCAGTCAACTCAGGAAATCCATGAAAAGGTGGGCAAGAAGATGTGCAAGATTCAGAAGTAGAGCTTTGCCTCTTAGTTAACCAAACCAGATACTGATTTGGACTGGTTTTTGTTATAGGTGCTGAATGAGGCAGTGGGAGCTCTGATGTACCACACCATTACCCTTTCTCGCCAGGATCTGGAGAAATTCAAAGCCCTCAGGGTTATTGTGCGTATTGGCAGTGGCTATGACAATGTTGACATCAAATCCGCTGCAGAACTAGGTATGATGACACTGTTAGGTGTCTGTTGTGATCAGAACTGAATGTGAAATTGAACACTGAACATCTTTTTGTGCTTTATGAGTTGACTGCGTTTAAAAACTTCTATGTACAAAGATTTGGAGCTGCTCAGTATCGGGTATCTTTAGGAAGCTGACCAATAGAGGGGCTGATAGGTGGCTTAAAAGAAAGATTCTCAGTTTTCAGATTGCTCTGCTATTGATGTTGGTGTCGTTGTTGTTGTTTGGGATTCAAAAATCTGAATATGATGTCTAGCTAACTTTTGGTGAGGTGACTTTGGTCTTTTTGTGACCCCTGAGCAAACTGCTTTCTGAAAAAAGCTGCTTGCAAATGCTGATGCCGGATAAACTCATTGTAAATGCTTCATGAGTTTGCTTCTTAATTTTGCATATGCAAATAGATTCTGATACAAAACTTTATTAGTTATCCCTTTGGAATCCTAGGCATGTGAAAAGTGTCTGAATCAGGTGACAAGATGATGTTATTTACTAAACAGATGGTAGTGAGACTTCTGGACCTTTTAGTCTCGTAGGTGAGATGTATCGCTCAAGTATCCTTCCTCTTCTTTTTTAAGTTTCACAGGTGTAACAGATTCTAAAGCTTCCTTAATGTAATGCTGGTCTTGTTAAGGTTAAATCAAATACAGGTATTAGTATATAAAATTGAAATAGGCAAGCAGTGCAATTTTCAGATCTGTAAGAACAGGTGAATTTCTTATAAATGAAGAGTGTGTATTGGGCTAGTGCTTGAGTTAGGTCAAAAGAACCTTTTCATTTGGATGATTCAAAGGAATAGTCTTAAGAGTTTCTGTCAAGGTCCTTGGCTTTCATTCAGCCATATTTATGCTGAATTTGGAACCTAACCTAGTCTTAATGCTTCTCTACTTAAAGTCACCAGCCATATCCGTGATTCAAAGATTTCCCTTTTCCTCCACTGCACACTCATTAATCCAAGGTGAAATGAGTCAAAATTCCTTCACCATCAGACGGTTGCTTGCCACTTTTGCTGTGGAGTGACAGTGCAATGACCCTTACATGTGGCCAGATTTGCTTTTTAATGGGCAATTAATGGTTGTTTTCATGCTTAGCCAGGCCTTTTAATTAATTCAGAGGTAAGATACTGTTCCTTGTGTGTTCTGAATCTTCAGACCAAAAGGCTGTTGTCTGTGTTTGTTTATTACATTTAGGTATGATACTTATGTTAACACAATCTGTGTCTGGCTGTGTAACAGATGAATGCGTGGGGCTTGTCTAGAGGTGAATGAGATGGCAACCAGTGAGATTAAGAGAAATTGGTGTTTTCTATCACCCCTACTCATGTCCTCTGAGTTGTCTGTGTGGCATTATGGCAAAATTGGACATAGTTTGATAGAGAACAACAGTCAGATATCTGGGGTTGTCTGTGGCCATTGCTCTCCTAATTCTCATGGGAAAGCATGGTATGAGTTTAGCCAAATGTTTCCTCTGACTAGGCTTACGAAACAATGATGCCTTCAACCATTGCCTAGATTTAGTTTCCAGTTTTTAGCTAGGTGGTGGACTTTTGAGGTAGAAGAGTTGCCTTGGTTTGGCAAGTGACTAGGGTTATATTTGGGAATAGACCATTTTTCCATCTACTTATTTTTATTTCTTTGGTGGTTTGTCAAATGAAGGATAGCAGGAATGAAATTTTATGTTTCCAGCCTCCCCCCTCCTATTTTTTTTTTCATAGATTGTATCAAAATCTGGTTGAAGTTCTGAGCAGAGTTCCTTCTTTCCCTTTTCTGATAGTAATTTATGTTTCTAGGACTTCAATTCTGTTTGCATTACTAATTTACTTGATAGTTGTAGCCATGGGTTTTATGGTCCCTGTGTTTGTATGTTATTCTAGAGTGGGAGTGTTATGTGTTGTTATTTTTAAGCTTGACTTCAAGTGGACTTAGAGAAGCTCCTGGGACTTCTGTCTGCATGTAATTAGTTAGTTACTTATTGTTGCTCCTGGGGAGGCGGATGAGTGAGCATCTGGACCATGAGGCGTGAGGAACTCAGCCATTTGTCTCAATTCTTCTACAGGATGCCTGTTAATTTGTCAGGAGTATCTGTGGAAGGAGTGCATCTTTTTGAATGCAGGTCTTTTAAAACAGTTAGTTGCATGTATCACTTGTATGGCCCAGTTTTCTCATTTCAGCTTTTTTGTTTTTCTGCTGAGTGTGATAATCAAATACATATTTATAAGGAAGGAATGGTATTTCCTGGGGGAAATCCTGGGGGATTGAAAAGATGGCTGGTCATCTATGTTGTAGTAGAATGAGGTTCTGAAATGAATCCTGTGTTTCTTGCGTTCTGGAGTACTCAGTTATCTTTTGGCATTTGTGCTTAAAGAGCTTTATGTTGATTTAGGATTGTGATGCTAAAAATCTTATATGACCTCTATGGCTTTGCAGGCATTGCTGTTTGCAACATCCCTTCCTCCTCAGTAGAGGAGACTGCTGACTCTACCCTCTGCCACATCTTGAACCTCTATCGCCGTGTTACTTGGCTGCATCAGGCTCTGCGCGAAGGGAATCGAGCCTCCAGCGTCGAACAGATTCGAGAGGTAGCTGGAGGTGCTGTGCGTATCCGTGGGGAGACTTTGGGCATCATTGGACTCGGTAAGTGATGGGAACTAGACTGAAAAGAGAACTGTGGATGTTTTTGGGAAGCTAAGAGTCACATACTGAGAAAAGTGATAATTCTACAACTGTTCTTTGTGAAACACACTGACTCCTAAGGAATGCTAGTGCCCTATTCTGGATATCTTCAAGAGCTGGGTATATGTCAGGGGATTGGTTACTCTTTTTTCTGATTCCAGATGGTTAGAAGAATTGGAACATTTATACAGCTCTTCTCAGTGACTGTTTCCCTCTGTGCTAAGTACTGTATCAGTAGCAAAACTGCCTGAAAGGTGGCTACCAATTCCTTCTCCAAGTTCTTGTAGCCAGATTATTATCTCTGTCTCAGAGTCTAGATTTGGTTTGAAAACAGAACTGCTTCTTGACTACGTTCTGGCTATTGCATGGGGAAGAACTAGAATTAGTTACATAGGAGCAGCACTGAATAGCCTCCTCTGGATCCTTATGGCAATCCTAGGGGTTTCCAGGGCTGCAGTACCTTGGGCCCTGGTAGTAAACTTCAGTGTAGGCTCCCAGTCTACCCCAGTATCTTGTCTTTAAAGTTTGTTTTACCTTTCCTTGATGATTGTGGGTTTTCTTTTGTGAAGGCCGAGTTGGACAGGCAGTGGCTCTGCGAGCCAAGTCCTTTGGCTTCAACGTGATTTTCTATGATCCCTATCTGCCGGATGGAGTGGAGCGATCCTTGGGTTTACAACGAGTAGGAACCCTGCAGGATCTACTAATGCACAGCGATTGCATCACATTGCACTGCAGCCTGAATGAACATAACCATCACCTCATCAATGACTTCACTATTAAACAGGTGCAGCAGGAGCTTGATTTCCCCCACAGAGCACTGTGGAAATGAATGCAAACCAAAACTGCTGCTTTCACAGAGGCTGAGAGCGTGTGAATCCTGCTGCCTCTGTTGTGTGCCTCCTGCTGCCTTTGGAGGCTGGGAGCGTGTGGATCTGGGTGCCTGTGCTTTGTGCTGTATAGAATTTTATGTTAAGAGAAGAATAGGATTGGCTCTTCTTGCAAACTAGTTTCCTTTATAAAGAATATTTTAGGTGATTCCATAATTTCAAATTATCTTTAAAATAATTTACTGCACTGGTTAGAGATAGATGTGGTATGGCTGGGACAGTGTACCTTGTTTTACACAGTGCTGCCAAAGCCTCTCTGCCCAAGCCCACTGCAAAGCCAGTCTCAGGCTAAGCAGTCTATGAATGCTTTCCAGTAGTATTATGAGAGACATTTGGACATTGTAGTCCAGTTTTGTGTAGCTGGATACTTGAGTCATGGTTCCTGTCCTCTATTTTTTTTTTTTTTCTTAATGTAGTAGGATGAATATGGAGTGCAGAACTTGAGAGTTCCACTTTTGCCCTTGTTGTCTTATGGTTTTGTTTGTTGATTTTTAGAGCAAATTTCTCAAGCATTGCTTGCAGGCATTTCCCCTGTGGGAAGCTTAGCAGTGAAAGCACTCCTAGTTCCTCCAGACCTCATCTAGTCACTGCAGACTCCTGCTCATTTCCAGTAGATTTCCCAAGATTCACTTAGCTTCCATGAAAAGTCTCATTCTCAATGCATGTACTATTTTTCTTCTTTCAGATGCGTCAGGGCTGCTTCTTAGTCAACACAGCCCGAGGAGGGCTGGTAGATGAGAAAGCCTTAGCACAAGCCTTGAAAGAGGGGAGAATCAGAGGAACAGCATTGGATGTGCATGAGTCTGAGCCTTTCAGGTAATGTTGTACCTGCATGCCTGCTGCTATCTGGTGGTTCACCTAAACGGGATGGTTCTTTTGGCGGTTTGGTGGGTTTGGGTTTTTTGTGGTTTTTGTTGTTATTTGACTTACAGATGGGGTTATCACTTCTGGAAAAAAACCTTCTTCTTCCCCTCAGTTTTGCTCAGGGGCCGTTAAAAGATGCACCCAATGTTATCTGCACCCCTCACACTGCTTGGTACAGTGAACAGGCTTCCATTGAATCCAGAGAAGATGCAGCTAAAGAGATCCGTAGAGCTATTACAGGTAATGAAGATTTGCAGCTGCTGCTAAATGTTGTTAGTTCACTGCAAGGATTATGCTGATTGCTCTGAAAACTTACACTCCAGTCCCATAATCCACTTAATGAGTCGAAGTTGATAATTGTATCTTTGGCTTCTGAGAATTCTTGTACCTAGTGCCGGAGTGGCTCTTTCCCTGGGAAAGCCTTTTTACCCACATCTTCCAAATCCTTTGCAATAATTCCTTTGACAGTTTTACTGTATGTTTTTTTCCTTGAGTAGTACGTGTTGTCTCTTGAAAAAGGTGAGGCTTGGCAGTTGCAGTTTGGGGCAATAATTTTTACTTGATCATAGAAGTGGGAGGAAAATATCAGTTTCTTGCCATCTGCAGACACCAGATGATTAGAGGAGAGTCTCCTGTATCCAATGTGTCCTGTGGAAGTGGATGAAAAGATTTTGCGCTTTTCCTTTCTACTTTCCTTTGTAAATGCTGCAGGGAACAAGTCTCTCCTACCTGTTTTCTGGTGTTTTTTTGTCATTCTTGATACCTTTGCAGGTCATATACCTGACGCTTTGAGAAACTGTGTTAATAAGGAGTACTTGCTGTTAGCAGCTCAGTGGTCCAATATTGATCCTGCAACTGTCCACCCAGAACTCAATGGAGCTGCAGCTTACAGGTGAGATACATAGGTTATTCAAGCATATCTTCCTGCTGAAGTAGGCCAGGGCTTTTGAGAACTGCTTGTACCTGCAAACAGGTATGTCTCTGTTCCTATACACTCTATATGAGTTCTTTCCCGAAACTTAACAGCAGCACTTCTGAAGGTGTACGAGTATTTAACACGTACTTGGTCATATTGAGTTCCAGCTGCATATTGGTCAGTATTTCCAAATCCTTGGAAGACAAGCCCAAGAGATACCTTAATATAAGAAAGCCTGCTGAATGTCCTAAAAGAGGTCTGCAGCTCTACATTAGAAGTTGTGCATAGCATTAGGGCTATATAAAAACAAAGCACAGTTCTTACATGTAGCCCAGATACAGACTATTACTGAGTCACCGTTCCAGTGGATTTGTTCAGTAGTCTAAACAGAGTGCATTTGAGTTTATCTGCTACAAACCTGTAAAGTGATTGTGGACGGGTTGCTTCCCTTCTGTTTGTCTCCTATCTGCAAAGGTAGGAAATATATTTTCCTTCCTTCTATGAGAGAGCTAGAGAAGTTGAGATGTATTTATGGAGAGGGCATAGGGAAGCAGAATGGAAGTGATGGAAGAATAGTTCATTAGCAATTCATGACTGTCACTCTCCTATTTTTCATCTTGTATCTAGCTGTTTTATTAGTTCAGCCTCTTACTTTTTCTGTTTTGGAGCCCAATGAAGGATAACTGCAGCTTACACTCTTCCTGCTGATGGGGAGGGAATTCCTAGGCCTCCAGGTGCCTTCACAGAGTGCCTCACAATATTTTCAACTGGAGATAAATTTTGTATCTGTTTTCAAATGCTTAGTGTGTGACCTCAAACTGTCTGGGTCTGTCTGCAAACAGGTGTCATTTGGCATTAGGATACCACTGCTTCTCCTCAGCTCTGGAGACTTTTCCTGTGTTCTATCTCAGAGCGTTTCTGTTAGAAAGAGGGATTTGTTTTCAGCACGTCTGAAGGCATAGCTCCTTTTCCTTCGAATAACTCTGTTGGACAAGCTTGTAATTTCTATGTTTTTGTTGGTTTTAGGTTTCCTCCAGGAGTAGTGGGAGTAGCCAACCCTGGGCTACCAGAACCACCAGTAGTGGAAGGGATTGTAGCTCATGGGATCCCTCCTGTTTCTCACTCTGCACCACGTACTCCTTCCCCAGGAGAGACAAGCAAACTGGATGCAGACAGAGAGATTCCTGCTGACCAATAGCAGCATGTTTCTCTCCTCTCCTTTGGCAGCAGAAAAAAGTAGGAGGGCATCTCCTCCTAGGACCTTTTTAACACCCTACAGACACTGTTTCCTGTTCGCGTGGGACAGGAGAATGCATTTCCTTGCCGACAGACTTTAGCTCTTGCCTTTATTTTGTAACCTTTTAGTTATAATTTCTTGATGAATCTTTCTCCTTCTCTGGGGCATGGCAGCAGTGACCTTGCCTCCCATTGGCTTAATGAATCAGTTCTCCCATGTATGTGCTTCAGTTGTCTGTGACAGGGAACTGTCTTTGTGTGCTTGAAAATGGAAGTGAAGCCACCTGATCAGGGATGGTCCTTGGTGGTTCAAACTTAAGTGCACACTTTTCAGTTGTGACTTGTAGCTTAAATTTAATTTGGCGGAACCTCTTTTAAGTGTAGCCATGGGGAATATTAGAAAAAATATTAGTGAATTGGAGAAGTTGTGATTATTGTCTTCATTGTGCCCTTGATAAAAGGCAGCCAGGCTAAGCTCTCTGTGTTACTTTGCTTGTTTTAATTAACGTTTTCTGTGAGAACAGGTATAGTGCAGGCACCGTTAATGCTTGACCATACACAGTTTTCTCTATGCAGTTCTAGGCCTGAAGTTAAAAGTAGCACTGTCAAAGCCAGCCTTTTAAATAGTTTGGAAGGGATTAAAATGTCATCAAATGTATTTTGTTGGCAACCATGTTTGTGAGGTTTCAGAATTTTTCACCCTGGAGTCTATAACTTGGAGAAGGTAAGAAAATGCTGAAATAGGAAAAGCATGCACTGAGAGACAGCAAGTAGCAATAATGTGCAGCTGCAGTTGCAGGTTCTTCACACAAAGTACCTCGTAGTCTATGGCAGTGTTTATCCACAAGGGATCCATCACACTAGAATTCTAAGCTTTAAGAAACAGATTTTTTTTTTTTCTTTTTGCATAATTGCATCAGTTAGAAGTAACATCCAGCTGGTGGAGAAGGCAGCTTTTAACAGTCAGGAAAAAGTTTATCACCCAGAAGGTGGCTAACCACGGGAGTAGACTCCCCAAGGAGGCTGGCACAGCACCAAGCCTATCTGAGTTCAAGAAGTGTTTGGACAATGATTGTCAGTACATTGTGGGATTCTTGGGGTGTCTTGTGCAAGGCCAGGAGATGAACTCCATGATCCTGATGGCTCCCTTCCAACTCAGCATAGTCTATAATTTTGTGATATACTCATCTCTATAGCAGGGTAGGGCAGCAGGGCAACGCAAGACAGCAGTTTGTTTTAAATGAATAGGCTTTGTGATACTAAAAGGAGAATTAATACTTGCAGTTTTTCACCTGAAGCCAAGGCAGGATTGTTGCTGGCAAGTCTTCTCCATTTCACAAATGACTGAATATGAATCGCTTCTTTAAGGGGTGTGGAGTCTTCAGCAAAGAGGTTCCACAGGAGAATATTTTTCTTTAATTTCACATCTTCCTTTAATTTCATCTTGTTACACTTCAGTTATAGTCTTTCCATGCGCAAGATGTAAGAATATCTGATTGATTTGTTTATGTTGTTTGGATATATTAAAGTAGGTGCTGTATGGGAGGCATACCCTATGTGTGGGTTTCTCTGCCTCCCTTGATTATTCTCTCTGTTGTGTTTCTGTGACTGGAAGCTGAACAGATGGGAACAGACTGGTGAAAGAACTTGAAGTATGGACAAAATCTTCTGTTTAGGCTGTTTAGTTTAGGAAGGTAAGGAAAGCTTTCAGAATAACTAAGTTCTCAGATTTTTTGTTTCTGGTTTAATTTTTTTTTTCCAATACTGCCTTCTCTATAGTGGCTTACTACTAATACAGTGATTCATTCCTTTCTCCTCCCCTTCTCCACTCCTCTCAGAAATTCAAGAAAAGAAAATAGTCAAGAAGTAAACTTCAGGTGTTTTCTTAAAAATTTTACACTTGAGCTGTTTAGTATTAGTGAGATAATACTAGTTTTCTAGTGCTGAGTATCTTTTTTTGATAAGGTATTTGTCTCAGTGAAGATTCTTTGCTTCTATGTTTTTGTGGATGATTCTACTTCAAATTCATATACCTCCTTGGCTGCTCAGGTCTAGCAGATCAGACTGAGACTGGTGGTAGGCATGAGTTACAGGAGAACTTTTTCTGAACAAAAGCCTGGAGCTCAGAAGCCCATTGATTGCAGGTGTACCTAAAATAACCATCAGCACTCTCCTGGATTCTCTAATCTCTAGGAAATTCAGATTTCATAAGCTGCTGGCTCAGAAAGATCTTCTGACAGGCAGGTGTGGAAAAGTTTTCAGAGAGCTCATCTTCTATTACCACATTAGGGAAGCAGTCTGTCAATAACTACTCTTTATTTGCTGCTGAAAATTCCTGCCCTGCTTAGGGGTTCAGGACTGAGATTATTTTGTGGTAAGGGGCTTCTAGTTATGAGCTTTGAGGATCAGAGTACATTGACCTTGTCTTTTCTAGAGCACAATGCAAGATAGATTTATTTTTTTAGAAGAGGCAATTTATTTTTTTTTCTTTGTTACTGCAAGTATCTCTATAGAAAGTCAAATAACTGAGCAGAGAAAGAGTAGAAAAATTTCATTTGAGGGAAACATGAGTTTCTCAGTTCATATTTTTGGTGGCTAGATGCACTAGTGACTAGTAAGCATAGGAATTAAATGATTGATGACGTAAGAAATATTTCCAGTTATGGGTACCAAGGAGTTGAAGCTGACAGCATTGATAGTGGCTCGCTCTATCCAACACAATGTACACTTGTTATTGGATATGACAGTAATTTTCTTCTTGGTTAAAGCCACAGCAGAAAATGTTGAGGTAAAAATGAACAGAACCCTCGTCTTGCCCTCAAAGAAGGACTCTCTTTGCATTTATAGGATTACTCTGCTTGTGTGCTGTTTGTACCTCTGCTGACAGCCTGAACCTATTATCACCAGACAAAGGCTGTTCTGAATGGATAGCTCAAAGAAAAATTTACTGGTACTAAAGCATCCTGAGATCTTCTTTCCCCGGGTGCCAAGTACTTTGTCAGCACTCTTTGTTGTGTGATACACTGAACTTGCAGCTCCCCCTTCCAAGCTTAGTGCAGTATACAGAAATGGAGTGACTTTTTTTTTTAATGCCTTCTTTCAGAACTACTGCAGAGCTTTAATCCCAAAGAACAGGAGTCTCCCAGGGTGAGGCAGGCGTTCCCTAGCCGCACTAATCTGCTTACAGGAGGTGCTCACACTATCCCAAGGTACATTCTGTTTGTCAGGGTCACTGCTGCTGACCAGCTTTTTTTATAGAGGACTCAGAGTTTCAGAAATATATTTTTGTAGACAATGATTAAACTGTGAAACATTGAAATAAAGCATGTAAACAAAAATTTACAGCACTGTCCTCTGTACGGATGTTTTCCTCACTTCAGTTCTCTCCTGGCTCATTAGAAAATGTTTGATTACTGATCTTGGATATATTTTAATAAAGTTCTCCAAAGAACATGGCTGCTGTCTATGGAAGGGGTAGCCTTAGATACAGTATTGAAAAGGAGGGGTGAAAACCTGTACAGGTGAGTGTCCGCATCTCAAATTATTTAAATTCCACAAAATCGGTCCCTGGATCAGCCACTGTGGAAAGTTACTTTCTTTGTATGCTGTAGCATTGACCATCACTCAAGGCTGTGCAGGTGGCAGTCTGGAGAAGAAGCCATGTTCAGTGCCTAAGGGACACCTTTGGATGTAGGGTGCTGGTTACTTACCTGATTTCTCACAAGCTGAAATTGTGATATCTGTTTTGCAGCCATTTAAGTATGTAGTTTAGCAGCAGTAGCTGTCTTTACCCTTTCACAGTAAAGCAGTATTTGAAATTAACACACAGCTTATGAAACTATTTTTTCTAACTTGTAGTAGAGGTTGGTGCAACAGAATTAGCATAGAAAAGTTGTTAGGTATTTTTTAAATTGAATTTAATTCACGTTTTATGACTTATGCTGTCTGGGTCATGACACTTAGGAAACCCCTAGTACTGCTGAATTTTATCACTGCTGGCCCACCTGGTGCTGCATGCCATTGGAATATCCAGCACCATGCTTGGGAGATGGGAAATGCCGGTCTGCTTTATTACAGTAATGGGAGTCTGAACTGGTGGAATGGGAAGGGGCATAGGGGCACTTGGAATCCTTCACATGGTGGTACTATTTGTCGTGCACAGCTGATGATATTACTGTTTCAGTAAAGAAACTTATGACATGAGGACAAAGACTGGTCTTCAAAGAATGTAGCAGATCTTGGATTTACCATGGCACTCACTTAGATGTAAGACATAATGGCTCTGCTACCATTCAGTAATGTTTCATTTAAGTACTGTACTTAGAAAAATGGGAGGGGAGTTAGTAAATCTAATGGTGTGTAGCAAATCAAAACTCAGAGATGCTGTACAGCACAGGAGGAGAGCACGGCGTGCTAGTGCCACTGATACTTTGAAGTTTTGCGTAGTTGTTCAGTTGGTATTAGGCATTGCCTTACCCATGTTCCAGTCAGTAAATTGCATCCCTTTAACTAGAAAGTAACAAAGAGGAAATGTCATCCGCTTGAAACAACTGGGCACAATCATTTGAATAAATGGAAGTGAAAGCAAGCAAGTTGTCTTTGCTGTTGCTAATTCAGTGTCAAATGGGACTCTGCCAGAGTGAAGAAACAGTATGTGCAAAAGAGCAACCTACTTTCACAAGAGTATCCTTGTGCTGGTATGGAGTATAGCATCTGCTCCTCATTACAGTTCCTAGCACTGCTACTGTGCCTTTACTGCGAAAGCAGAAACAGATGTAAAATCACATGTCATTTTTCTAACTATAAGATGCTAAAGTATTTTGTGGTTCATGTTGAAAAGAGGCAGGTTTAGGACATTGAGCTGTGCTACATGATAACTGTTCAGATTTATGAGCTAAGCATGACAGCTGAATTCATTCACCTACTGATTTTGTATCTTAATTGCTTCCTAAATGCACCTGCTTTCCCAAAATCTGCCTCACTGGAAAGTGAAGCACCCCGCTCTGTGCGGTGCTGCCGGTCCTCTGGGGCCAGCAGCAGTTACGCATGCTATCTGTGGGATCCTGCCTGAGACGCGGGCACTGGTTCTCCTATGTGTTTACATCAAAATTTAGGATACAACTCCTTCATTTCTGCGATAATTCCAGGTTTTGGATTTGGGGGTCGTGTGGGATCCTGCCCAGGCAAGGCCCACGCCCGCCGACGGGCGCTCCCGCTCCGCCACGAGGCCCGTCCCTCCCGACGGCCCCTCGGACCGCCCGGGTCCCGCCTGTCCCGCGCGGGGCCTTGTGGGGCCGGGTCGATCGCGCAGTGCACGCCGGGACGGCGGCGGGCGGCGCTCGGGCCCAGCGCGGGGCAGGAGCCTCTCGGTGCCTCGGGCGGCGGCTGCGGCCGGAGCGCTCGGGCGGCGGCGGCGCCTCTGCCCGGCGGGGATGGCGGACGCGGCGGCCTCTCCCGTGGGGAAGCGGCTTCTGCTGCTGCTGGCGGCGGGGCCGGGCGAAGGCGAGACGGCGGGGTCGGAGCCGGGGCCTGCGCTGCCCGCACGGGCCTGGCGGAGCGGCACCGTGAGGGCCATGAGCGGAGCAGTGCCCCAGGACCTGGCGGTAAGGCCCGGGGCGAGAGTGGGGTACACAGTACCGTGGACGGGGCCGCGGGTCGAGCCTCCCGTGAGGGCCGCGGACGGTCCGGGCTAGACTGGGGGCGGGCGGGGTGCTGCGGCCGAACTGTGCCGGCGGCCCCCTCCGGACGCGCTCCGGGGCTGGAAGCGACGGCTCCAGCCTGCGACGAGCGCAGCGGCGGAGCGACCGGGCAGATATGTGAGGGGTCCGGTACCGCCGGTGCGCTGGTTGGAAGTAACATAGGTGTAAAACAAATACGTCTGGGACATTTCTGCTGCTGATGGATATGTATGTATATAACACCAAAGCGTTGTTTTGGTTTTTTTTTTAGGTTGTTTCGTTTTGTTTTTCCCCCGGGAAGATGTTAAGTATGCTCGATCACCATGAATTATATATGAAAATACATATTGAGTGCTGACTTTTGAGTGAGGCTCATCCATTTGAGTTTTTCTCAGGTTTTGTATTTAGTTGTAGGAATTTGGGCTTCATGTAATGTATTTAAGCACTCTAGCATTTGTCTGGTTTTTTTTCTAGTATAGCTCAGTGAAACGTTTGGGTGGAGATCCTAAAAATGTATTGGTGGAGCGTCTCTTTGCATGTGTCAATTCTGCAGGTACTTGCTTTAAGTGCTGGCATGCTTTGGAGGGCCGCGTCTGATTTAGTGTCACATGGTAGTAGGAATGAGGTTCTGTGTTTGTGAAGAGTTTTAGTTCTCTTTATGATCAGTTTTTAAAGAATTAGTAGTTACCATAAGTTCTTTGGGCTTGTTTGGAGAGTTCCAGATTTGAGCTGTTACCTTGACATCTATCCTCTAGTGTTAGTGCTTTCTTGTCCTTGTTGTGGAACTGCACCTACGGCTGTCAGTACAAAGCAGTGTGCTAGGTTTGACTCCCAAATTGGCTGGGCCTGGCACCCTGTGTCTGCAGGTGAGAGCTGCGGTTGTGTACTCTAGCTGCTGCCGCCTAAGTTGTTCGAGGAAGAGGAAGGAAAAGCCCATGCATAAAGGGTTTCTTCAAAAGGGAAATGTGTCTGGTGTTTGAGACTATCTCAATTGTGAAAGTGTGTCGGGGCTGAGATCCAGCTGAAGAGCCGCTCTTGTAGCAGACTGCATTGAACATGTGTGTCATCAGTAGTCTTGCATTTTCATTGGTGTGTGAATTCATTACCTTCATTCAGCACTGCAGTTCTCTCCCCAGCTCCTTTCATCAGTACCCTTCCACTTAATACTGTTTCAGGGGTGTAGCTGTCTCTAAACAGTGTATTCTCAAAAATCTATGCAGGAACTGCAAGATGTGAAATGTGTAAAATAGTCGAGGCAGAATTTAGAGTAATGTGGAACATTCAGTGTTTTCATGGACTCTTCCATGCATGATGAATGCTGCTGTGACAATGGCAATGATATGCTATTGGAAAAGAGTTCTCTTTAAAGTAATTCTGTCAGAAGTGATGAGTGGGCAGGCACCAAGCAGTCAACCACTGTTTAGGAAATACTCTTCTGAGGTAACAATGTGGACTAGGTGTGATAAAGGCTGGGAAAAATTTATTTTCTACTGTTTGGTCTACATAAGTCTGTCTTTTCTCATAGTATCCTGCAAGGATGATACCAATTGCTAGCCTGTAGTCTCATGTTGGGCTTATAGAAGTGCAAAAGTGCAGTTGAATACCTTTCTAGGGCAGAAATCTTGGGAATAGACAAGAAGTATAAAACTTAAAAGTATGGGTTTCGTTGTTTGTGTTTTTTTGGTTTTTTTTTTTTTTTTTTCCCTGGTAGAGTAAAGCCTCTGAGAGATCTTTGGGTTTTTTCACCCTGTATAATTTTGGTTACAGAGAGTAGCTCTTAGACCTTCTTACTTTGATATAATGTGGAGTAACCTAATTGTGGTTAGTCCACAAAAAAATACATATTAAGGTCAGTCATAGTTGTCATCCCATATTCAGAGCATCTAGAAGAAATCCTGAGGAAAAATTATGCTGCTATCAGAAAACAGATTTACCTCTTCTAAATGGAAACAGGTATTACCCTCTTTCTCAAAATGATTACTAGAACAGGATCATTAAAGACCTTTTGAGCTTTATCTCAGTCTGTTCCTAATATTGTAAAAGTGCATGCTAATGGGAAAATAAGTCAATGTGTCACATGAAGGACAGTACTGCTTTTCTTATGTGGAATACAAGTATGAGAGATCACTGTTTTAATGGATAGGCAAGCTCTGCAATACCATAAAAGTTAGGAGGCCTGGGACACGAAGTGTTTTGAGTGGGGACTACTGGCAAAATAGCATAAATATAGTATTAAGAAACCTATAGGCCCACTGAAAATGGAAAGATGTTCAGTCTAATTTCCACTATATTGCTGAAAATTGTTTAGTTGGTGGAAGGATATCTTGGAAGGTCTGACACTGTTTCTCAGCAGGGCAGCTTAAGCAGTAATGGAGTTCAAGAATTCATCAAGAATTCTTGATGAATTCATATTCTTCCCTTGGGGTTTGACCTTTTGAGTCTGGGGGGAGGAATGGAGTAGAGGAGTTAAGTGGTCTCTAGTACTTCTTTTAATATGGTGTATTGGTAAATACATAAAGCAGAGAGTTGTTTGTCTCTGGTTAGCCTTGTTGCTTCCCAGTGATGGTTACAAAAACCTGTTTTGATATCCAGCTTAAAGTGTTCCTTAACTGATTAGTAATTTTTTGCTGTTCATCTGACATGTTTGATTATATTTGGCAAGTGTGTAAGTTCTGTAGATGAGAGATTGGAATGTGACTTTTCTAACAGATAATAGCTCCAGTTTTTAGGACATGGAATGAGATTTGAAACCTTAGCATTCTTGCTGTGTAATTTCAAATTATTTTAACAGTTGTCCTTTGTGATAGGAAAGAAAAAAGGGAATGATAGAATAGTGATTTAGATTTGTAGTGTGTATAGTGTGGTTTATATTGTTACACTTGTAAATAAGATCATTAAAAATCTAGCAAGTAGGTAATTCTGGGTAATCTCATGCCATCCAAAATATTTGCATTTGTTCAGGGAGTTTAATAACGTACAAGACAAGACAAAGCTTCTGATTTAGAATGAGTTTTGCAAACACAAACCCAGGCTGAAGCATTTAGTTCTGTGAATGCCAGTTAACCATACTGATACAGGCTGTCTATTGAAGTGCCAAGTAATAGTGTTGAGATTCTCTAAAAAATCCTACTGTGAAAGAGGCTTGCATTGAGTCATCATTGGTATTTCGGGATGAACAATTTTCATGTCTTTAATTTTGTATAGGAAAACACAGCATTTGGAGCCAGTGATGTATGTTTGGGCTTAAATAGTTTTTCATAGGTTAGTGATGGTTAATTTGATTCCTGTAGCTATGTAGATGTATTCTCAGTAATAACATTGCAATACTTGCCCTGATTTTTCTTACTAAAATTGTGGTCTCGTTTTCCATAAGGATTATAGGAATCTTATTTTCTATCAAGTGTCTGAAAAGAGATGATTATTATTTTTTTTTTAAATCAGATCTTTGTGGAATTCGATGGCTGTAACTGGAAACAACATGCGTGGGTGAAAGTCCATGCTGAAGAAGTTATAGTGTTGCTGCTGGAAGGATCATTGGTTTGGGCACCTCGAAATGATCCTGTTGTGCTTCAGGGGACTAGAACCTCGCAGGCGCAGTGGCCTGCGCTGGTGAGTATTTGACCAGAAGCCCTAAGATCCTCAGAGATCATCAGCTCCACTGTGAAGCTCAATGCTTGGATATTGTACAGGGCACCATTTTGCAGGTTCAAAAATTGCTTGGGGCATGGACTTTTACTAATATGAGTTCCTTAATTGGTACTTAATAGTGCCTTTGGGAAGGCATTGGAGAGGCAGTATGCTTCCAGTTCCTACCCCAGAACTTGCTATGACATATTGTACAGAAAAGTGATATTTACTGTTTAAAGTTAGTCTCTGAAGAGATGTGTTATATATCTGAAAAGATTATTTTCCCCTATTTTAAAACCTTGTGTATGTCTAGGCTTTTATGAATTGTGAGAATAAGCCTTTTGGTCTTATGAAGGACTTTCCAGAGCTCTGTATGGTAAAGGCTGTTGCATCAATTGAATAGGCATACCAGAAGGCAATCTTCAGAAAGAGAATGCATGCTGTGCCTGATATATAAACCATAAATTGGCCACTCCTAATCTAAAAAATCTATTTCTGTTTTGTTGTCAGCATTAACTAACGTGACGCGCAAAATTTTCTCATGTTTCATGATGTGGTTAACCATATTGCTATTTACATGGCAGTTACATGTCATGACACTTAAAAACAAAGCCAGTTTATTTTAGCTAGCATATCTGAATATACCCATTCTGCAAACATCTTGATGAGTAGTATATAGTGAAGAGCATTCCTTATATATTTCTTCTCTTAGTGACTTCTGAAGAGGAACGATCATTATATGTGGGAATCCTTACCTCATTTTTATGCTGTTTAATTTTTATTATTTGCCCCTTTTGTTTCTGTTGACCTCCCACAGGCCTTGGACTGCTTGGTACCCTACTCTCTGCTTTTTAATACATTTTGTACATGGATACATTGAAACGTTTTTTCCTGTCAAGGATCGTGTGCCTTGGTAGAATTTGAATTTAATGTTTTGAATGGGCATTCAGGCTCAAAGCACTAAGTTCATCACTGCATCTTTCTCTGAGGATTTCTTTTATTGTGCTTGGCTTAAGGCAGAAGAAGATCAGGCCTTGACAGCAGTGATTCTGTAGAGAGTGTTTTTTCCATAGGTGAAGTTTGCTGTTGGTGTATTTCCAGCTTGTCTCCAAAAATGAACTCCAGTTAGTTTCATCTGGGAAGCTGTTTTTACACAGGATCAGCGTCTTTCAGTTCATTTCCAAATTGGTCAAAATCTGAGTGATTTGGGGGTGTTACCATGTTCTGCATGCCGACTGTGTAATTCCAGACTCTTTCCACTACAAGTCAAGGTTTATCTGTAGGCTTGCTGAAAAAATGTTTCCATCCCCTGTACTCTGGACAGCCACGTGAGCGTTGGAGCTTTCTCTAGGTACTACAGGCCTACTCAGATAACTGCATGGGAATGCAGATTGGAGTTAGTCAAAGCACCAGAGTACATACTTGCAATGGGAAACCAACTGCTTAGCATTACAAAGGGAATGGTATGTTTCAGGAGTGTGGGGGATGGTGCGTTTTGGTTCTTTTTTTTTTTTTTTTTTTTTTTTTTTTTAAGATATATCACTTATGAATGTGTTTTCATTCTTCATTTTCTCTTTTTTGTAATCCTGTTTGCTTTCAGGAGAGAGTTTTGTGTAAACTGAGTAACTAAATCTTTATATTTATTCTGTTGTGGGAGAATGGAATGTAAACAAACTTGATGAGAGCTGTTAAGGGAAAAATGTCATGAATACTTGTCTTAAAATCATGTAGGTGAGAGCATGAGACAAGTAACACATTTCAAAGACTCTGGTTGTCAACTTGCTCTTCCGTCAGCAAGTTATGTTATAAGGTTGTCTGATTCTACTATTACAAGGTTTCTGAATTCACTAGGTATTTTTAATGATTTGCTCTGCATCTTGAACATCAGTAATACGCTTGCTATGAACTTCAGCTTTTCACAAACCACTAGCCAGGCTATATCTGAAATATGTTAGATAGTTTGAACTATTAACCAAAGCTTTTTTTAACCTTAACCAAAGCTTTTTTTTTTTAAACCTGAGCATCAGAAGGTGCTTCCCTATGAAAAACCAAACACCCCCACAGATGTTTTCATTTCTTCTTTAAGATTTACTGAAAAAGTGGATCCAGTTGTCTGTAATTCCTGCTTGTAATGCAAGAATTACTGGCTTAGACATAATGACTAGTATTTTACATTAAAACTCAAGTACTGGGCAGTACAAGTTGAGAGATGACAATTTTAAATTTTTTAAAACCCTGAGTAGTATGAAATCGACTGTTGTTGGCCTATATGTGTGCTCAGTCATTTTGGTAACTTCTTTTTTTTGTTGTTCATCACAGACCTTTACTCCTCTAGTAGATAAGCTGGGGTTAGGCTCTGTGGTCCCAGTGGAGTTTCTTCTGGACAGACATTTACGTTTCCTGTCTGATGCCAGTGGATTACGTTTATTTCAGGTATTTGAACTATGTTCAGTTGAAATGTAAATTTAGCCTAGTGCTATGCTTGTCAGATTAGTTTTGGGGTTTTATTTACTGTTTCAACAACATCCCCATCTTTCTCCTTTCACTGCCCTCTCACATATTTGTATTTGTTTCCCTGCCTTTCAAGATCCTTACACTGACCTCTCTTTGCATTCAAAAAGTACTGACACTCTCTACATGGTTCAATTGGAGAGCTACCTGTCATTGTGTAGCTGTTAATTACAGTGGAAGTTTTGTCCTCAGAATTTCTATATACAGCTTTTGCATAGTTAATTCCCTTATTACTCCTGGCATGTTCAGTAATATTTTTCTTAATTTTACTTTTTTTTTATTTTGTCAATCTGACTGCAGTCCAAGAGGAGCTGTTTTGTAAAAACTAATGTTTCTATTATCCAAGAAGACTATACTTTATTAAAACTGTTTGTTTTTGGCAGATGGGAACAGAGAGTCAAAATCAGATTCTACAGGAGCAGCCTTCCCTAAGAGAATCTGTCAACGCGCTGATCAGTGACCAGAAGCTTCAGGAGATATTTAGTAGAGGTGAGGCGTGTTTTCTTTCTCAGAGCTACTTTGTTGTGCAGCCGCTGTAAGGCTGCGCTGGAGTTTGTGAAGGGGGATAGCAACAGTGTCTGTTACTGTTTCATTTGGAGGTCAATTTTCCGTATTTTGCAAGTCCTTTACAAAGTAACTTTATTTTATTACCGATACAGGTAAGCAGTTGCTTAGATACAACCAGAAATACCTACTGGGAATGGTGGCGTAACGTGTAGTTAAAGTATGGCAACGTCTGTGTATTTACGACTTCCCTATTTTAAGTTTTACTTTTGAATTTTTAAAGTGTTGGTCCTTTTCTATGGTTGTGTTCTGTAACTGTGGGAACTTCAAAGTGAAGTTCCTTTGTAGCTGCTGATCCTCAGAAACTTTCCTTGTAATAGCAATTCAAATTTTGACGTTTTGATAGTTAATACATCAGTTGTTTAAGTTGAATATATGTGTGGATGTGGCTGGTCAGCATAGAGTTAATATCTGTTGTCTGGATTGTGTATTAGGGTTAAGCCTGATTGTGGCTTTGGTTGTCAGATTTGGGTCATCTTGGTCAAGTACTAAAATAATTTCTATCCAGAGTTCATGTGCCAGAGAGCCACCCTACAGACAGACCACTGTCTTACATCTGAAGGAAGATGTAGTTCTTCACGGGAATTTGGTGCCTTTTGGTCAGATAAAACGTGTGTTCATAGAAGTTCTGAGGACCATACTTCTTTGATGAGCAAGTAGCTTAAGAATTGTCCAGTTTGAAGCCTTCTTCTAAAGTGCCTAGTTCTGGCTGTGCCGCATACAGGTTGTTGCATCATGTAGATTTTGATGATCCAAGATAAGCAGAGGTTTTATTTTGTCTAGACTTAGGGTGGGAGGAAAGATCAGCACGCCGATCTGGAGAGCAAGGGCAGGGTGAGAGGAAACCTTTCTGTAGATGATCTGTTATCTGTGTGAAAGAGCTAAGTCTGGTTGGTTAAGAGATGTTGGATATCCGAATATATGTTTTTACTCTGAAATGCATAGCTTTTTATCTGGGATTTGAAACATCTGGGCTAAGTCAGAATACTGGGACTGTTCACTGGATTGATGGTGCCTAATTACTAACCTGTAGGTTAGAAAACAAAAGAATTTAGTTAGCAAGGAACGCCCATGTAGCTTGATTTTGTCAAAGGAGTGAGTTAATTTTGGTCTTTCACGTTTGGGTTTTTTAATGTGTAAGCTATATTCATGAGTTACAGCAATGAGGACCTATTGACTTTTTAGGATAAAATGCCTGCTTACACAGGATTTGCAGCAGAAGCCCTGGTGTTTTAATTTCTTTCCACCTGGAAGATGACCCTTCAAGCCCTAATTAAGTGCACAGAACCATTTTATTGTATGACACAAAACTTGTTTGGAAAATGTCCTCAAAGTCCTTTTTTTCCAGGTCCTTACAGTGTCCAAGGCCAGCGAGTTAAAGTTTATCAACCAGAGGATGAAAATAGCTGGCTCTGTTGTGTTGTGAGCCACCAAGACCCAATAACTCGTCTTATGGAAGTGTCTGTGACTGAGGTAAAAGTATGAAGTGCTACTTTGGTGTTCCTAAAATACCATTCCTCAATATCTGTATGTGGAGAATGACAGCTTCACCAAGACTTGTTATTTTGGGTTGTTTTTCTGCTTTGAGAGATAAGTAATTATTTATGTTGTGATTCACAGTTTTTTTTTTTTTCCTATTAGGATGACTTTCTTGAAAAAATGATGTCACACAGGTCACTTCTATTAAAAAAAAAAAAAAGCTGTAAGAGTTTCATTGGAAATTAGTGCCGTAAGAAAAAATATTGGAAATTACTCTCCAGAAGAGAAAGCATGCTGATGCATAGAAAGTTACCTTCTGGGTCCCTTACATTGTGGTTTTCCTATGCCTTCTCTTGGTTTCCATCTGACATACTGTACAAATAGTTTGAAACAATTTTAGCAAAGCAGATGAATTTATATATTTTAGCTCAGACTATTTACTTTTGCTCTGTTCCTATCAGTAAACCTGTGTACAGCACAGAGAGTCTGCACTGCTAGTTGCTGGTTTTTATTATGTGCTTCTGTGCAGTCTGACAGGTAGCTCAGTCTTGCCAGTGGCCTGCTCCTGACAGCTTCCTTTTTCCAGAACAACTGGGAGCAGGTCCATGGTGCTGTCTAGCAGTAGCATGCATCTTGGTTTTTAGATCCCTTCTTGTGTCTTGCACCCACTGCCCCTGTACCCTTTTCCATGTGTAGTTGGAATGCACTGAATGAGCAGTAATCCTACACTCTGACCACTGCTATTGCTGGCACACAGGGAAAAAAGTATACTTTTTATGGTGAATCAGCATAGTACTTTGGAGAGGCGTAACAATTGTGGAGTTATGTGCATTCAGCAGATATGTGCTAGGAAGCACAGAGTTTCCTGTGTACTTACTGTGAAATAGAAAGGAACCTCCAAGAACAGTTACAGAGATTGGATATGCGTTGCTTCTTTTGAGGAGACGCTGATGAGGATACTTGGGCTAAACTGATGTGCTTCTTCCAGTAGTCCTTTCTAGATCTAAGGGAGTGAACATATGTGTAACAATGTTAAATGAAATTCAAGATTTACATTTAATGCAATGAATACCTTTAGAAATGCTCAACAGAGCAAATATACAAACAGTGGTAGGAATCAAATCTGAAAGTTTTTGAAATAGAGAAGGAGCAAAAGGATAGAAGGTAAACTGGAAGGCTGTAGTATTACTAAGAAAGTGACATAGTAAAAGGTAAATAAAGATAGTAAAAGGTAAAGAAGTAAAAGAAGAAAAGGTAAATGGGAGAGGGCCTGCACAGTAACAGTGTGTTTAAGTCTCTTATGTTGATACTATATACTTTGAATTTAAAACTAACCTCTGCTTTTCTTTTTCCTACTTCCTCATTATCAATCTGTCTGAAAATTAGAGTGGTGAGATCAAGTCGGTGGATCCTCGACTGATTCACGTGGTGATGGATAACACGTCTCCAGGCGAGGTAGTACAGCAGTTCTTTCAGGTCTTGTATATACAGTGTGCAACTTCGTAAAATTTTTGATGTGAAATAAGTAAAATCTGATGCAGCGTTGACTGTGGATTTTGGATAATTTTAGTAAATTTCCTCTTAAAGTTTGAACAGGAAAAATTTGTTTACCATTTTGATGATCGTAGTTTTCTTTAAGCTATCTTCTCTTTTTTTTCAGGCCTGTTTACTAAATTTAGCATGGATCTTAGAGGGATGATCAGTAGCGATGTAACCATGGTGGTTGTACTCCATTTTAAGGTGGAGTGTTGCTGCCTTTTTCCAATAGGATCATTCTGTGCTCCTTCACAGACCTTTTAAGGCATTTCTAAAAATTGCCATCTGGCTGCTGTGCCTTGTAAGCAGGCTTATGTGTTTATGGCATTTCACTGCCTCGATTGAGATGTCCCATGATAATGGTTGAACCTGAATTTTTACCCTAGACCAAAGGGCAAGCTACCTCCTGCAGTTAAATATTGTAGGCTTTGTGTAATGAACAGAAAGTGTGCCATTCAAAAGAATCATGGGGTTTATGCTTGGAGCAAAAATTAGTGTGCAGGTGGTATTCATACATCACGAAGAGCTTTGTTGGAGTATTGCGTGTTTCTCAGAATTGGCTAGGATGTGGTTCATGCTGCAGCAAGGTAGCTCAGCTAAAAAATCACTTGTGCAGATCTTACTCTAGTACAAAAAAGACAGGACTACGCTTAATGCTTGTGTTCTGTGCTCATATATCATCTCTCTTTAGATGTCTCAATTTGTGATAAAGTGTTCCTAAACTTCAAAGCAGTGTAATATATTCTGTTCTAACAGAAGAAAGTTCTCTTGAATGGGTATCTGGACCGTTCTGTTTACTGATTGCATGGCTTTGTCTGTTATAGGGAGGGGGCCTAAAAGCAACTAAATCATCATCTAAAGGGAAAAAGAAGAAGGAAAGCCTGGAGGGAAAGGATGGAAGGAGGAGGAAAAATGTATCAGATCCTGGTTGTGATCCTGCAACAAAGAAGCTGAAGGAGAGGGGTGAGGCAGACAGCAATGGTAGTGATGGAGGTGAGGCAAGCAGAGGTCCCTGGAAAGGAGTCTCCGGTAGTGAAACAGGACTGGATCCAAGGGCCAAGCAGTTGCCTTCATTTCTTCCTCAGATTAGTCGCAATATTCGTTTTGCTACTTACACCAAAGAGAATGGCCGAACATTAGTAGTCCAAGACGAGCCAGTTGGTGGTGACACACCGTTGCCCTTCACTCCATTTTCTTCTGTGGCTGGACAGCCATTACAAGTTGGATCTGGGTGTAAAGAGGCAGGAAAATCACTGGAACAGGTTGGCCAAGGCACAGTGACTTCTGCAACCGCAGTTACTACAACTGCTTTGACACCGACAACTGTGAGGATCTCTGATACCAGTTTGCCAGCTGTTAGTGGACAGGAGAAACTGAAAACAGTCCGATCACAAGCCCAGGGAGAGGTGAGTAGCTCATGATCCCACTTGTTCTAGAAAGATTTACATGTTTGCAACAGATGTTCTGCAATATACTCTTGTTGAAATGTGTGTCCATGGAACTGAAAAAACTACTTTTTCTCTCATGAGTCCATCTCCTCCCAAAGAAAACCAGTTATCTGACCTAAGAAATTACTCAAAAGAAAATTGAGATAATTGGTGAAGGAGTAGTAAGAGAGAACTGCAGCACTCTTGTGCTTATCCAGCCTCAGTCTGAGAAATGCAGCTTTAAAATAATGCTAAGCACTGCACTTAATTAATTTTGTTGTGTCATACAGAAGACAGCCCTCTTTAAAATCTCTTGCCTTTATATAAACAAATCTGCACGCACATGTACACTGAATTGAACATTCAAGTTACTTAAAGAAAAAAAGCCTCAAAACCAGAAAAACAATGAGCCTACATTTAGAAGACCTTTAAAAGATGCCTGTCTTGTGTGTTAGAGCTGTGTTACCTGTATAGTAGAAAAAGGAGCCAGTTGCATTGTGCAGGGACACTAGTGACCAGTTGGATGTGTTGCACAGAGTCTGCGGTTGTATTTAGCATGACCTTGAAATAAAATTGTGTTAATGATGAGCAGATTTCTAAGTGGAAACTCAAAGAAAAGGAGTAGAGCTGATCTAAATGATTCTATGAGGAACTAGTCACAGTATATAATCAGTTATAGTAGGACTGTCAGAATTGGAAAATCTGATCAAGTACCAATTGAGAAGAGAGCAAGTGAATATTCTATATCACGGTTATGGTTCTAGTAGAAATCTGTCATTCACAAAACTTTCCTGTATTTAATGGTCATAAAAAGTAAGTATTTTGTGCTTAACCTCTACTGAGTTGTTCCCTGGAAGGCTCCACATCCTAGGCATCTGTCTACCTGCGCGCAGATGTGAGTTGTGGGGATCAGGAATAGTTTGTCTGCTAACTGCTAGGGGCTTGCTTTGTTTACTTAACTTGCAAACTAAGATACTTATTTCAGGGGTGCTACTTAAGTAGATGAAGCTTATCAGAATGCTCTTGGGGAGGGTGAAAAATTGGAGGGTATTAAAAAATAATTTCAATTATGGTTCCCTTTTTGTTGATTTGAATTCAAATTATCAGCAGTTTTACTAACTTGCTTTTCTATGAATTAGCTTACCTGTCTGGTGCTCACCTTTGTTCTAAAGTATGATAAGATATTAAGTATTAGTTTTCTCTGTGTGTCTTCAATTTCAGTAGCTCATGGGTAGAAATCTATAAAGAAGTAATTGTAAGTCTGCTGGAAATTTTTATTCCTGATGGGTAAGGAGAATGCTGATAGTACTACGAGATGAACTAAAGTAGTCGTATTTCAAATAACAATTTATAATGGACTAATGCTTACTAATTTTGTTCCAGAATTCCCGAAATTCACTTTTGGCTTCTTCTGGATTTGGAGTCTCTCTCCCAAGTGCTTCCCAGTCCTTGATATTTGGGGCTGGAAGGAGCCAATCAAATGGAGTGATGGCTCCAGAAAGCAAACCTTCTGGATTTCCTTTTGGCTGTGGTACTGGACAAGAGGCTCAAAAAGATTCTGATTCATCCAAGAACTTATTTTTTCAGTGCATGTCCCAGAATCTTCCTTCCAGTAACTATTTCACGGTCATTTCAGAGAGCTTGACTGAAGATGTCTCGAGTCGAGACTCATTCAAGCAGTGTACAGAGAGTGTGGGTGCTGGGACTTGTAAAGGTAAAATTCTTTCAGTGGACTGTAAGCCAGGAGCCCAGTCTGGTAGTTCTGTAGAGCGGAAGCTGCCTGTGGAATCTATGCCTACCCTTACTCCAGCCTTTTCACGAAGTCTGTTGAATACTCGTCCCTCTGATAGCCATGAAAACCTATTTTTACAGCCCCCAAAGCTGTCACGAGAGGAACCCTCAAACCCTTTCCTGGCATTTGCTGAGAAAGCAGAATTCAGTCCTTTCAGTGGCTTTGCATCTTCATCTCAGACAGGGGTTTGTGCTCCGTCAACACCTGTGGGTCATAAGGCCACTTCTGGCTGGCCGGAATCACTCACCTGTACAGACTCTTTAGCTAAGAAAACCTTGTTTATAACAACTGACTCCTCGAAGATGATCTCTAGTGCTTCTGGTTCAACAGCTACTGCTGGTGTTCAAAGCCCTTCCACTGTAGGGAATGGCCGTTCCAGCTCACCGAGCAGCAGCCTGACACAGCCTATTGAGATGCCCACACTATCCTCCAGTCCAACAGAAGAAAAACCAGCTGTTGGGCCTGGGCAGCAGGACAATCCTCTTCTGAAAACTTTTTCCAATGTGTTTGGCAGACATCCACCTACCCTTTTCTCTTCACAAGCAGAGTTTCCACAGGAGAAGAAAGCCCCTTTTGAAGCTGTGAAAAGGTTCTCGCTAGATGAGCGGAGCTTAACATCCAAACAGGACTCTGACTCCAGTACAAATAGTGATCTGTCAGATTTGAGTGACTCTGAAGACCAGTTGCAGGCTAAGGCTTGTATGAAGGGTATCCCAGACCATTTGATGGCGAAGCTAGGCCCCCATGTGGAGCGCAATGCAGAATTACTGCTGGGTAAAGGAAAGGGGAAGCAAGCCCCAAAGGGCCGGCCCCGCACAGCTCCCCTAAAAGGTGATGACTTGAATGCAGATGATGTTTTGGAAGCACATGGAGGTGGGATACTGGGTTATCTCCTGTGTAATGAACTGTGTAAACTAGCCACAGTTGTAGACCTCATTCATATTCAGTAGGCAGCACACAGGATGCTTACAGGGCTGAAGTGTAATGCTTCATGGATGTGAATTTGCTGTTCACTTTGATAAATGTTTAAGCCTGTGTGTCAGGACAGAAGTGTGGTATGCTGTAGGCTTGAACAGACTTACTGTTTTACGTGGGTATGAACATACAGATCTCTGAGAAGATGATTGTTGGAGCCAGTATCCTTTTGCTGTTGCAGTTAACTAATAGATTTTTACTTCTGCTTTGCCTCACCCAGTTGGCCAGTCTGTGCTGAAAGATATGAGCAAGGTGAGGAAGCTGAAGCAGTCAGGTGAGCCTTTTCTCCAGGATGGCTCTTGCATCAATGTAGCTCCACATCTGCACAAGTGTCGGGAGTGCCGTCTGGAGCGGTACCGCAAATTTAAGGAGCAAGAGCAGGATGACTCAACTGTGGCATGTCGCTTCTTCCATTTCCGGAGGTGCTCAAATTCTTCCTTTTTTCATATGTAGTCTGTGTGCAGAGCTTGGGCCATGTCCAAGCACAATGTTTTATTTATTAAATATGCTTGGGTACAATAATGAAGGTTTTGAGTGTCTTGCATTTCCCTGCATCACCTGATGGGAATTCCCTCACTGGCCCAGAAAGAGCTGCTTTTCAAAGATAAAGCTATAAGATATTAAGTGAGCCTCTGGGTACAGCCTCAGGAAACTGAATTTGCTTTATTGGGTAGAATTTTACTTCTGGATGGCAATTAATATACAATAACTCTCACTCCTTCATAACGCATTCAGAACAAAGGTAAAATTTTAATCCACTCAACAAGTAACTAAACATTGCCAGCATGAGGCTAATGTTTCACCATATTCTGTTGAACACAGGACTAATTTTTAGGAGTAGAACGCTGTGTCTGTGTTCCCTCTGTGTTATATACATGTATTGCTCTTCTTTGACCTGTTGTGTTTCTTTTCGTCTTCCTTAACTGTTGATCCTAGCAAGTGCTACACATCTTTTTCCGAAAGTAGTTAAATGACTTTCTGACATGTAAAGGATGAACTGAGTTTTTAGTATGTGTCCCCCATCCAGTAAGCACACTGCTTCTTTTCCTAAACTTGTTAAAAATTAATCTAGCTTGAGGTTAAAGATAAAATTATTTCTGCTTAAAAATGAAGATATCTTTGATATTGACAGGAGATGCTTAGGGTTCTGTCATACAGTTTTACACCTTTTACCACACAAGGTAAAGGGAGGGTTAACAGCTATTGGTACAACAGTAGTGATTTATCTATGTGGAGACCAGTGCGACAAGGTTTTTCACATATATCATCATGTGAGCTATTGGAAGAGTTGCCAGGTGTTGGCAGCCCTAGCCAGAACTGAAATACCGTTTTCTCAAAAGGTGGGAAAAACTTCCTGATTAATTAAAACTGAGCATGATAGCCATTCAGCATCATGCAGCAGGTCAAATTGAATTTTGTTGTCTCTTTCTATTAATGAGATAGAGAAGTGGGATGAAGCAAACTGTAGCAATTTCTTTTAGGTGGAATTTCCCACCAATGTTTACTACGACCTTGGGATTCATTCTAATGGGTGTTGTAGCTACAGCTTTGTATGCCTTATTCTCTGTGTTACTGGTATTTGCACAATAAGTGTACTGTCTGTAGAATATAGCACTCTAGATGAAGTATTTTTCCTCCCTTTCTGGATTTATGTTCTGATATACATGTCATTATAAGTTAATTAAAGGTGATTGAGCAGTTTCCCAATTACTCCATCCTATTTCCTGCAGGCTGGTATTTACCCGGAAAGGTATACTACGAGTAGAAGGTTTCTTGAACCCGCAACAAAGTGACACTGATGCTATGAGCCTATGGATTCCTTCTTCCTCCCCTGCAGAGGGGATCGATCTGGAAACTTCCAAATATATCCTGGCCAATGTTGGGGACCAGTTCTGCCAGCTTGTTATGTCAGAGAAGGAGGCAATGATGATGGTGGAGCCACATCGTACGTTGGGCTTTTGTCATGGTTTTCCCCACCCTTTCTGTATAATGCATGTACAATACAGTGGAATAGAATTGAAAATGTCTTAAAATTTCTTTTTGAAATGCTTCTCCTGCTCTTCCAAAGAGAGGCTATATTCACTCTTGGGTGGGGGATGTCACTGAGGGATCGGAATTTGAGACTTTCTTTTGGATCAATGCAACATTACCACCAAGGAAGCTAATGGTAACTTTCCCAGACATTATTCTTTCAATAACTAAATGCAGAAATCAGCTGGCTCATGCTCCTAAGAAAATAGACATAAGCCCAAGCACCTACCACACTGACCAGCTATGCTTTAATGAACAGATTTTCTGATGTTTTCCTATCCTTTCATGCTCCAGGGACCTCATGTAAAAGCTCAGGGTTTTCTAGGGAGGGAGCAGTACCTTAATTCATCCCGCAAGGACTTAGCTGATCATCTAGTTGCCAGCTTTCCATTTCAGGGAGAAAGGGTTGGGGGGCCGGGGAGGGGAGGGTACCCAGTTTAGCTTATCACATGGGGATAACTGACTATCTAATTTTTTCCTGTTATTTTGTGGAACATACAAGGGCAGCCATTTGGAGAACCCCTTCCTTGGCAAATATGTTGGTTTAGAATCTAAGTAGTTGATAGAGATCTGATTACTAATACTAAATACACATTCTTTATGGTTTTATATATTGATAGCACTTGTTCATAAAACTAGCAGAAGATTTGTGATTTTGCTGTAAGTTCCATTAGTGCTCCATTAAATTCAGTTATTACAGAACACTGTAAGGTACTGCATTTCCTGGTAGTGTGCATTTTGATACCTGACCTTACCCATTCTTAGAAATGGGAATTTTAATAGTGTCACTGGACTAGCAACTCAAAGTATGGGGCTATGAAGGTAAAAAACGTGTGTTTCTATACTCTTCCTTCAGGTCATGTTGCTATGAATTTATCAATGTTGCTGTGATACTCTCAGATTAGATGGGAGACATGCAAAATGTCAAAGCAATAATTCGTAGTATGCCTTCTTTCTATAGAGAAGGTGGCATGGAAGCGAGCAGTACGTGGCGTGAGGGAGATGTGTGATGTATGTGAGACAACACTCTTCAATATTCATTGGGTCTGTCGGAAGTGTGGTTTTGGCGTCTGTCTGGACTGTTACCGGCTGAGGAAGAACCGTCCACGTAGTGGTGAGTACTGGGCATTTTTCTCCCGCTGTCATCTTTGAGCTGAGTATAGTCAGGGAATAGTTTCTGGGAAGCTGTAGAATGTTTTGTGGGAGAGTTACCGAGTATCAGCTTGGAAGGCATGTTTGGAACTTGTCTTACATGCTGCTGTTTCATTCTTCATTTCCTTATGTACCTGTGTTTTATCTATTTGCATAGGATGGGATTATTAAAATCACAGCATCAGCAGGCACAAGCATAGAGTGTCTACTGAGACAGTTGACTGTCTCAGGCTGTACAGTTCTTTTCCTCAAAAAGTATAAAAGAAAAATTATGTACTATCTTAACAGTTCAGAACTGTTGTATGGGGAACTAGTAAGCAGACACTGCAGAGAAATGCTGTCTTTGATAATCTTTGATAAGGAGTTAGATTGGAAGGTTTTCCCTTTTTTTTTTTTTTCTTTTTTTTTTTTTTAATTCTGTGACACACCAGGGCTTCTAATTCAGAAAGAAGTTCAGTAAGTTCAATTTTAAGAAGCAGAGGCATGAGAAAGTGGATACCTGGCTGGGTTTTTTGGTGTACTCTACTGAGACCACTTTGGTAGCATGGATGCAAACAAATGGTAATCCCAGTGAGATTAATTAGTGACAGTTACATTATTATATAGAGCAGATGTATAAAATACTGGATGTTAATAAGTGTGAATACTACTGTGTATTCACTATGATTACTTAGAAAAGTATAATGAGAACAAGAGTATCATATTTTAAAAATTGAGGTTAGAAGCCAAGGTTTTTAGGTGATTGAAAACAAGCTGCTATAGATGACTGAGGGGAAATTACTATGGTAGCTGTTACAATCTGAGGAGGCAGAAGTTGCTGTATATCCAGTCCTAATGGTCTGTATTTATAGTTTAATTCTGAGATCACCACGTTAATTTCCTGTACTGTAAAGAATCTAAATAAACAATAGTAATGCACAGATACCCTGCATTGTAAAGCTTTAGTACAAAAATCTTTTTTTTTCTTTATTCCAGATACAGAGGAGATTGGTGATGAAGAAGTTTTCTCATGGCTGAAGTGTGCAAAGGGTCAGTCTCATGAACCAGAGAATCTCATGCCAACACAGATCATCCCTGGTACAGGTAATGCTTGAAACACGAAAGGAAAAATAGCAAATTTTATACTATTTCTGGGCAAGGAAATGGAAAAAACGTAGACATAGGTGATGTTGTAGCTGATACCTCTTCTAGCGTTGATTTAGAGGAAAATTCCACTTGCTACAGCAAAAGGGTGGAAGGGAAGGTAACCCAAGTATGATCAAGCTGTGGATTTGAAGTGTGCATCCTTCTAGTATTAGCTGTGACTTGTTATGGTCAGCTGTTTTGTAGTTGTATTTTAAGTAAATTTGTTTAAATAGCAAGAAAGAGATTTTTGGGGATGGTTTGGGTTTTTTTTCTTCTTCTCTGGGGACAGGGAGGGAAACTAAATGGTCCATGCTGACTATTTATGTAACTGGGTATAAAAATCACAGAATCATAACATGGTTTGGGTTTGAAGGGACCTTAAAAAATCATTTGGCTTC
>JAHXMQ010006307.1:16803492-16868584 GCA_020466415.1 Ammodramus savannarum pratensis
GTGGGACCTTGCACTTGGACTTGTTGCGCTTAATGAGGCTTGGGTGGGTCCACTCCTTAGGCTTGTCAAGGACGTGCTGGAATCCTCTCCACAGTTCACCAGTTCCACAATTAATTGTATCATGCTTCAGTGATGAAGATTAGAGTGTTGCTTTCTAGTTGCACAATGACTTCGGTCTCCTCCTGCTCATCACCTGATCTGCATGCATTAGTATGAAGAGGCCCTCCAGCTGGGCTATCAACCTTACCCCTCTTGATAGGAACATACCCAAATTCCTTTGAGTTATTTCGCAAGTGTTTCCCTGTTGCTTCCTAATATGTTGGTAACCCCTGGCTTTTGCCTGTTGCTCAAATCTGCATCCCCTTTCCCCATTAAATCTAGTTTTAAAGTTCTCCATAAAAGTCTGGTCAACTTGTTGGCAGAGGCTTTCTTGCTCTGCTTGGGCAGGTGATGCCCATCTGCTCCCAAGAGACCTGACTTCTTGGAAGTAGATTTGTGGTCATAGAAGCAAAACTGTTGAATATGGCACTGGCCACGCCATCAGGTATTCATCTGGTCAATTCATTACATCTGTCTGTGTACCAGGAGGATAGAGGTGAACACCTGTGTACCAGATCCTTTCAGCATTGCTTCAAGGGTTATATAGCTTCTTGTGGTGGTGTAAAGTCACCTCATTGCAGTATCATTGGACCCTACATGGAAGAGTAGAAGCAGATGATAATCTGTAGGATTTGCCAGGTTTGGCAGCCTCTCAGTGACATTGTGAAGGCAGTGTTAGCACTGTTCACCACACTCTAGTGATCAGGGACAATGTCTTGTTATATAGCATGTGACCTTAAAGATGCTTTGTGATAATACTAAAAGAAACACATTTCTTTGAAGATATAGTTTTGGCCTTGTTCTAGATTTCTATGCATGTGATATTCAAGATCTAACTTCATTTACAGCACTTTACAATATTGGAGACATGGTTCATGCAGCACGAGGCAAATGGGGTATTAAGGCCAACTGTCCGTGTATTAACAGACAGAACAAATCAGTGTTGAGACCAGCTGTCACTAATGGAATATCACAGGTATGTAATTTGAAGCTGAAATTACCTTGTTCAACATTTACATTTTAAAGATCTATTAGGATGTTAGATCCGTTAAGCTAATCTGTTGTGAAACAGGAATTTAACTTTCTCCATATCACTTTTTAGGGACACGAATTGCATCTGTTATCTACCAAGTAAGATATTATTTGGGCTAATACTCTTATGTAGAAATTGGGGAGGAAGCCATTAATATTGATGCTGTATTTCAGAACAAACCACTATGAGTAGCTTGCAACATGTGTTTTTATTTTGTTGTGCTTCCTGAAGGAATCTAGAGCAGTTCTGTAACTATCAACACAAAAAATCCTCCTGTAATAAAAAAAAACCCAGAAAGAAAAGGAAAGAACTCAAAAAGATTGGGCTTAAGTTAAAAGATGTCTAAAAGATGACATGGTAAGAATTCACACCACAGTGCTAAGATGAATACACGCAGATAAGGAAGCTCCTGTATTCTGCTAAGCATAAATGAATTTTACTGTGAGCTTGTAGCAAATGGAAAAAGAAAAACAACTGACAAAATCGATTGCATTGGATATTGAAAATGTCTCCAAGTTTAACTCTTCCCTTTATTCAACATTTAGCAGTTTTTTTATATTTTTTGTTTTAGCTTCCCACTGTAAATCATAGTGCATCAGTCTCTGGAAATGAGAACACCTTTTCCACTGGAGCAGGGACAGCAGGAGTGGGGCAAGTAGAAATGGACACTGTACCAAAATCTGAAGCAACTGACATTAGGATAGAAGAATGTGCAAAAGCAGAGACATTACCAACCAATAACACTGGGGAAGTAAAGTCTAACAGACCACTTTGTCCGGAAACAGCTCCATCGTCAGCTTTACACTGGCTTGCAGATTTAGCAACGCAAAAAGCGAAAGAGGAAACAAAAGGTGAGCAGAAGAAATGCCCACTGGGGTTGCAATTAAAAGATAAATGATAACGTACTGTTTGATTGCTGTACTTTGTGAGAGTGTCTAGCCCTAAACAGAAAAGAAAAAGGTAAGTTTTCTTCCTTTGCATCTTAGAACCAGTTTTGTTCTACAGGCTTAGAAAAATGCAAAGCTGGAATGATGATGCAGCTGCAGACAGTACTGTCTCACAGTTTATTTCTGTGCCAGGTTGTGTATTTATTTTCTCAGAAGCTGATATCCTGATGTAAAATGACAGTAATTAATTTCAGATGCGGCTTTGTCACTTTATAACTGTTGAAGTAAATAGAGCTTTTTTGTGTGGTATGTGAAGAATGTATTTTCAAGGAGCTGAGACTAGAGTCCAGTTGGAGAGTTAGATGAAAGCTTAGAGCATCTCTAATACTCAGTAGTTGGAATGACTACACTTCCTAGAAGTCAGAGGTAACATGACTAACGCAGGATTTATTCCTGTCCGTATGTCTAGAAGGGACTACTTTACATATTGATGTTAAATGTTGATGAATCACTTGCAAGTTTTGCAGGTCACTGTAATATTTTGTCTACCATTAAAATTTGAAATATTTAAAATCAAAACATAAATTCAGAAAGTCAGGGAAATGTTTTTTAACTGAATACATTAAAAAGTTGTGTTTACATGTGTCAGATCTTTGATCAGATCTATTGTGCTGTTCAAAACCATAGCAGCATATGAAGGGCAAAATCTATGTGAAGTATCTTAGATGCTCACTGAGGTGCCTCATTCACTGTTACGGTGATAATGTACCGTTACCACAAGATTCTGTTAATATCCTATTTAATGCAAGAGGAAATAATTTCAGAAAACTTTGTGATCGTTTTGACTTTGCCTCTTGGGGATTTTTTTCTCTCCCCTCCCTGTAATGTTTATATTTATCTTGCAGAATCAGGATCACTGAGATCAGTGCTTAATAAAGAATCCCATTCACCCTTTGGATTAGATTCCTTCAACTCCAGTACAAAGGTTTCCCCGCTAACCCCAAAGCTGTTTAATAGCCTCTTGTTGGGCCCAGTGACATCTAGCAACAAAGCTGAAGGCTCCAGCCTCAGAGATCTGCTACACACAGGGCCAGGAAAGCTTCCTCAGGTCCCATCAGACACAGGAATCCCCTTTCCTCCAGTCTTTTCTGCAGCTTCTACGGTAAATAATTTTGTATTCCTTCAATGATGTCTGTTCTAGAGAAGGATTTTCATCTGGATGTTTTAATCGTATTCTACTCTTGAATGTTGAAACAAATGTAATGCCTCACCAAAACTCACCACCCCGCAAATTTGTAGAGAATTTTCATGCTAATTTTTAGTTTTAGTGTACTACTGCTGAGGAGAGGCTATTCTCTTCAAGAGACCAAGAAAGTGGGTTAAATACAGCCTATAACTTGTTTTTGTTTAAATACAGCCTATAACTTGATAATCAGAATCCCTGCAAAGTTCACATTAAATTTCACATCTTTAAAAATATTGTAAGAGCATACCACAGAAAAAAAAAGACAAAAGCTTCAGAGTAAACCAGTTCCTTTAACTTCTGTATACTTGAAAGGCATTTGAGCTAGAATATACTTGGCCAGGATCTGCTGCTCCACCTGCAACACTACAAATCTATGGGGCCTGATGGGATTAATCCAAGAATCTTCAGAGAGCTGCTGATGTCATCAAAAAGCGTCTCTCAATGAGTTTCATGTGGTCTTGGGAGTCTGGAGTGGTCCCAGCTGACTGGAAGCTGGCAAACGTTGTCCTGATTTCCTAAAAGGGCAAAAAGCAGTACCATGGAAACCACAGGCGTGTCAGTCTCACTTAAGTGTCCAGTAAAATAATGGAAAATATTATGGGAAGTATTTGAAAACATCTGGAATACAATGCAGTCACTGGTCACTGCAGTGTGGGTGGAAAGTCCTACTTGTTGAATGTGATTTCCTTCTATGACGGCACCACCTCATTCATCGGGGAAAGCCAGTAGATGTCATCTTTCTGGAAGTAAATTTTTGATGATGTCTCTCTAAATATCCTTCTGGACAAAATGTCCAGCAGACAGCTGAATAGCCACATTTGGACAACATGCTCAGGCACAGGGTGCGAGTCTTAGCCTGTCCAATGGAGGGCCAGGAGTTGGACTCGATGATTCTGATGGGTCGCTTCCAACTTAGCATATTCTATGGTTCTGTGATCCTGTGAGTTTAAGGTGTAGTTGCCATTTCTGAATGCCTTTTCTGGAATAAGGATATTTTAATCCATTTTGGAAGAAATAACTTTGAACAAAAACCTGAACAAATCAATGCTATTTGAGTGGTTAGAAACATTTCGTTTGAGGAGAAGGATAAATTCTTTGGAATTTATCAACACTTATCTCTTTTTGGTGAATACTTTCTCCAAAAGCTTAGGCAGATAGAGTAAGAAGGAAGTTGAAATGGCTTGTCTCATAGTGGATTTTTTTTTAAACTCTCTGACAGGCAGGCCAGCAGGCCAGCACCTCGATAATAGTTCATGTTGGTTGATTTTGGGAGAGGGAACTGTACGTGAAAATATGATGCTGCTACAGGAAAGTGAATCCAAGAATACTTCTGCCTGTCATCACTGAGTACAGGCAAAGAAATTGTGGTCACTTGTGTAAAGCAACTTATTCCTTCAAGGCTTGAGATAGCCTGTCTGAACTTGTATCCCTGTCCTGGCAACTCTACGCATTGTCTCACCACATCTAATCAGATGTATTGTGTAATGTGGTTTTTCACTTTCCTGGCTTCTGATCTTCACTGAGTAACTTAGATTTAAAGAACCTATGGAGAACTCTGGTCCATCTCCTGACTTGAATGTCTGGATGCTTCATATAGAATGAACAAAACAAACCTGAGAAACAAGTGTGTTACTTAAATTGAGAGAAGCAAGACTGCTGCTCATGGAGAGAATCATCTTGATCTTTCTGGAGCATTGATAGTTTGTTGTGAAGAATAATAAGCGTTATCTTTAATAATTAAGCTGCATATTATCTATCTTACAGCCTCTAGCAAGTCAGAGTAATGGTACATTTTTAAGACCATCCAAAGCGGATGATGTTATGATCTAGTCTTATTTGGGTAAGATGGGCTGTAGAAAACTAACATAATTCCAGGCAGCAGTAGAGAGTGGAATCAGACTAGCAGTGAGGTAGTGCCTGTTAAAGGAGCCCAGGGTCCTGGAGGACAACAAGCTGCACTGGGGCCAGCACTGCACACCTGCAGCTGCAAAGGTAAACAGTCCTGGGCTGTATCAGGAAGCATACAGCTGAAGCACATCAAGGAATGTGGTTATTTCATTCAGCTCCTGTCAGATTACACCTGGAACACTTTCCAGTTTTGATTTCCCCGGGTGAAGAATGACAGTGAAAAATTGTATGGGATCCAGTGAAGGGCCATAAAGAATGATTAAGGCATTGGAGAGCTTGACACATTTGGAAAGGTTCTAGTAAATGGTTCTCTTCATCCTAGAGAAGAGAATGCTTTGGGGATCTGATCAATCTTATAATTTCTAAAAGGTGTTTGTAGGGAATATGGAGGTACTCATTTCATAAAGATGCATGGTTAATAGGGCAAGGGGCAATACAAGTTTCTTTTAGGAGAAATTTTATCTGGATCTAAGGAAAAATTCTCCCTTTACATTCAAAGAGTGGAATAGGCTGCCCTAAGAAATGAATTAATCTCCTTTCCAGTGAAGTTAAAGTTGACATGACCCAGCCCAGGGGAACAAAACCTAATTTCAACTGAAATTTACACCAGATGATCTCTAGAACTTCTGTTGGACCGAGACTCTTCTACAATTCAATAAGTAATTTTTACTGAATTAATATATTCAGTAATGAATAATGTTATATTTTAGATTGATAGCTCTATATATGGTGAATTTTTTATCTATTGAACTTTAGTTTTTAAGATGATGGCAGTTTTTGGGAGGGAGGAGAGAGTGGTGTTGATTAGTTTGCTATGTTTGTTTTGTTTTTCACTTGAATGAGAAGGTTTTTTCTACCAGAAATCTTTCACAAATCTTTCACTGCTCTACCTCCTCCCACAAATGTGTGAAACAAGGTCCAATAAGTGTTTATCTTCTGTTGAATATATAAAATTTATTTAGTGTCTTAAGTATTTTGCTATAAGCAAGACCTATAAGCAGGCTTTTTATTTTTTAAGTTAAAACAAAATTTTAAGATTGTGTTGATAACCTGTTAGAAATTTTAAACACCCCTTGAGTTTTAAATGTCCCTTGAGGAGCATGGCTACCAGAACCAGAGAGTCTCTCTACTAGTGGTTCCACTAACATACAGGAAGCACTTTCTCCTTTCTCTGTCCATGCTTGCTTAGTGTTCATATGTGTCCCAAGGTTGAATTTACTTCCTTAGTAATGGAATGAGGAAAATGGGGAAATGGAGTTTAGATATTAGTGAAGTTGGGAAAACTGTGAACTATTTTTACAATCAAAGTAAAGTTTTCTATTTTATGTCTGCATAATATTTTTATAGGTAGCGTTTAGCTGGTTATTTTAACCTCTACCATTGAAAAAAAAGAGCCGTAGCCATTTCTGTTCAGTTCTGTTGGATACATGTCTGTCTCTGAGCCAGTTTGTTTCTGATGCATGTTTTCCTGGTAGCAAGGTGTCTGTGCTAAAGTCTGAAGGAGAGCAGATATACCTTAATACTTATACTGTTGCAAGACTAAACTTACCTCTGGATTTACATCTTCTAGGGGGTCAAAGGTAAAGCCAGCCTGCCAAACTTCTTGGACCATATCATTGCTTCTGTGGTGGAAAATAAGAAGACGTCTGATGCTGCAAAACGAGCTAGTAATTTAGCTGACACACAGAAGGAGGTGAAGGAAATGGTAATGGGATTAAATGTGCTGGATCCACACACTTCCCACTCTTGGCTGTGTGATGGTAGACTTCTTTGCCTTCATGATCCCAGCAATAAAAACAACTGGAAGATCTTCAGGGAATGCTGGAAACAAGGCCAGGTGGGTGATAAGTATCCAACCCTTATTGCTTGTTAGTGTCCTGAAGTTGCAGTCTGTACATTGGTAAAAACAGTCTCCTCAAACTTTGGCTCCTGAGTGAATATGGTGAATGAATATTTCAACTGTAGCTTTATAAAGAGGGGACACAGCAGCCCTGTTCACTTTATGCTATATTTATTTGGGTCCATGTCCTCTTGCATGTTGAGCTTTTCTCGGCTTACCATCATGAGAGTGTTTGCTGTGACAGCCCTTTTAGTTGTAGTGTGCTTTGGGCTGAACGTCCTCTGCTTTACTACAGCCCAGTAGAGAATCCACTCAGATTTCCTGAGTGCACCTTAGCATCTACTCCACACTCGATGCTTTATAGCCTCAGGGAAAGATGCGTTTTCTTCCAGCTACGGTGTGTACAAGAGTGAAAATGCTGCATGCAATAATCTACTGAATTTTGGATGTACTTTATAGAGTGTCTCACCCTGAGCCCTACAGCCAGTGGGAACCCAAGTATTGTTGTGGACTCAGCAACTCATGCATGGAGCACTCTCGTGGATTGTCTGAGGTGCCATCAAGCAGTTAGGCCTTCAGACAACAGACTATACCTTAGACCTGCTCTCAGCACAGCCACTTTTTCAGATGTCAGTCTGTAGTGCTGCAGCTTAGACTTCTCCAGAGGGACAGGAAGATCAGCCTGGTCTGACAACCTGAATCTTAAAAAATGGATGAGTAATTACTGCTGCAAAGAAGTGTACCCACAGCTCTAATGGAGGATAATGGCCATTGCCGTTCAAACTGTATTTTTGGCACTTGGTTCTGCAGCTGCTTCTGACACAGTTACCTTCACTAACTACTCAGAATTGAGGCCGTTAGTGCTAGACCATTAGGTCCATCTTCATCTTTTCTGGAGAAGTGCTTGTTGTCGGATAGTTTATGTTACAGTGGTAATGCGCTTGACAGTCATATTCCATGCTTATTTGTGGTTTTTCACAAGACACTGAGGTGTGGTGGAGGAAGGCTGCATATACCTCTTTTGGCACTCAGAGTCTACTCCTGACAGTAGAGTACTTTTCATTTAAATGTAGTCCCATGGAACTGCACATTCTCTGGGTCACCTGGGCACAAGCACAGCTAGCACATAGCTGTGAGAACTGCAAAGATGGCTGTTGTGCCACAGGCCTCATTTCTGTTCATGATTCCTCTGGCCAGCTCCTAATAGTTGGAGGAAGGTACTGTGCAGCACACCCTTGCTTGTCTGACTAGAAACTTCACTGCCAGCTTCCGACTAAGTGCAGTTGCTTTCCTGTCCTGACTTTTTTGGGGTACATAGGAATCTCTTTTTTTTTAATTTATTTTACTTTTCATCCTGTTATATTTTTCTGATTTATGAGAGATTTCAGATCATTCTTTTGCAGTGCTGTGGTGTCCATCATCTTTTCTTTGCTAAGAGCTTCTTAGTTTCTGGTTAGCATACTTTGATAATTTTCTCAACACTTTCTGTCAGGAAATACTACTGCCTCTCCTAGGAGGATCTTAAACATCTTGGGAATGCCTACAAAAAATGTGCTCGTCAGTTTCTTTGCCAGTGAGACTGGTTAATCACCATGTGCAACATGCTGTTTGTGACCGTGGGGTTCTTGACTGGCGATGAGTCTTGAGAGACTGCTTAGGGAGTCTAGAGATGTGATTATGAATCTTGTCTGACGTGTAGCTTGCAGAGCGCGGCACCATCCAAGTTGGTGTACACCCTGAGACTCTGGCTGCAGTTGCCATGCTCGTGCACCTGTACAATAGCAGGTACTTTGTGACCTGCTATTTTAGCCTTTGCCCCAAGGTATGCTATTGATGCTTCTGGATCATTTTAGCATTAAGAGGACCCCTTGAATAGGAACAGACTGGGAAAGTCCTTTGCTCATTCAGCAATCCTCAAGGTGGTGTTGCAGTCATTGGAGTTTCCTGTTGAAATGAGAAAAGGAATTGAACAACCTCCCTTGTTCCTACATAAGAGAGAGCATGGGACCCAGGCAAGTGTTACTGTCTCAACAAGGGTATTTTAAAAATAATTTTTTCAAGCAGAGACTCTCTGAAGAAACTGTTCTCTGTCACTGTACTTCCTTGGCTTACATCCTCCTGTACATCTCAGATGCACCTTTAAAAGTGAAGTGAAAGAACATTAATTCTGCCACTATTCCCTAAATCCCCTTCCTGTTTTGTGTTTCGGGAAAATTTTTGGAAAAAAACCCTTAGCCACCCTCCCCAGCACAATAACGCTGTACACTAGGTCTGTGCCATATGAAGTTGCTGGATATGATGGCATCCGAAATTGTTAAAAGAGAAAATTCTTTCCCCTTAATGCTTAGATAATAATGGCACTCTTTCAGTGTCACTCAAAAAGAGCAACATTTTTTGAGTCCTTCATCTTAGAAATTGTCAGAAACTAGTTAAACTTCGTCTTATCCCAGAATTCACTGAGGCCGTAAGAGTAATTCTTGAAGTCGTTTTTAAAGAGCATTTTTTTCTCCTGAAAATGGTTGTTGCTCATCTGGGTATACTATTAGGATCCTCATCCTATAGCAACCTGGTATTTTCTGACTTTTTCTGACTTTCCATGTTAGGATTTCTCTTTTTTGAGACACTGAAAATATGATACGGTACTGGAGCTTTTTGTTTTGATTTGGGTTTTTTTGTTATTTTTATCTCCCTGTAGTTTGAGAGCAGATTTGGCAGGAGATGTCTACCAGGCAAGTGCACTGTCATTTTCTCTTGGAGCCCTATCTGTGTTATTCACTAGAGAGAATAATTTTTTCTTCCATTGCAAATTTGCAGCTTAATAGCCAGAAGGGTTCTACTCAGTTAAGCAATTTGGTTGTTTTGGGGTTTCTTTTAATTGCTGTTTACAAGTGGTCAGGTGAATGCAGCGGGGATCAAAATGTCATTATTTTTTCACACTGAAGACAGCTGGTTTAGCTATCAGCTTAAAGTCTACTAGGCAATGCTTTCTACACATCCTGTGAAAGGTACTGTGAAAAGTTATTTTACTCATAGGTGATCCCTAGTGTTTGTTGTAGAATATGCTTAAACTTTTTAATTGCCCTAATGTTACCCTTTTTGCTGGGATGAGAGTATATTCAGATTTGAGATTGCTGTATTTGGTTTGTTATCTTAGGGAGGTTTGCTGCTTGTCAGGGTGTCACATTTGGGATATAGTGGGAAGACTACCAAAGCTTATCTGTCCCTGTGCCCTCTGCTGCTTTTCCATATTGGCATTCAGAGTACTACTGGGGAGACCGGGAGAGTACCAAAAGTGGCTGTATGGCTCTGGAAGTGTTAATCAAGGCCGTGGAGCCCTCCTGCCAGTGAAGGGTAGGGGAGTGGACAGATCCTGCATGTCAACTATGGTTTGCACAGCCAGTTTTAACCAAGAGGGTTTTGTTGTGATCATGGGAACCTCTTTGAGGATTGAGGGTTGTGTGGAAGAGATAGGATCCATCTAAGCAAAAAACAACAAAAAAAAGGATCTTTGCCAACAGGCTGGCTAACCTTATGAGAAAAGCTATAAGCAGGAACAAGGGATGGAGAGTATGACCAGTGATATCAAGGAAGGAATTGATTGATTTGGCAAGCAAGCAGTGTGAGGTGATGTGAACAGGGATAATCCCGTACTCAAGAAACAAAGGATGAAATATGTCCACCTCAAGTATATGCATGTAAGTAAGGATCTGTTTGCATCACAGCATTGTGAAGAAAGTTCTCACACTGTTTCTGGGAAATTACCATGACTAGATGTCTTTCTGAAGTACCTGTACCCTAATGCATGCAGCACATTGAACAAAGAGGAGGAATTAGTGTGCAGTTGCACAGCTGTGATCTCACTGGTATGACAAAGTGGTGAGATAGCTCATGCAGCTGTAGTATTGGGAAGGAATAGGTAGAGGCTGTTCAGGAAGGACAACACAGGAATGACAAGCCAGGAAAGTAAGCAGGGAGCATTGCTGTTTTTGTGAGGAAGAACCTAGAATGCTTGAAATTGTGTAGGAACTGATGATGAGCCATCCAAGAACTTAGGGGCCAGGATTATTGAGCAGCAGTTATGGACAACATTATGGCAAGTGTCTGCTACAGACCAGCTGACCATAAAAGTGTGATAAGGCCTTAAAAAACTGCAGGAAGCCCTGTGTTCACATTTCCTGGGCCTCATGGGACCGCCTCCTGCTGGAGGAACAACACAACAGGTCACGAGCAGTCCTGAAGTTTTCTGAAGTGCGTTCATTCTCAGAACATTGATGTCAATGTTCTGAGGCAGCTGCTGGGGAAGGGCACTTGTTCAGGACCTTGTGCTTTCACACAAGCAAGAACTGGTGGTTGATGTGGAGATATGGGGCACCTTCACCTGCAGTGGCTATTAGATGGTGGCATTCAGATCAAGATTCTGAGAGGAGGGAGCAAAACAAAAAATCATGATCACAAATTTGGGCTTTGGGAGAGCAGGCTTTTGCCTTTTCAGATACTTCCTTGGAAGAATCCCATGGGGATATGGTCATGAAGAGAAAAGGAGCTCAGGAATACTGGTTGAATCATGCTTAACCTGCCTTGTAGCCTTCTGTGATGATATGACTGGCTTGGTACATGAAAGGAAATAGTGGATGTTTTTTGTATTAACTTTAATAAAGGCTTTTTACGCTGTCATAATATCATCAAAGTGACTTGGTAAGTGAACAGTGTGATGGACTTAAAACTGACTGAAATGCCATGTGTGAGAGCACTATCACTAGTGGTATATGGTCAGTCACTTCTGCAGTGTCATTAGTGTGTCATTAGTGGCCTAGAATGGGGTAGGGTTCATACATCCTTAGCAAGTTTACAGGCAATACAAGTCTAGGAGGAATGACTGATACAGCAGATGGGTTCTGCTGCTATTCAGAGGGTCTGAACAGGCTGGAGAATTGCACTGAGAAGAATCTAGTGATGTTCAGCAGGGGAAAATGTAATGTCCTTTACATCAAGGAAGAATAACATCCTACAGCAGCTGCTGAGAAGCAGCCATTTGGAAGGTAGCTTTGCCTGGAAGAATCTTGGGGTCCCAGTGGGCAAGGAGTGACTGTGAGCCAAGAATGTGTCCTCACGACAAAGAGGGTTTTCAGCAAGTCAAAGGAAGTGATGGTTCCTCTTACTCTGTTCAGTTCTGGGCTCCCCAATGCGAAGGAGGGGAGGGAGAACCCCAGTGAAGGGTCACAAAGATGATGAAGGGACTAGAGCATCACTTAGCTGAAGAGAGGCTGAACAAGTTAGGACTGTTCAGCCTAGAGAAAAAGAGGCTCAGCAGAGTGTGGGGAGGAAATCTTAAGAGGGAGCCAGGCTCTTCTTGTCAGTGCCCACTGACAGGAGAAGTGGGAGTGGGTGCAGAAAGTTCAACCTCAATACAAGAAAATACTCTTTTTTATGTGAGGGTAGTCTAAATGTTTCTATGTTTTGTTTTTTTTTTTCATTCCCCTATTTCCCTGAAATTCACAGGAGTAAAGTAAACAACCCCTTTTTGTTTTCTTACATCTCGCTCATCAGAAGTTAAGGTTTCATTGCTGCCTTCTAGAACTTAATGGCTGTGTTGTATTTGAAAACCAAGGCCATTCCCATTATCCCCAGACTTGGGATTTTTACATTCATTTCTGAATGTAAAAATAGTTGTCCTCACTTAGGGACTAAAATCAAAACTAGGCCTTTTAGAGGCTATTGGACAATACAAAAGAAGCAACAGTTAGTTACTGGAGTGTGTTTAAGCAGCATAACTTTGAAGTTGCTTGTATATAGCTCTGTTGGTATCTTTGCCTAGCACACTGATATTACATCTAGGGTCATGTGTGCTTCTCAGGGTTGTGCTGAGCTCTTCATGTGAATAAACCAAGACCCACCTTCACTATACATTGTTAATGGATAGGGCACAGCTTGGAATTAATTCAAACTTGCATAGCCATGGGAACTGCCATTTGAACATAGGTAGCAGTTACAAAAGTAAAGCTTTTTGGGTGGGAATAGTTCATGTGCAAGTTCACTTTATACCCTTTTCATTTTCTCTCAAGTTTGGCAACTCTCTTTTGAGAAGGCAAGGTGAGAGGAACTGAGAAAGTTTTGGCAGTGTTGGGAGGTTTGTCTGGTATAACTTTTCCAATTGTCAGTTTAGCAAATGCTTTGAGGTTAATTAAATTAATTAATTAATTAAAGCATTTTAAATGCTTTTATGGGGAGAGGCCACTGAAATAGCTGTTTGGAATACATGTACATCATTAGCTTAAGCATCTTAAAACCCCTTTTGCTAGTGAGCAGCCTTTTTTCCACTACTTGGTTTTGTCCTACAGAGTTAATGTTGATCTGTGATTATACATAAATAACAAGTGAAATAGTTAAACAATTTATATTAAAATACAAAAATTTCACATGAGAAGGCTTTACTACAAATGCTGTTTCTAGTGGTAGTTGCATGTATGCCTAAGAAAAAGGTCAGGTGGTGGGATTCTACACCTACTCTACTGCCACAGGTGGATTGCCCCTGTCTGGCTGCCAGACCCCTCTACCCAGCTGCTTTCTCACTCCCCCTTCTCAACATAATATGGGAAGAAAATCAGGTGAAGAAGTTTCTGGGTCAAGATAAAGCCAGGGAGATCCCTTAGGGATTGCTGTCATGGGCAAAAGAGGTTTAATTTGTGATAAAGGAGTTGAATTTATTGCAAATTAAAAATAGAGTAGGCTGGAAGAGAAGAAAGACAAATCAGTAAACACCTTACCTCTCCCCACCCACTTCAACTTTTTCCTAAAGACTCAACTTTACTCTCTTATCTCTGACTATTCTACCTCCTTCCTGCAGCGGGGATGATGGGGGTTGTGGTCAGTTCACAACACAGTGTCTGCTGCCCTTTCCTCCTCACACTTCCCTGCTGCTTCCTCTGTGTGGAGTTCCTCTCACAGGATAGTGTCCTTCACAAATGGCTCTAACATGAGTTGTCTCCACGGGCTGCTCCAGTGTGGGTCCCCAGTGGGTACTTTTTGCCAGAAAGTTTGCTTATTAGTGGGATTCTCCCTACGGCTTCTGCCAGAACCTGCTCCAGAATGGGCTCTCCGTGGACTTCCTCCAGCAAATATCCCTCTGCTGCAGTGGATCCTCTGTAGACTGCAGGTGGATCTCTGCTTCACCGTGGTCCTCTACAGGTTGCAGGGGACAGCCTGCCTCACCATGCTCTTCAGTGGGCTGCGAGCACCTCCTCCATCACTGACCTTGGTGTATGCAGAGCTGTTTCTCTCCCTCCTTCCTGCCTGCCATCCGTGTGTTGTGTGTCCCTCTGTCTCTCTCTCTCTCTCTCACACACACACACACACAGGCGCGCATGCGTCAGCTGTGGGGAACTTTTTACCATTTCTCATTATTACAGAGAATGCTACCAGCATCAGTTGTGGTCTCAGCTTTTGCCAGTGATGGGTCTGTTGAGCCTGGTGGAACCATCTGTGTCCACCATGGAGCAGGTCCCAGCCTCCTCTGACAGAGCTTACACCTGCTGCCAGCACCTTGCCATGGAGACCTAATGCACTTGCCTCGGCAAGTCTAATCCAACGCCACTTCTAAGGCAACTGCACATGGCGTGGAACTGAAGTTTGCTTTGACTCTGGTTATTTGCTTGATGCACAAAAGCCAGACATGATGAAAATAGATTTGTGATGTCTTTTATATGGTGGTAGCAGGAGTCTTGGCTCTCTTAAGAAAGTTTGGCTGCACATATAAGATAATTGGTTATGGTGGAGTAAGCATTCATCTTTGTATTCTCAGCCCGTGCTGGTATCTGGTGTCCATAAGAAGTTGAAGTCAGAACTTTGGAAACCAGAAGCTTTCAGCCTGGAATTTGGAGATCAAGATGTAGATTTGGTGAACTGCAGGAACTGTGCCATAATTTCAGACGTGAAAGTGCGTGACTTCTGGGATGGCTTTGAGATAATATCTAGTAAGTAATATTTATGGCTGACTAGTTTAACTGAGCAGTCTGTCTTGTTATCTTCAACTCTTAATTTTCCACCTATTTTCCTAAAAAATAAATGAAGAAAATAATCTGAATACCTATCAGTCTCATCCAAAGAAGCCATTGCTCCTTATATGTAGCACACCCTGGAAAATGCTTTATTGGTGGAGATTAGGGCAGGACTGTCCAAGAGAACTGTCTGTACTGCAGTGTGTTGGTGTGTGTAACTTTCATGTGTCAAACTTTCATGGGAAACTGCCTGTTTGTTTGTTTTAACTTCCCAGTGAAATTAATCTTCAGTTACCATTTTTAAGAAAGTAAGTAATGTGTCTACCTTTGCTCTCCTTTCAACCTCAGTTTTTATTGTAAAACTAAAGGGAACTTGCTCTCCTAAAACAGATGGAGACTTTCGATATGAAAATTTGGATTTGGTGGAATACATCAGTCAAGTAAATCTGACATACAAATGCAAATTTATATCTATTATGAATAGCAATGCTATATGTGTGCCTCACATGATAACACATTATTTAATACTCAAGGTCTTTGAGAAAACCTTCTGTCAAGTGTGGATGGGGAAACTAACCAACTAAAATTTCTGAGGAAATTATAGGTCAGGTAAAAGAGCTTCTGACAAGCTGAGTGCTCCATTTTAGATTGTATATACCTAGATCTGAGTGGTCTTATAGTTACAGGTATAAGTTCATTGCAGTATTGCTGATTTTCGAGTTGTGTATAAAATGTTTTCTGTATTTATTGCTGTGTGCATATTGCAGAAATGGTGAAGTGTTGGATGACTTAATGGAATGTTCATTCAACAGTCAACGAAATTATAGATTTGCAGACCAAGAATTTTCCTTTCCTAGTAATTTTCCAATCAATAAACTCCCTGCTTTTTACTTGTTTTTTTATATGGTTAGTACAGAGTGTTGTATTTTGTACTGTTAAATTTCATACTGGTTTTGTTATTAATCAGAATAAATGGCCTTGGAGGATATAATGGTGTGGTCTTTGTGTATTAACAGTAACTGGGAAAGGTCACAAACTCTTCACTTTTGTGCTGGGGTGATGAATTAAAATAGTGAATTTGTATGGGTCAAGTTATCTTTGAGAAATGTTACTTGCAGTTTGTCTCCAGACAGATATGCTTCTTTCAGCAAAATCACCTTTGGCTTTTCTTTTAGACAAAGCCTTTACCACACTATACATGAGAAATATTAATTACCTAGGTTGGAAAACCTTATCACTCATGATAGTTTCTTTTAAATACATTTTATTTAGAGTTTCTTCAGCTATGTTCAGTCCCTAGTATAGAGGAATATTATTTGCTGCTAGTCCAGATATTTCACATTCTAATTCTTATGAAAACTGTTGGTATATTACCTAATGTCTCTGACTTCTCTGCATTACATGAATTCAAATTTTTTTTAAATATGTGGCTGGCTCCCACCCTCACATTAAGTTATCAAGGAGATGTAGAACAGCCACTGACTTTGGAGGTGTTATTGAGATTATTCTATATGATACTTTAATTAATTTCAATGTTTTGCTGTTTCTTTTAATATTTTTGGGCTCAAAGTGGACTTTTGAAAGGTCTTTTTGTTTTGATCCTTCTTACACCTGCTTTTCTTTGCTGGTATTTTCTGGGGTTTGTCCAGTTTGATGTAATTTGTCAGATCTGTGTGTTATCATCCAAGCAGTTCTTCACTCTGTCCTTTCTGAATAGCCTCCCTACAAACTGCTTCTTCTTTAGATCAAAGATCCTTCACGAATTCAAAATCTTGAATATGGGAAGTTGTGAAACATCTTGAAATTCAAGTCCTTGAGCTTTTCAGTTCGCTCACCTCTCTAAAGTCTATAGCTTATCAAAGTTTATCTTTAAATCAGTCACTTTCGTCACTATGTATCTGCAGTTCTTAATTCCTTTTAATTTCAATAAAATATTTTTTTATATTGCAAACTCAGGCTGTCTTCTGTAGCCTGATGATATGTAACACAGATGTGATTCACAGATCTCCAAGTCCTAATTTCTTAGATGTGCTTTCTTTCCCAATGCTGTCAGGAGCTCTGCTAGATCAGTTTGGCTGACAATTCTGAGGAAGGTAGGAAGCAGTGAAGGGTGTTACTCGTTGGGGAAATGGGCATGCTAAAGTCTTAAGACTGCTGTACACCTAGTTTTTTAATTGGTGGCTTCATGTAGAGTTGTGAAAAATCTGGTAGAAGAGTGAGCTACGGTTTTCTCTAAATGTTACAGTGAGTTCTCTGCTACTTGCGTACCACTTGCGGATAGGCTCTCTTAGCCCTGAGATCTGAGGCAGAACAGCAGTTGTTATGGTCAGTACTGTCAGAGCATACATCCACTGTTGCATACGTAATGCCATCTTTCTGTGCTGCTCGTTTTCTGTTTCCAGTCAGGACTTGTGTAAAACTCCTAAAGTGAAGAACAAATGTTTGGTTTTGGCACTCTGCTAATTTGAGTTCCTCCAGCAAATAAGAATTAAAGAAACCTAAAGGCTATCTTCCTTTGTGACCACCTGCTCTTTAGCTTTTTTGAATGTAGTGTACGATGGTTTCTTGCTTTACACTGAAGTTAGGACTGATTTCAGAACAAGAACCAATAACTTTAATTCTATAGAAGTACCACTTCTCTTGAAATTAATGAAAACCTCCCATAAACTTTGGTAAAAGGAGTAAGGAAGAATGTTTTGGAAAGGCTTTTGAAGCTGAATAAAAACTATTCTGAGACTTAGCAGCTGTGCAAGATCTGTCAAACTTCTGCTGTCAGTGATTATATCTGTGCATGTATACTTATATAGTTGTTAAACCGTTGTTTATCATACTATGATATTGCTTGGAAGCCCAAAACAAAACCAGGATCCATTTTGCTGTGCATTGTGAGAGGTACAAAAACCCTTGCAGCATTAAAAAGGTAGTGGGCTGTGGTAAAAAGATACTGCATGAAGAAATCTTAATTTGTTTCTGGCAGAACGGCTCAGGTCAGATGATGGTCAGCCAATGGTACTAAAGTTAAAGGATTGGCCTCCGGGGGAGGACTTCAGAGATATGATGCCTACAAGGTAAGTAACCTTTAGTATCAGTGCTGACAGGACGGCTGTAGGTGCTACAGGAGGACAACCTGCCTTTGTCTGTCTTTATTCTCTAGGTTTGAGGACTTGATGGAAAATCTTCCTCTTCCTGAATATACCAAGAGAGATGGCAGACTGAATTTGGCTTCTAGGCTGCCAAGCTACTTTGTCCGTCCTGACTTGGGTCCTAAAATGTACAATGCGTATGGTATGTGAGTATAGGTCTGCAGATACTGGTTTTTGTGACTCTTTATTACACTTCGGGCAACTACAAGGCTGTGGCATTACACAAGGCTGTGGCAAAACACAGTGCTTATCCTAGAGCCTGCTGTTTCTTCTTTTTCATTTAGTTCTGCAAATCTATTCTTACATAAGCTCTCTGTCAGATGTGCCCTTTTGTGCCTTGTGTATCCAAGAGATGTACATACAGTAAGTTAGGTTTGCAAACAATTATTGATACATATAACAGGCATAATACCAATACAGGGTTCAAGGAAAAGTTAGTATGTTTTTGAGAGCAACTGAAGTATTTAAGAGGAAAATTACTCACATTCTGGGGACTTTGACATGTTTCTGGTCTGTTATGATAGGTACTGTTCAGTGAGTTGAGTTCCTAACTTCAGAAGCTTGTATTTTAAACAGAAAATAGATAAATACGATGGTGATCCTGAAAACTCTTGTGGGCGCATACTTCTGTTACTGTTTGCTGATACAAAGTTTTGGTTTTTTTTTTAAATATTCTGGTTCCCTGCCATGTTCCTTGCTAGAGATGGTTAAGCAGAGGTAGAAAGAGAGGGTGCTATTGAAAGGCCAGAGGAAAAAAAAGGGAACATGTTAATAAGAAGGTCAAAGAGATAAGAAGCAAACATTTGAAATCTTTCTCCATTACTTACAGTCACTTGAGAGAGACATAAGTTCCTTCAACGTGCAAAGGTACAAGCACTTGAGTCTGCAGGTGTTTCTCCTTACTGAATTGTAATCTGAATTGTTAATGATGAGTTGATCACTAACTGCTGTGAATTCAGCTGGTCATGGATTTTACAGCTAGTATGAGAAAATAAAAAACGGCTGGAGGCTTATACTTCTAACAGACCATTGGCTTGCTGCACACAGTAGGATGCAAATGCCATTTAAAGCAGTTCTCTCTTGCCTCCAAGCATAGGAAGACTTGCTTTGTGCTTTTGATAGCTAAGTTCTCTAGTACAGGCTGTATAAAAGACTCTCAAAGAGAAAATTGTAAAGTACAAGTTACGGCTTTGGTGTTAAAATGCTTGTTTTCTCATGACTTGGGGAAGTTTTCCTGTAAAATAAAAATACCAGTTATCAGTAAACTTTTTACTTATGCTACACGTGACATGAATATACCTGTTTCAGTTGCTCTTTGACTTTGTTTTCTGCTCTCATTGCCATACAAAGTTAGCTGTTTAAACAGGTTTTTCAGCTAGGTTATTTCTATAAGAGATTAGTCACAGAATTTTATTTTATTTTGCACTCTGTTATAGGCTTAATTACTGCAGAAGACAGACGAGTTGGTACCACAAACCTGCACTTGGATGTGTCTGATGCTGTGAACGTCATGGTGTATGTTGGGATTCCCATTGGGGAAGGGAGCCATGATGATGGTAATGCTTAAGGAAAGCTGTTTTCTGTACACTAAAAATCAATTGTGTTTGTAAAAAGAGTATATTTTATTGTTTAAGCTTGTCATTTCTATGATACATAATTCAAATATACAAGACAGTTTGCAACATTTGCAGCACATAATTAAAAGTGCAGTAATGCTTCATTAGTTTCCAGCTGTGGGAGCAGCAGAGTTTTGCTAGAAATTAGGTACATTCCTGAAGAAAAGAGAAGAAAGAGTAGCTTACTCCCCTTTCTTCTCCTTGTATTTGAATAATTGTAGCTTAGTTTAAATTCAATACTGAGCTTTGTGAACAGAGCTTTTTTAGCTGTCAATTGACACATTCACTGAATTCTGTTAAAATGAAGCTTGATGGGCTTAGGAAGGGCCCTATATGATCAATTGCAGTGTGACTGAATTTAGTAGCTCAAAATGCTCCTTCCCCTTCTCTGTGTCAAAAAATGAGCAGTTCTTACATGGATTCCCCTTTCAGAGGTTCTGAAAACAATTGATGAGGGAGATGCTGATGATGTAACAAAGCAGCGAATCCATGAAGGAAGAGAGAAACCTGGAGCATTGTGGCACATCTATGCTGCCAAGGATGCTGAAAAGATACGGGAACTTCTCCGGAAGGTATGCTAGTTGCAAAGAAAGCTGAAGCTTACGGGGTTCCTTGACTATCTTGCTTATAGCAGCTGAATTATTCAAATTGCTATCAACATTAAGTGTGTAGGTATTGCACTTCTGTCTTTGAGGGCACCGATAGCTACTATGTTCACAGGTTTGCAGCCTGGTCTGGAATCTTCATACTAATGCATGTTGCTGTTTAAGACCTAAATGACCTTGATGAAAATCATGTTCTACCTTGAAATAGTTTGTTAAATTTTTAGATACAGACCATTTTGTGAACCAGCAATATCAAGGTGCTGTGTCATGGTTTCCTTCCACCCCGTATCTTGGCCCTAGGTTGGAGAAGAACAAGGCCAAGAAAATCCTCCAGATCATGACCCCATTCATGACCAAAGCTGGTACTTGGACCAGACCTTACGTAAGAGACTATATGATGAGTATGGTGTGCAAGGCTGGGCAATAGTGCAGTTCCTTGGTGATGCCGTGTTCATTCCTGCAGGTGCTCCCCATCAGGTAACTATACCAACTATAGGCCATATTGACAGATAGAATTGATTTGGAGGCACAACAGCTGCAGTTTTAAAATAACTGGTAATTAGTATTGCACACTCAAGGTTTCTTTTTCTACATATGCAGTTCTTACATTACTAAAAATCTGAATGATGTGTACATAACTGATGAAATTATGGGGGGAAAAAACTGGGATGAATGGAGGGAAAGCATTTCTGTGTAGTGAAACTTCAGCCAAGGAAACCAAATTCAAAGGTTAAGAGAACTTGCTTTAGGGAACACTAATATATATGGGAGAATAGGAAACCTGTTAGATGTTGTGTATTTTGTTCTCATTTTACTATTAGATACGACTCTGTCAGTTTCTGGTTTTGATAAGTAAATGTAGCAGACCCTAAATATGGGGGCGGGGGGGGAGTGTCTGGGGGTTTGGTTTTTGTTGTTGTTGATGTTTCTTTTGGGTGTTGGGGTTTTATTTGTTTTGTTTTGTATGGCTCATTGTCTTTATATATCAGTCATTTGGTATGGATTTTTAGGTCCATAATTTGTACAGCTGCATTAAAGTGGCAGAAGATTTTGTATCTCCCGAACACGTGAAGCACTGCTTCCGTCTGACCCAGGAGTTCAGGCATCTGTCTAATACTCATACAAACCATGAGGATAAACTGCAGGTAACCTTTTTATGTCAGTAAACATTAAATACATTCTGTGTTTGGCCAGCTTACTTCAGTACTAGAAATGTATCTCTAAGGAAAGAGTAACGACTTCCCACAAATCTGGGGGTTCTCATTTGATAGGTACGTTACTTAAAATAAAGTACTTCTGTCTACAGTATTATGTAAACAAAAATTAGTAATAGACTTTTGCATTTCCAGAGAACTTTCCCCCATTAGATTAATGCACGCATTGGTGTTAATAAGCTTTTGAATGGCTGAATCCTAATAACAGCAGAGCAGACCAGAAGAAAAAAAATCTTAAAAAGGAAAGAGCAGTGCTTTGCTTTGAAGAGAGATGGTTTTTTTGACCAAGTACTCTTACATTTGTTTCTTTATTGCCTAAAGGAAAACTCCTCTGAAAGCGAATGGCTTAATTAAGTCAGGGATATGGTTTAGTGATGGACTTGACATTGTTAGGTGTGTGGTTGGATTCGATGATCTTAAAGGTCTTATCCAACATATGTTAGTCCTAAAATTAAATGTGATTTGGTTTGAGGAACCATGACTGCTTCAACTAATAATTATGCACAGAACATAATAGATACACAAGGACACTGGATGTGAGACAGTAAGTTGTACGGAGAGAAGACCATAGGATATTGTGTTGGATTTTGTCTAATGCTTCTGAAGCAACTTTAGTAACTGCTCTGTTTGCAGATTTTGTTGTCAGCATTTTTTGTGTATCAGTAATTACACGTATGTGAAAGGAAGGAGGGTGGAGATCTGAAGAATGATTGTCCTCATCGAAGTACAGTATATGGTCACTCTCCAGAATGTCACCCAAGGATGTCAGAATCTACATTGTTAATTTTATTATACCAATTCAGTGAAAGTTTGCTATAAATTTCTATGTGAATTGTCATGGGATTATAGAGGAAAGCAGAAGTATTATCAACTCTCATTCTGGCATCTAACACTGTGCCTCTTCAGCTGTGATGATACAAATGCAGAAATGTTTCTGTAAATTCAGAGGTTGAAAATGAATAATGCTTATTATTAAAAAAAAAAACCCAAGAAAAGTGCAACGCAGTAATCCTGTGAAAAGGAATACTGGTTTTATTTGTCTCCATATTTTTTTAAAAAAACTTTGTCATTTTTATTGTATATTTTTATATAAACCTCTGTCTATATTTTTAGATATTAAAATACACAGAGACAATAACAGCTGCATAAATTATACCAAAAATGAGGTCACATGTACATCAGGAAAAGATGGTGGTAGTTGCCAGTTAGTTGAGCAAGTGCAATTGAGCTACACACTTAGGAGGTGAAACTGTTCTTTTCAGCACCTGGAAACAGAATTCAAATAAACTTAGATCAGAAAAAAAATCAGAAACTAGACAGAACTTTGATTCTTAAATAGGTAACTGTGAAAAAGATAGCAGTGAGTACTAGTGGATTTCTCATCATGGGCTTGTCTTTCTGCAAGATTCACAAATTTGAAGTATTTCTAGCCGCCATGCAAAGACAAGATGATTTGTTGCGTCATATTAGTTTTCATAGGATTAAACCATATAATTTTCTTGCAGCTTTTAGATTTGATTCATGTGAGTCTCTAAGTGACTTCAATCACAAGGACTTCTTCAAAATAAACTAATATATATATATATATATATGTATGTATGTATATATATATATATGTATGTATATATATATGTATAACTTCATACTGTACTTCCTCCTAGCTCTGACAAGAGAAGGAATTATCTTAAAACAACACAAGTAAATATATGTTGCCGAGTGACCAGAAAATGAGTTAATAAATCAGTGCAAGTGTCTAAGATACTTGTCATCTGTGACAGTTAAAATTTGTGCTGTTGGTATTCTGAAGCAAATTAGTATATATTTCATGTATACTTGCCAACTACAACAAATTCAGCTGTCAAAGCTGATTGCATAGCTATGTAAGACTCTCCTCGTTAGTCTGTAGAAGTTGATTTTTCTTTTTTCCTGTTGCAGGTGAAGAACATTATCTACCATGCAGTGAAAGATGCTGTTGGCACACTGAAAGCTCATGAATCTAAACTAGCTAGATCGTAGGAATTGCTAATTCCAAATGCCCTGTCAAGTAGGCCTGTTGCTCACGGTATATACAGGGACTGCACACGACTGCCTCTGCAGGAGCAAAAGCTTCTCACTGGGAGCTGGTGTGGTCAGTATTACACTCTTCAGCCACTGTTTTCTACGCTGCCTCAACACCGAAGGTCTAATGGAAGATCGCACTCTTAAATGCAGAATTCCAGATTCTAAAAGGTGCCATATCCCTTTCCTGTGGCCTTCGCAAATTGAGAGAACATGGAAACCACTTGGTGTTCCTGCATACTACGATCAAAAATGGTAGAAAGAGTGCGGATGTTTTTTTTCCCTCATGCCTACTTAGTCTCCACAAAGTTAGACAGAACGTGCTGGAGGTGGGTTGTCCTACTGCAGACTTGGTTGATAACTGCTGAAAGAATGTGACCAACAGTAGCCCAACTGCAGAAATTCAAACAAACTCCCTGTGTGAGATACTGGCCAAGGAAAAGGATAAAGCTATTCTCTGCACTCCCATTCTTGTAGCTGTTTCTCTATACACTGTAGAGTTGCAGAGCTAAAGGGAGAACCCACTTTTTTTTTCCCCAGGGAGACTCCAGAAATAAGAGAATTGTGTATTTAGTGAAAAAATAGGTTTGTAGTGAAACAGTTAATATTTCATGAAAGTAGATATTTTTAGTATTTTTGAAGTACCACAATTGTTCCTGGATTTTCAAGGAAAGGTGTATTACATTTAGTCTTCCTTTCAATAAAATCAAGAAGTGATTTTTAAAAAGCAGTCCAAAATAGCACAAAAACAGCCAAAGGAGAATTGAATAGAAATTGACATCCCACCTCCCTTGCCCATATTACCTCACCTATCGTCCCCTCTCTCTCTACGCCACCCTGTTTCCTCAGAATGAAAAGTAAAAAGGAGTATAAACTCTGTTCTCACAAGGAGATGTTGTACATCTCTCCCTGCACTGGTGACTGCAGGCAATATTCACCCAATACCAGTGCTACCTGAAAGCATCTATAAAACATATATCCTTTCCAAAGTGAAGGAAAAGTTAACTTTTGGTGTCAACTTTGTCCAGAACTATTTTAAGTAAAATGTTCCTGCTTGATAGAACTGTATTCAGAATTTACTAATGTCAGCATTGATGCAATGGATTTCATTGTCCAGGTACATGGGGAAATGTATTGACCTTATCTCCAGCTGTACTGTAGTGCCACTTGCAGGCCTGTTAATATGTTCACGGTTATTTCATTTTTTAAAAAATAAAAGTCATTTACTGTAACAGCCTGGGCAGTTTTTTCATACCTGTACACTGATCTTCCTGCCTTGAGGTTGTCTCAGCCTCTGCCCCTGGCAGTGTAGGCTGCCTGCTAATTTTGACCTGCTGTGCTTGGCCAGAAGGCTTATGTGGTTTAGCCTGGCATCCCAAGTATGTGCTGGGAGCACACCAAGCTGCCTGCTAATTGTTGATTCTTCAAGGTAGTTTGGGCAGAGGATTTGTCTTGTCATAAGCAACATCTCTTGTACTGTGCTTCCCGTCTCTGTCTTCCCAGCAGGTCCAGAGATGCCCTCTCCACTGGAGATATGGATGGGGTGGTAAAAGTTCTGTGGTTTCTGACATTGGAGTTTGTGATGGCAGCAGCAGTTCTGTTCACTGACATGTGGCATTCTAGCAGCTTCTCAGTTTGGTTGTTAGGTGCAAAGTCCAGTCACAGGCTTTTGCTGCCTCATACCCTTGCAGCTATCCTGTGAATATGGGCTAATTTATCTGCTGGAGATAAAAAGGGTTATTCCAGACATGAATCATTCAGCTTCACTGTATTCTGTTGTGTACAATTTCTTGTGCACATCCGTTGTACTCTGTGCATACAGATTAATTATAGCTGAGATGTTTCCCTCATTTCTGAATGTGTGTGTATAAGCATTAGAATTGGATAAAGATCAAAAAGGTAGAGACTTGGCTATATGTTAATACAGTAGCATGAGTAATTTTGAATCCAGTGATCTACAAGGGTTTTGCGTCTCATTCTAAACCTTTGTTTAGTTTGAGTCTATCAAGTACTGCTTCTGTCTCTTGAATTTTCTTTTTTACTAATCATGGAGTACAATCAACCTAAAGTAATAGTCATCCAAAATCAGAGGGATTACTAAAATTAGGAAATACCATAGAATCATAAAATGGCCTATGTTGGAAGAGATCTCAAAGATCATCAAATTGTTTTGACGTATCATAGAGAGATTATACCACAAGTAGCCAGCCAAAGTGGTTATAAAATTGACTCAAGATATAAAATCAGTAGTTTTTATCACAGTATTTTCTAGATCAACATTTTAAGGGGCAGTTGGTATTTTACATAGAATGTAAGCAGAATAAAGCAGACATCATAAAAGCGTAGGGATTTTAGCAGAGGGAGAATAAAAATTTGAGTTACATGACTTAATGTAGTTTGCTGCAGTCATCACACTTATTCTGTCTAATGCTCTCTTGCCATTACTAAATGGAGGGGCATGAGACAGCACCATTTTTTAATATGGGCTTTAAACTCTGATGTCTTTTAGCCAATGTCCTCTGTAACTAAAGATGAAGCAAGAATTCAGGAATATATAGCTGTTGGCCTGACCTAGTGAATTTAGATTGCATTCACAATACTGAAAGTTGGTGTATACTCAACCATGTAAAGGTGTAATGTCCCCATAATGTCCCCAGCCTGAAGATTTCACTTCTTTTCAACCAAAAGCCTCCCTTTTCTTGATAATGAATAAAAATATAGCAGCATGCAAGGTTTAATTTTACAAAACATAAATCTTTACTCTGATGCAACTGTACCAGGCAACATAAATATAGGAAAAAAAAAAGTACCTAACACATGTTTCTGTGAAAGATTCTTGGACAGCCTTTTGTAAAACCTGAAGATGTGGAATCAGAATTGGAGCAGCGATGTTCGATGCTAAGCAGTAACTGGAATTTACCTACAGTCCGAATAAGATAAAAGAAGTTACGAGGCCTGAATATTATTTAAAACTATTGCTCCCCTGTATGTATAATTTCCTTTCTTCCTCACTCCTGATAGCCCTTTGATAGCTCAGATAGCTCTGAGCTTCTACAGTTGAGGTATTGGTTGAGGTATATGACACACTACTGATTTATTCATGTATCAACCACACCTTGTAAGCATTGATTCAGTGGAAAATGATTGTGAAACTACACAGCATGTGAGTGAAGCATAGCATAGAAGGAGATGTTGACAGTGCATCTTCCCAGTTCTGGTTACAGTAATGAATCTTATCTTCTGATTGTCAACTTCAGTGTATCCCCAAACTTACCCCGATAGCTGGTATGCATGCCAATGCCTGCTTGTGTTTACTATCTTCCAGTGCATCTCAGAATCTAAAATCAGCCCACAGCTTCTTTCCTCTTAATTGGCAGTGTCTTAAAGATTCCTGTTCTCAACTTTTGAAAAAGAGCTGCACGTTCCCACCATGTATTTGAAAAATAACCAGGCAGAAATCATCTTACTTTTCTCTCCTACGTCCCTCATTCCCCTGCCTTGCAGGGGAACTTTTTATTTATCTCTGCCTTTATATAGTCTAATAGGAAAATGGTAATATAAGTTTCAAGAGCTGGATACAACAAAATACAGCTGTTTCCTCTAGGAAGGTATCCTCTAAAAGAACAGCTTTCAGTCGCAAAGCAAAACTGTTAAAGAAATGTTCTCAGAACAATTTCCAGCTGTCATGTCCATGGTGTCATTTTTGGCTGTCAGCTTGCACTTCTTCTGTTTTCTCTACTTCTTTCAACTTTTGATACTCTTCCACTACAATCTGCACTGCTATGCTTCAGAGAGGGTTCCCATTGTGTTCTTCGACTTCACCTGTATTCCTAAGACCCATATTTAGTCTGCTAAACTTTTCCAGGGGGAATCCTATATTCTCAAGCCGAGATGAATTGCTGTTTCTTCATCACTGCAGCTTCTGCCTGAACCTCAGCTTCAGCAGGATCTCTGAATCTGACCTGGCATTTTTCTTAATGTAGCTTTGCTTAAGCTGCTTTATTTGAGGAACAGCTTATTTGATTTCCATGCTTTGTTGTTTAGCCATAGCAGATTGATAGATATTTGGTGACCTATTTGCACTATTTGTAGAACAAAAGTTTATCATGAGTTGTTTCAGCAGTAACATAGCTGCAGAAAAACCCCATACAGCCTTAATTTGAAAAAAAGTGATGAATTGCTTTCCTGGTTAGGTCTTATTTACACAGCATTACACAATATTACTAATAACTTAATAAAAAGAATACTACTAATATTTTTATTTTCACTTAACCTGCAGATGACTTTTATTGCAAAAATAGCCCTTAAACTACCAGTAGTTGCTTCTTGTGGAAAGGTCAGTTAATTAATTAATCTTTCATTTTTATTTATGATATGGAAAAAAATTAACAACTTATTGCTAAATGTAAATTGTTGGCTTAAAATATCTTTTCTGAAGTTGTTCTAAAGCATAAGATGCTACTAAATCCAGTGAGCTGGCACTAGATATACAACACCACCTTCTCTAATGATGTTGAGATTCTGTTGTTCTTACCACCATTTGTGTCGAATGCACTGTAGATTTTCATAATGCCCCATGGCACATTAAATAGCTTAAAACACTAAGGCATATTTTATTTAGGTGTAACTTACCCATGCTGCAGTTATTTAGCGCTCTCACACAATCATATGTGTTACTCACCAGATCTCTGCATTTTCCCTCTCCTGTTTGTGTCTTCCACTCACCCAAGCATGAACAAATTACTCAAGCAACAGACCTGTTGCTGCGTTGGTCAGCAGTAGGAAACAGATGCAGTTAGAAATGTAGTCATTTTGTTGAAGGTTTTGCTTGCTATTTGGACGTGTGAAAGCAGATTCCTTTTATCCTATTAGTAGGTGAGTTATGCCATCATAAATTGTGGAGTCCCTTATGCAATCATTTTGTGGCCATTCATATCCAAAAGCAGACTGTGATAAAATGTTCTTTGTTGCTGTCTGTAGAGACATTTGTGTTTTCATCTCTTGCATGTAATGGGAAGTTGTCAATGTTTTGTATTTGTCTCTTTGCTCATTATACTGAATTTCATGCATTCATGAGAAAATTTTTTCCCAAACAGCTCTTTGTTTTTGTTATGACTCTTTCCTTGGTCTCATTTCTTTTCATAAAGGCTCTTCAGCAACCATCGGTAACTAATGAGACTTTGCCGTAGTGCCTTCCGTCCATTTTTGTTTTGTTTTGTTTGGCTGGTTGGGTTTTTTGTGAGATTTTTTTTTGGAGAGGGGTTTTGGATTTGATTTTTTTTTGGTTTTTAGTGGTGGGGTTTTTTTGTGGGGGTTTTTGTTTGTTTGTGTGTTGGTGTTTTGTTTGTTTTTGTTTTTTGTTAGCTGAAGAACCATGACAGATTTCTAGTGATTTTTTTCCATTAAAAACCAACTTATGTAATAGTTATCTCAGCGTGATTCAGAGATCTGTGTACAGGGCGTAATCAATCCATGACTGTAATATACATACAGGCTCCCAGGGACCCAGTAGTGCACTCCGGCATGACTGAGGAGGAAGATTCTTTTAACAGTATTCATTGGTGAGCTGTTAAAATACAACAGTTTCCGGTACTCCAGTATGCTTAAGAATACACATTTATACCCATTTCCCACCCCGCACTAATAATAATATTCCAACACATACACTGTTCAGCCTCGTTTGTGTAGTTAGCAAAGGAATCCTTGACCTCTCAGTTTATGAGAAAGAGTATCTGGCAACATTGAAATTACCTGGAAACTACAAGTAACAGCCTTTATTCTTCTGGTTTGATAACGTAAACGTCAGTATTGACTAGCTGAGTTTTGTTTTGCATCCAGTTTTGGGCGAAACTCGGAGCCGTGGAACTCTGAAACGCTCTTACACGTAAGTACCCTGTTTGCAGCATGTTATAGCTGTTGTCTTGATTTCCCTGGAGGAGGCAATTGGAAGGAAGATGGCTTCTTCTGCTCTCTCTCTCACCACTCTCCTGTAATTTTCCTTACGGTGCGCATGTTGCTTCTCTGCCATCGTTCCAGCAAGGCCTCTTGGCTACCTCGCTGCTCCGTTCCGCTGCCGTGGCTCCGTTCCCGGGATCCCGCCGCACCCCCGACCTGGTGCGAGCGAACGCGGGGCTGTCCCCCAGCGCGGGGCGGCCTCGCGGGGCTCCGCAGCGCGGCGGGCTGCTGAGGGCCTTGCGGCCTCTCCCTCCGCCGCGTCGGCTCCTCCCATGCGAGCACACGGGGCGGAGCTGCGCTTGCTGCAGGAACCTGTCCTTTAAGAGCCGCCTCCCGCCGCTGCTCAGCCCTGAGCCGCGCCCGGTGCCGCCATGGTCTCCTGGATAATCTCCCGCCTCGTGGTGTGAGTGCGCGCGGCCGGGGCGCGGGGAGGTGTGGGCCGCTGGCGGGGCCCTTCCTCGGTGGTCCCTCGGGGGCCGCGGCCCAGAGCGGGGCTCTGGCGGTGGCGTCAGTGCTGCCCCGCGGGACCCCATCCCGGGAAGGGGCGGCTGGGGGCGGGCGCCCTCGCGGGTGGCTGCGGCCGCAGACGGGCGGGCTCGCGCGGGCTGCTGCGGCCCGCGGGCGCTGCCGCGGTGAGGGCGGCTGAGCCCCGCCCGGAGATGGGCACCACGCCGGCACCGGCATCCCAGGGGGAGTGCCCGCCACTGCGGCCGGGGACGGTGCAGGGCGTCGCGAGGCGCTGAGGGGTCTGTTCTTCGCGTAGGCTGATCTTCGGCACCCTTTACCCCGCCTACTCCTCCTACAAGGCCGTGAAGACGAAAAACGTAAAGGAATATGTGAGTACGAGCTCACCGTGCCGGCGCAGCGCCCGCCTCGTCCTTCGCGGCCGCCTCGAAAGCCCCCGGCCTGTCCTCGGCTCCGCAGGGGCTCGGGTCAGCCAGGCCGTCCGAGCAGCAGCTCCAGTCGTCTCTGGAAAAGCTGCCAAGGATGGGTGCTTACTGAAATGGGAGCTTTCAACCCGTAAATGTGGGCTGTATTTTCTCAGGCGATGCTGAGTGAGGAGGGGAAAGTGGGGGAAACACTGCAGTCTGGAAGCAGATGAAAGTCCAGGACAAGTTCTTTCTTGTAACTTTATCCTTGCTTTGTATCCTTTACTGCTTTTTCAGTACTACTTTTGTTTTCTTCCAGAGGGTTGAATAATCCTGCTTAGTTTGTGGCTTTCTATCAACGTTGCTTGCCATCTGCTTGCGATCAGTGTTTTATGTTGGTTAAAACTTCATTCTCCTTCCCTTCTGAAACCGTTTCCCTCTCTCTGTCTACATCCTTGCTGCAATTACCATACTTACAACACCAGATGTTTTTTGTGGTAATGTGTTGCCTTCTTACAGAAGGGATATTCTGAGTAGGTCATTTGAGACAAGACCTGTGATGTGGAAAAGTATGGCACTAATTTTTGGGTTTTGTTTAGTGATTCAATGGTATAGGTTTCCTGAAGTAGTTAGTCTGGATTGCTAATTGGATTGCAGCAGAGTGGTTCAAGAAAATTTATTTGAACTGCGAAAACTTGCATATTAATAATTTTTCCTTGAGAGGACCGCATCAGAAATAAGCAGTTAGATGTTGGACTGCCTTCTGTCTAATTCAGTTACATTTGAAACACTTCCTCCTTTTCAACACAAGTAGAAAGACAGGAGAAAATGTAGCAGAAGGGGCAATATCTGCTCAAAATGTTCTTCATGTGAAAAGTCAGCAGAAAACTTGAATGCTGTTCTGCCCATTTTCAAATCTAGCTCTTTTATGTACTGCTGCCTGCTCATAGTGCTTAAGAACCAGCATTGGTTAGGGTTTGGTGGTGGAGAAAGGTCTTAGAGGTGTATCTGTTCTTAAGTAGTGTAGTGAAGCTTGACTTGACACAGACAAAGCTACCACAAACAGTTCATCAGTGACACCAGAGTACAGTGCTAATTCACTGTTCTCTACCACCATGATAAAAATTCAGGATAAATCCTTGATCAGTTGTGGCAAACTACTTCTAGTAGCTCAGATTGTCCTAAGAGCCATTTCTTTCTTTTTACGTGTTGTCTTCAGCGTTGGTCAAGTCTACATTCCAGTTTTGCTTCTGCAATTGCTGAATTTGTTTAGGTTCTTGGTGCAAGTTCAGGAGACTATATATGTGCCTGAAGCTGGTCATCATCAGGGTGAGCAGCAAATGACTCCTGCCTCCTTTTAGTAAATTGAAAAAAAATGCAGCCTCATTCAACCCACAGTTTTGGAAGGTGTTTGTAATCTGTAAGAAAAAAATAGGGCTTCTTCCCATCCGCTTTCTCTTCTTTTAGTTTCTGATCATCTGTAGGGACTTCTAAAACTAGAAGTAGGATCCTTCTAGTTTGTTTAGGAGCTATACTTCTTTTTTTTCCTTGGCTTTAAAGCATAGGGTGAAGGGTGCCAGAAGGAGACAGAGGCGAGAGATGTGTCCAGTATCAAAGATGTGAACATGAAGTGTATTTAAACAGTAACAAAACAATGTTTTCTGTTCTCAGTTCATACTCTGAACATTCTGTTAGTAGAGTGAAAAAAAACACAAAGCTTACACTAAGGCTGCCGACAGTGACCTCTTTTGAGTGAAATCTACTAATATATGTAAATGCAATAGTTTTCACTAGGAAAAAGGAGACACTGTAAATTCATTGCTTTGTATTTAATCCCATTTAGAGACAAAATGTCAGCTGGAGATCAATCAGGATCCTTTTTTGAATCCTTTAATCAACTCCTATCTAATCTCTTGGATAGAAAAGTATCTTCTGCACAGTTTGTCATCTCACTATTCACAGCCTTTTCCAGATGTTTCATGAAGATGAGCAGCACAGATCTCAACAGATTCCTGTGGGATTCCACTGGTAACTTTCCTCATTGTGAAAAGTGGCCATTTATTTTTATCCTTTGTTTCCTTTTTTTTTTTAACCAATTGTTAATCCTCAGTAGTTCCTTCATTTTTATCCCTGACGATTTTGTTTCTTTAAGTGTTTGTATAGACCTGTTCGAAACTATTTAGAAGCTTCATATATCCTTGCCCTGTAAGGAAAGCACTACAGCTAGCAGAGTCTTATGGAAACATAAGAGTTCTGCTATACTTGTGATTTTTTTTTTTTCTGAAAAAAGCCCTTAATCTTTGTTTTACTATATATATGTAGGTATTTGCTAATTGCTTTTATTACTATTATTACCGTCATTTTGCCTAATGCTGAAGTAAGATTTACTGGTGTATAGGCTTTCTGAAATCTGTCACCCTTTTGGATACCTTTTTGCAAACTTAGATTTATCATTATTCACACACTTCTTCATGTAAGAGCTGATTCATGTTGCTGCACTGAGGACTTAATCATTCTTTTCGAAAAGTTGCTTTAGATCAGCTGAATGGCTCCTGGTCTTGTCCAAACTGATGATACAAGAAAAGAAAAAGGCAGGAGAGAGCCATACAATACAAGTTTTTGCTATTTTCTGTTGTGAAAATGTTTGCAGTGAAGTGGAAATAATTTGGATTATTAACTACTCATCTCTGTGTTAGAGCAGCTGGAGACAGATTAATTTTCTTATATGAGAAACTTGTGGAGAGTCTTTCAAGAACAGATGACCAAATTTTCCAATACATGCAGGGTTGGGGAAATACCTGCTTTTATAGTATTTGCAAGGATTGTCAACAAGTCGTTATTATATGAACGTAATTGTTCGTGTCATTTTAATAGATTGATTAATGTATGGATTTAGTATGTGGCATTTCCCTGATTCAGTTTAGTCCTTTTTTCCAATTCTTGATGACACTCAGGGTGTTAAATTGCTTTTAATTGAGGTGTCCTCTTCATTTATCTGCTACTTATGCTCTTTTTTAATTCTCAGGATAGAAACAGGATAGAAAACTAGCAATTTCCCTTATAATTCAGCTGACTCCTCTTGAGGAGTAAGCTGAGTGAATTCTAAGCTTGTAGCCAGTTACCAAACAGCAGTGTGTATCTGTGTTTGTTAGGGGGGAGTTATTTTGTGCTTTGAAAGAAATACTGCCCCAGATAAGGGTGTGAGGAAGTAGAGAGATAGATAAAAGGCGTCCAAATGTGTCACAGTAGTACATACATCTACTCTAACCCTTAAACAAGAAGATTAGGTTGATGTGGCATGTTCTTTGCTTTTATACCTCTCTCAGTGAGCCTTTATTTAAAAAGAAAAATTAATTGCTTGTGGGATTTCTGGGAGTAATGATTAAGGCAAAGAATGCTTACTAGTGAGTTAGCACAAAGTAATATGTTGCTTGGTTTGTTGTTTTTCTTTTTTCCATCAGGAAAATACAGGGCTGCAGCTGAAACTTAACTTTTACATATGTGCATGTATATATTTTTTTTATGGTATTCATGATATATGGAAGAATGTAACTTTACTTCAAGTGAATGGATAAATCCTTTTGGATAGGTCATTTGGGACCTTAATGCTGTTGAACCATAATGTTGCTTCAGGGCATGCGTTCATCAATGTATCTGTTTGTGTTTATTTAGAACACAGTAATCCTACATGTTTTCTCAGACCAAAATGTACCGTTTAGTATGTGTCCATTACAGATTATATATGCCTTCTTTTTGAATCTGTCTTAATGTGTGGAGATGAGTCCTTTATACTGAGAAGACATTTGATTTTTTTTTCTGGGTTCTGATGTGTGTCCATTGAGTGACTGCTCTTTTGCAGGTGAAGTGGATGATGTACTGGATTGTATTTGCCTTTTTCACCACTGCAGAAACACTCACAGACATTGTTCTTTCTTGGTGAGTTCCTTAGAGACACGTTGTGGTTTTTTGGGTTTTTTTTTGTTATTGCTGTGTTTTTGTTTTGGTTTTTTGCCTTTTTTTAAGCAGAGAGGAGAACTGTTAGAATGTTAAGAAAATCAACTCTTGTCTCCTTTAGGAGTTTTCAGTCCCTGTGAAGAGTGAGCAGGTTTTGAGATACTGTGGGTAGCATCTGCCATCTTAGCTGTTTCAACTCCTTTGCTTGCAAAGTTAGGGTAAATGCACAGTATCTGTAAAAGGATCTTCATCCATTCATAACTTGAAATATTTTTGAGAAGCTGTTTGAATAATGATAGTCTAAAAGACACCTTAAAAATGGTAGAAGGAAGGGACCTATTTTGCTTTGACAGCCTTTTATGTGGAAGAACAGATCACACGCATGTCAGTGCTGTGAGTGGTTTGCATGATGAACTTGGCATTCTCTAGGAAGGATGGGACAGGCTGGAATAGAAGAAAGCAGATTGTTACTCCATTCGATGCTCTGTGTCATGCTTGGCAATATGGAGGCCTCCAAAAATGACAATTCATTGTTACAGGGCTTCAACTTTGAAACAGGGTATTTTCAGTTGCCTCATTGCTTTAGTGTTTGAGCTTTGCATACATCTCTGAAACAGTGTTAGTCAAGAGTTTCATCTTCTTAAGAGCCATGAGGTACTATACATGCCATACAAACGTGCTCAGCAGCTTTGTTTTTACCTGCATAAAATCTGAAAAGCAGACAAAGATCGAGAAAGTTTAAGAACTTCAGCTTATTCACATAAAGGACTTCTGAAAACAGGAGTTTATTATATACTGATTGAGTCAGTAGAGAATTTCTATTCACTTGTTTCAATCTCTGCAATTGTATCTTCTCAGACTTTATTGGGTAAGGGTTAGAGAGGACAGGCATACCTTCTGCCTGCTCTTTTTCATTTACACTGGCCCTGTTGGAAGTTTCATCAGCTTTAGCAGCAATGTGACATTACTAAGATACATAGTTGAAAATTTTGGAAATTGAGAAGGGAAAATAATGTGATGTTAACATCCAGTGGATGCTCTCTGAAGAAACTTCAGAATTATGAGAGTAGCTATCAGATTGTAATTTGGTGTGTTTGCAGGGCTGAGAGATGCCCTGTTTATGGAGTTTTCATGGCTATGGATGAAAGACTAAATGATACTCGAAGAAGGTATGTCCTAGGATTCTAAAAAGGGTTCTGCTTTTCTGACCTGAATAATTGATTCTCTTGTTTCTGAGCCTTTACCTTGCCTACGCTCTTTCTGCCTGTGCTGCTCTCTGCTAGTTATCTCCATCTGTCTCTGTGCTGATCTTGATTCCAGTTCTCCATCTTTCTCTTTCTTCCTTTTTTTTTTTTTCCTCTTTCTCTCAGGTTTCCCTTTTATTTCGAGCTGAAAATCGCATTTGTGATTTGGCTGCTCTCCCCTTACACAAAGGGTTCCAGTGTCCTCTACAGGAAGTTTGTGCACCCAACGCTCTCCAATAAGGAGAAGGTACTTGCTTGTTGGAAGATACTGACCTGTCTGGGACTTGATTGACTTCTAATTCAGTTATGCCACAATAAAAACTGAAATCAGTGAATCTTGCTTGTGCTGACCTTAGTGAATGTAGAATGATTCTGTGTCTGACAATGATGTCATACTGCAGCTTACTGAAGATTGCAGTGTAGCCAATAGTTTGCCTAATGCTTAGAAAGCATGTTTGGCTAACCCAGTGTCATGAGCCCTTACAGTCACTGTCAGTAGTTAAGCCTCTTCAATCACGATAGGAGGAGCATGTTCTGTAGCCAGTCTGTTTTTTCACATTGTTGGTATAAGCAACTGCTTTGTTTCAGTAGTTATAATTTGGAAATAGCATACTGTATTTTAAAGCTGCATTTACATGTTTTCTGTAATTAGCAGAGAAACTCAAGTTATGTGATCAATGATCACCTGATGCTAATAGTCTGAAAAAAGAGATGAGCTTTGTGTTTTTAAGGGTGATGATGAGGAAACTTTGATCATGTTTGTAACGAGCAACTAAATGCCATGTTCCATGTTGCATTCCTAGGAAATTGATGAATACATTACTCAGGCTTGTGACAAGAGCTACGAAACCATGATGCGAGTTGGCAAGAGAGGGTTAAACCTTGCTGCCAATGCAGCGGTTACTGCAGCTGCAAAGGTAATGCAGTGCCTTCTGTAATATTCATGAATTCTCCAGCAGTTTATTTTTGTGTACCAGCTGTGGGTCTGTCAGAGATACTAGTACTTGTTTGGCAGCAACCTACTTTTCCTTCCTTCCAGTTTGCCCTGCAGATAATCCCATCCTTTGACTTAGAAAAAGTAGAGGGGGAGTGGAGTGGATTTTGCTTTGACCTCTTGTTGTTTTCACTTCTCTGTTTTTTTTCAGAGTACCCTAGTGGGGAATAGGGCACCTTTGCTCCTTTTCTGAATGAATAATTCCATGTGAGATGATCTTGGTGAGGTGCCTTTCACCCTAATTTTATGTCCTCTTAGGGCCAGGGAGTTTTGTCTGAGAAGCTTCGAAGTTTCAGCATGCAGGATCTCACTCTGATCCGAGATGAAGATACTGTGCATATGCGAAGCCGTGATCCACAGCTGCACCCCTCTGGTGCAAGTCTTCTGGAAACTATTGAAGACTCAGGTACAGAGCACCAGCTGGGCCATTGTATGAGACCTCTGATAGTGAGCCAGGAGGGCTTCCCTGAGCCTTGGGTCTCATAAAGGAATACAAGATTGTAAATTATCTGTGAGAAGTTGCATTGTCTTCCCTAGTGCCTTCTTATTTAATATACATCTCTGTACTTATTCCATACTTATCCCATAATCATTATTCAAGATGGTCTCTCTGTCATGTGTTCCTTGAGGATGGGCCATTTTAAACCTCATGAGATTCTTTAAAAGTATTTACTAAAACTTTTGCTCTTGTTCCTTAGCTTCCTGTTACTCCTCAGGAGAGGAGAGCAGTGTGGCACATCGGTCTAATGGAACCCCGTCAGATACTAGAACAGACCCATCAGATGAAGATGCAGGAGACAAACTTCCTAAACGAACCCAGAGTCTCAAAACTCCTAAAAAGGTGATGAAAGCTGAAGTGAGTTGGTGTATAGATAATTTCCAGCACTGACATTGATTTGTGAGCTTGGTTGAAAGGCTATAGCTTTATAGTCTCAGCATTTAGAAGCTGTATTGTTTTGCGGAGAAAAGATGAAACCTCACAACTTCATAAAAGTTGTACAGCCCGGTATGCTTTATTACTACGCGCGCCGGACGCAAGCCTCCCCAAACGGCATGCATAACCCCCGAAGGCTTCAGGCCTTCCTTTATTCCCCTTACAAATGCATATGCATACAGTTTCACAATAGGTTCATACATATTCATTTCGCGTGACATTTATCCCCAGTTCTTCTTTATCACAGGAATTCCTAGGTTGGGGGCAGACCGACCTTGTGGTCATTTCTGTTTTCTTTCTGTGTTGTCTGGCTCTCTCTGGCATTTGCTTTCTCCTTCAATTTTGGTCTCACAGACTTTTCACCTTTCCTAGACACTTCACCCAATTCAGAGAGAATTCTTACCCTGTCTCAGTATATATAAATTTTGTTGGACTGTCTTTTCTAGTTGAGTCCTACATCAGAGGACTTGTCGTCTACTTGCTATACTTGTCTCTAGCTTTTGCATTTTTATCATGCCTGTAAGCCTCTGTCATAAGCCAGAACCCAGCTTTTCTTTCATCTGGATTTTGTATTGAAGGGGGTGGAGCATTAGATATCTTTAACATGTTTTGTTGACAATATCCTCTCTCTTATCTACTGCAGTCTGAATACATAATAGTGACATTTATCCCCAGGACAGCCATTTTCTCTTGATCTAAATGCAGCAGTTGTGTACCCTCTTAGGCCTCCCTTGACTTTTACACCTTAGGTATGGGAAATTACCTACCTACCAGTCCTACCTACCCCATTCCTGGAGTTTGTTCTTGAAGTTTGAGTAACTAGTGATTGCTCAACTGTCTCCTTATGTTTACATGATGATCCAAGGTATTTACAGCCATTCAGTGGGATATCAGATGCCTGATTTCTTATTATTCAAATAAACCATACGTGAAAGTAGATGCAGTTGTGTCCAAGAATCACTTGAGCTTAGCAATCTTTTTTCCAGGTGTTTTCATCTGTGTTTTGTAGAAAATGTTTTTTTGAGGTGCTACTTTCCAGGTCTTGACACTTGCTTGCGTGTTTCTTATGGTTTGATTTGTACATGATAAAATGCTTCTCCCTTTTTATGAAGTCGGGGTTGATTCAACTTGGACTTCTAATGTTATTATTTTTATCTAAGATAAAGAATGCTATATAACTGACTCACATTGTCGAGCTATTCAGGCTAAATATGAAATAGTTTGAAGGAAAGTAATTGCTTAGGGTGTGATTTTAAGTTGTACTGTTAAACTGATTTTACAGTGTATGGGAAACCTTTGCATGTGCTTCAGTGCTCCTTGTAATAGAATCACAAAATAATTGAGGTTGGAGGGGTTCTCTGAATTCACCTGGTTCAAACCCACTGCTCATGTAGAGCCAGTTCCCAGGACCAGGTCCAGGTGGCTTTTGATTTTCTCCAAAAACAGACATCTCTGTCCATTTTAATTTACCTAGGATCTTTCTATGGCTTATTTCGGAGTTGACCCCTCCTCTTTCTTGTCTTCTCAATTAGACAGGAGCAGGCAAACAAGAGGCTCAAAATTTGAGTAGAAGCTTCCTAGCGAGGACTATTCAAAGTGAAATTATGAAAAGACAGAAAGAACTCTTCTATGCTGTTTGTTGTGAATACAGAAGTACCGATAAAGCCCTTTGCAGGCATATTGGTATTTATGCTCAGATTGTTGGGTCTTTGGATCAGATGCAGGACTTGTAGGAGGTCTTTGACTGAGATCTCTGAGATTTCCAGCCAGGGCTGAATGCATCACAGATGAATAAATGTGCTCTTCTTACCAGTATCTGGAATGTAAGACACAGAAGTAAAGTGCGCAAATTAGTTCAGGTTATTTCTGCAGCTTTTGGAGAACTGCACTGGTGATGGAAGTTAAGAAGCAGAAAAGTTGGAGCAGTGAAATGTTAGGTGAATGTTACCAGTCAGAAATATCTGTGTTTAACCTTTTGTTAACAGCCAGCTTTGATTTTACTGCTGTACATACCTTGTTCTAGAATGCCTTTTTCTGGTTGCTATTTGATGGATATATTGAGTGATTTGTTTATTAAAAAAAAAAAAAAAAAGAATGGTTCAACAGACATTTTGAGACAACAGATGACATTATTAGGATCATGTTGTTGTTGTTTTGTTTTATTTTTCACTCTGCATTCTTGCATCTTTCTGTTGTTACACATTAAGATGTTAAAATAAACTAGCCTAAGATGCCTCTTTTTATTTCTCCTCAGCTTCCCGTGAGAAGTGTAAAAGCCCGCCCTAAGAAGAAAGCTGCTGGCTCTCTTGCTTCTGGCGAGTCATCCTAAGGCAACCTGCCCCCTCCAGCACCTGTCTCTGTCCTGGGATTTGCCTTTCGCTTTTTATGGGGAAACTCTCCAAAGGAAGGGAGCCTGAGATTCTTGTACATAACCGATACTGCTTTACAGAGCTCATTCCAAGGCAAGGGGGAGGCTGGGATTCAGAAAGCAGAGTAGAGGATGCAAATCCTCAGGAATTTTCTCCTTTTCATCTCTCTGTTGGGGGGAATGCTGATATGTCTGTACATAGCCAGATGCTTTGGAATTCCCACTGTATAACTCTAGTTGAGAATCTTTGCTGGAAAAACCTACTAGGGTTAAAGACATCCATTGCACAGAAGCTGGAAAAATACTAGACACTGGAGTTCCATAGGGTAGGTGGCTCTCAAAAATGTCTTCTCTTGCTCTGGGTATTCTCCTGCAGCTGTGTGTTGTTAAGAAGTGCCCATCATGAGTCATATTCCTTAAGAATGGATATGTCCATTGCCTTTGAGAAAGTGGTCAAAGTGATATATACTGAGTGCTTTAGAACATAAAGGACTGGCTCATGGGAGGTATATGCTAGATTCCCACTACTCATACTGGAAGATGAAGAGATTTGGTTTAATTTTATTTTTTCTGGAAGGTGATAATTTTTTCTAGAAGGGAGATAATTTGAAAAACTGATAAAAGAAATGTGCTATTACATGCACATTATATGATGGAGTAGGTAGGAGTTACTGTTGAGAAGGAAAGTGTGACATCTCTAAGATTTTGGCTCTTTTTTAAACTGCTTGAATTTTATTTCAGGTTCTAATGCTCACTTTGACTCCACTGAGAGCATCAGAATGAGGCGAGTCTCATGCAGTTCCATAGCAAGCATACTCGCTTTGCCATTTAGTGGTTGAACTCATGTCGTTGTGTTGCTCGTTACTTCAGACAAATTCTTTTATTGTAGCAGATGTCTGGGGAAAATCTGTCTCAAAATAGTCTGCAAACATACTTGAGAATATCAGAAGCCCTCACCTCTCAGCTTTAGGAGAGTCAATCCTCTGGACATAAGAACTGAAACAGTTGATTTATTAACGGTCGAGTTCCTCTAACATCAGGATTTCATTTATGGGGGATAAAAAGCAGGCACTAGGGCACAATACTGGTAAATACTGATTAATCTGTCCTCTTGCTCTATCCTGCTGCAGCCCTTGCACAGATTTTCTGTCTGATATGTGCCGTGCTTATCCTGAGACTTGAGCAATACTTAATGCTTAGGACAGAAAACTACAAGGAATGTAGAATATGTATTGTGGGAAGGAAATTGTAGTGCTAGAGAGAAAATTTGCTTAATGACAAGCCATACTAGACTCTTGAACGTTTTTAAGGGGCGAACCCCTGTACACATGCTGGCTGAGCCTATGAAAATTAAGGAGTTGGGTTCTTGTTATCAAGATCGATAATGAAGGTGCACCATTTTAGACATGGATGTCTGAATGAATACTTGATGGTCCTAATTTTCACTGAAATTAGTTATCAAAGGAACCTGGCTCCTACATGCAGGTGTTTGCATCCCATACTTTTGTTGTCACATTTCTGAAATTACAGTGAATTCTTCACAGAGCCCAGTATTTTGCTGTTGACAAGGTATAGAAGCACTTCTGCAGCTAATGCTCCACAAGTATTTCTGACCTAGAGAATAGCCTTTCAAAAGTTTATAAAGGTGAAGATTAGGACTGAAGTTTTTACTTGTTTTCCACTGTCTTGGTGGCAAATTGTTTGCTGTTGAATAGACCAGTTATTTCAGGAAGCCAGTTAAGTTGGGTTTACTATTTTTTGCAGCTTTAAAAAATTTAAACTTTACAGTCCATGTTAGAAACTTGCGTCTTGTCAGAAATATTTGTCCTAAGTTATTCACAAGGCCTTATCCAGAAGCCAGTAGAAAATGCTTGATTTGGCTCTGCATTTCATAAAAAAAAAAAAAAACAACACAATTATTTTGTTCTTTATAAGTTTATTAGCAAAATTCATATTCGTGTTTTACTAGCACATGCAAATGCATGTCCTGAAGCAGGAATACTTGCTGTTTCCAAAGGAAATTCCTCTCTCCAGATAACAGATAAAATCTTTCATGGTTATGTGGAAGAGCCAGTTGTGAGATATTTCTGTCCTAGACTTTACTGTACTGAGCGAGAGAGAACCATTGTTCTCTATATACCTAGTATGTCTGTGACCATGTTTCTTGATTTTTTTTTTTTTTCAAAATTAAAATTGTGCATAGCAAATTATTTATGGAAATCATTGTGAGGGACTTGATTTGGAAGCCAAGTCTCCCCTTGTGCTGTTCTTCTTGCCCTTTCCTTGTGCATGCATTGTGATAGTCTACGATTACTGGGTTTCCACAGAGCAACTTTCCAGAATCCTCTCTAGAATTCATTTATTTGTAATGGCTTTTCTGCTTTGAAGCACGGGAAGAATTTCTGAAGATTCAGTCAGTTCTGATATTTGGATTTGTCTTTGTCTTCCTGAGCTGGGGTCTGTGCTAAGTAGCATTTACTTAGCATTGATGCTTGATGTCGTTAGCTTGTGGGTAAATACAGGTCAGTTTTACTCTGCGTTTTCTTTATACAGGGGAATTGGCTTTTTGGTTGCAAGAGGGAGTCTACAGTAGAGTCAGGGACTATCTAGTATGTGATATGAAGCTGATGATGTCAAGCAGCAGAACTTACCCAGAGCAAGACCAATGTCTTCGCATGGATACTGTTTTCTTCTTGTAGTACAAGTGTGACTGCTAGATTGTACTTTGCTTGGTCAAAGCCACTGCAGATCTATCACCACCCACGTGACCTCTTAGTGAGCTTCTAGATCTAGTTCTGCATTGGATGCACTGTCTTGCATAGAATTTCTCTTGTTAATGAGAACGCTGAATGTGCTGTTTTGATAAAATGCTTTTATCAGCTGCTGTTCAGTGTTTTCAGCAGGAAATGCTGGAATGTAGTTTCTCTTTAGTATCATCTGTGGGCTTCATCATGCAATTAAGCAAATGGTTAAATCTTCACCTAGCAGTAGAACCCTGTTGTGTTTGGTAAATGTTTAGAGCCTTTTCCTAATCTGCCTGGCCATAGAGAGAAGTGCAGTAACAGAAAATGATACTTGAAGGTGGAGGCTAAAGAGGGTGGTATGTGTGTGTCAAACTTCATGTGCCTAAAGGTTATCCTAAAATACCTGTACCATGACATACAAAGTTGAAGTCATGACTGCCTTTTGAAAAGAAATGTTTTACTTTCATGCTTTGTAGTAGGATGAGTCAGTGTTCTGGTGTTGGAAAAGAAAATACTGAAATGGGGTTTCCTGTGTAAGAAATTTAATAATTTGTTGCATAAAAGGGAAAGTGTTTTCTTGTTTGGCAATAATCCTCCGTGGTGGGTAAGAAATATGAAAATACAGGGGAGACTACTGTCAGGTTTTGACCCTTTACACTTTACCTAAACATCATTGTTGCCTACTTTTTTAAAATGGAGTTTGTGATTCTCCAGCATTACATTTCTGGGACTGATTTCCTTTAGACTAGAATGATTTCCTTGGTATGTAGAGCATATATATAGAGAGGGGTCCTGGTGTTAAAATTGCAAAGCTTTTTCTGGGGAAGTTTCACCTTCCCTCATTTTAGTGAATTGATTTCCACTCATTGTGCTTTTGCAGTGCTGGGCTTTTTTTTAATACATCGCTCTTGGAAGTATGACTCCTTCACAATATAATTCCTTGGAAAACAAGAGAACCACCAACTTTCCAGAAATGGTTATTTATTCTGTGCCATCTTAATCAGCAGGAAATTTAGTGCCTTAGGAGAAAAGTAAGATATCTGTGGAGAACTGTGCTGGTTCTCTGGTCCACATAGAGCATTGTATCAAGGAGGCTCACAAATTAACTGTGAAGTGTCATTGTGTGTTTGAGAGCAGCTGTTGAATTGAGCTGTTTCCTTTCTGTCTTCCAAAGTTGCATATAATGCTGGAAAGTGTTGCTCCCTAAGAGAGAAATCTGGGGAAAAAAGTTGTATTATAATGGGGACACTGTATTGTCACATTACTGCTTACTGGGCAGATGCTGAACGACATCTCTATGTAACTGGTCTGTACTATAGCTTTTCTTGCTTTAGCCACTAGGAATTTGTAATGTGCTATCTGGCTAGAGCACCTTAAGGTGCTGCTTTGTGAGTTGTCTTGCAAAGTCAGAGATGTGAAAAACCAGGAAAAGCACTGCAAAGTTACATGAGCTTGTAGAACCATGGAGGTGTCAGAGTCGGAAGGGGCCTCTGGGGGTCATCTGGTTCAACCTTGCAACTCAGTCAGAGCCACCCACTGCCAGTTCCTGTGTGCTATTTCTGGTCTGGAATCTGCTGACTTTAAGGGCTGATAATATGTGCAGAAATGCATATGCTGCATGGGAATGCATTTTAGTGTTATTGAGGAGAAATGTTTCCTGGTCACTTTTCATCTGGAATTTGGCTCTGTTGCAAGACACTATAAACATAACTCCATTCTTATGTTCCTTATAGGTACTGTTAAGAAGCCTAGAGTCTCAAAAAAGATCTTGAGGTATGCAGAGTAAATTGTGAAAACAGTTGGTTTCAACAGTAAATGGAGACAATAACTGCATAGCAGCTAAGAACCTTTCCTGTGAGATAGATAGATTGATAGAGAGCATTAGAGTAGAAAATGAGCTGTGTATATTACAGAGCTGTCTAGTCAATACTGCTAACTTTCTGAGCCTCAAGCAGCACTTAAACTGTGCATTCTACAGATGAGAGCTTGATTCCTTTTTTGAGCCTGAGTTCTTGCTTGGAGTCAGTCTCTGTCTCCTCCCTCCCTCTTTCCCCCTTTGCTTTCCCTCGCCTCCCCATCCCTTTCAAACTGGGCTTGAGCTACATACATTAAGATTCTTTAAACTTACATCCCTTCAGAGCAATAAAATTTTACTTTTACTTCGGCAGGCAGCTGATCTGCAGGGGAGGACCAGATGAATATCAAGCATCTCTGATCTCTTTTGTAGATGCATTACACTGGAGAAGCAGTAGCAGGAAGCTTCAGAGGATGTTTGCCTGGGAAATTCTACCCTCTGTCCCCTGCCAAAGCCTGCATTTTTGGGTGAACCAAATGCTGGGCTTAGCTATGCTCATATACACAGTTATGTGTAGAATCCCACAATTCAATGTCAGAATTTCTAGTGCTCTATTTCTGACAATAATAGGAATTAAAATAATATGAAGTGAAAAGAAACAGTTGCAAGTTGGTGGTTTGGTTTTTTTTGGTTTTTTTTTTTTGCAACTTTGCAGGTAAATTCAGGTCATTGCTATTTATATGCCTAAAATCTTTGCCTAAAGCACCTTGCAAGCTATCTGTTATTTTTTCTCTCTTTCAGAGCTCCTGTTTTTCTGTGAATTGTTTATGTTTTTATGTTTATTCTTACTAAGCAAGGGCTGGCTTCCGTTTTACTGACTGTGGAGATTTGAAATATACTGTATTAGAGCTTTAATTTAGCCTTTTTTTGTTATTTAAACCTATGACCTAGATTGATACATGTAACTGGTACAACAAGGCCTAAGGCTAGATTCGCAGGTGGAATGTAAGTATCTATTGCAAATAGCATAGGTTGACATATTTCCCTTTTCTTGCAGTGGATTCTGGCTGAAATGTGCTTACTGCAGACCTTTTGGACCAAGAGCATTCTGTCAGCGTTTAACCAGATCATGTTAGAAGTAGCATTTATGGGAATAATGCAAAAATAAGTGAACATTAAAGGAGCAAAGCTCAAGTCTTCTGTAATACATGACTGACTGAGAATATGTAAAACACTAAAGCATTTCTGGCCACATTGGAAATGCATTGCTATACTGACTTAAAAACGTAGGGCATTCAGTCATGGTCTTTGTAGTAAGTTTGGGAGGAAAGTTAGTCTAGATGGCAAGCATATAAAGTTTTACATACCAAGGAACTAAGTTTTTATCATAAGTAATGCTTAGTAACTTACCAAAAAGAAAGAAGTAAAAAAATTGACTAAAATTATAAAATGAAGAGAAATTTTCATGATTGTCAAACCTAGTATTGAATATAAACTTTCTGTGTTTGTGTTGCTGCCTTATTTGGGAAAGCACTGCATTAATTAATTCATCATTTCTGACTCTTAGATTATTTCTGAAATTAATCTCAAATTAGAGATGCTTGGGTTTGACTCAGCATTTTAACATCCTCAAGTCCCTGTTAGCACAGTGCTGATCTAAAGGCAGTAAGGCACTAGGAGGGTTGTGAATTACTTTTTGTCCACTAGAGGGTATAAGCATAACATAAAACCACTGAACATGAGAGAGCAGAGGCATGTCTCATGACAGTTAGTTAAATTATGGCAGTTGAACAGCAATATTTCCTAGGTATGAGTGAAGGTCCTCCTTGGGAGTGAGAGGGAAAACAAGCTGGTGTTCTAATGGAGAAACATTTCATGAAATAATACTGCTATTAACCTCTGACTGAAAAGGCTGTTCTCGGCATTCTTATTGAGCCACTATCCAGTAAGGCTTGCTGAGACAGTAGCGTTACAGAATAACTGTCCTCACTTTTTAATTTTTGTTGTATATTCAAACCATTTTCTAGCTGTAGGAAGCAGCTCTGAAAATGGCAATGTTTGTGATTCACCCCCTTCCTGCAGCCCTCTTCCCACCGCCAGCTTTTGTAATTAACCAATCGCTGTGTGTTCCTCTACTTTATACTCTGAATTTTAGTAGTATTTCCTGGTAAGGATGAGTATTTTCTTTTAGTTTGGTCTGTTTTCTCTGAAAAGAGAAGCAATTTTAATCTAAAAATACAGATGTATCTAATGTTACTATGGTAATTTGTGACCATGGCAACAGAGAGTTAGCATTCTGAAGAACAGACACAGATTTGGTTGGTTGTTTTTTTGTTTGTTTTGTTGTTTTGGTTATTTTTTAAAGTCAATTAACGGTGCACGCATTTCACAAAATAAACTTGACTTTTCGTATTTGTTAACCATACAGGATAATATGAGTCCATGGGATTTTGACATTCTTACATGGAAAAGCTGATGTTAGAACATAATGTAACAGTATGAGATTCTTTCCAATGTTGAGAAATTCTTTTATTTGCAACAGCATAGATGGAGACTTGCAGACTGAAGGAGGATCCCAGGACATACCAGGAGGTTTCTGTAGGAAAGAGAAACAGAATCTAGAATAGTCCTGGGGATTCTTCAATGTCAGACATCAGGGGGAAAAACATGAAGAATAAAATATATTGACTATGTTTCTATTTTCCCATCATATGATTGGCCTTATGTAAACCAACACAGTGCTTTTGGGCAGGTGCTAAATTTCAAGTACAAGTTATGGATTGCCCTGACATGCCCCATCCCAAAAGCATGTAGCGCATTCTACGAAACATTTAGTAATGATTTAAAGAGTTCTAAGAAATTAACTTCTTATTGAGGGAGGTAGGAATTGGCTTTTGTGACTAAGCCTTGTATGTAGTTTATTTATCTCTGCCTGTATAGAACTCACATAAAGGCTTTTTACTGTCAACACTCAGTGTTGATTTTATAGGAAGTGTGCTGATGTAAGTTTAGCCAAAACTAAAGCACAGATTTTTTTTTCCAACCTTTTCCTTTTTCCTAGGTTCTGTTGGGAAATCTAGCAACTGAATGGAAATTATAACATTGTTGCTATCGCTTGCTTATTTGGGGCGATGAATATATTGAATTAAATAGAATTAAGCGGCATTTAATAGTTTAATTTTTGTAAAATTAATTTTGTGAACAGCTGTTGTGACCATTCTGTATTTATTACAAGAATATGGTAACTGATGCCTGGAGCCATTGTAGTGCAGGAAGGCTATTACCACCAAAAAGGGAAAGCAGAGAAAAGGCCAACGCAAACTGAATTAGTTCAGCTAGTGCAGTGTCCTGTCTCTGATACTGCTCAGTTTATTTGATGATCAGAGGGTAGTTTGGAATTAAACACACATTGGAAAATGCCTTGTTTACGACACTGTCATTTTTTTTCCCATGTGCTAAAGCACCGTGGTGTTAAATGACTGAGTTAATAGAGTTTTCCTAAGAGGAGGAGTTGTTGAAAATCTGTAACTAATTTTTGTGGTCATTAGGTCTGGTCACTTGCTGCAGTATAATGACTTAAATGTACAAAACCTAAGTCTTGTGTTGTGCTTTCTTCTTAGGTATCTTTTAACAGTCTCTTTTTTGAAGTGCTTATTTTAAAGGGCCCATTGCTTATCTTCCATTTCTATCCAGAGTATAATACAAAAGGTTTTATCAATACAGACGTGCTCTTGTTCCACAGGATGGCAACTAGTCCTTATTTCTGTTCTCAATTATTTTGACATTTCCACTAGAAATGGCTTTCCTGGCTAAGTTCCCTTCTGACGTATCAGGGTCATACACATGGAAAGACAGCCCTTCTTTTCGGGTTAGAGACTATTTGGAAAAGCTCATTTTACTATGTCTATTTAGGCTTATTTATCAACTTGCTGAAGATTGCTGATGAGACCAAAAAGGCATCATATAAGGACTAAATTTTGAACACTACTTCTTGCTACTGTCTCATGTGGGTCTCTCTGGTAAGTGGTACTCCCAGGAACAACTGATCACAAGTCTATGATGGCACCTCTAAAGAGAAAGTTGCTGTGGTAAGGTTTAGTTATTGATGTGGGTGAGAGAGAAAGATTCTGGAAGTTATTTATTCACTTTTTATTTCCAGTTTATTTTGACAGATAAATGTCTCAGATACTTTGAATTTAAATCTCTGTGTGTCATCAGAATAGACTTATAGATTTATTAGTTGAAGGTATGGCTTTTTGTTATTTTGTTAGTGAGTTTACATACCTTTCTCCCCCCCTCATGCCCCAGTTTCTTGCTACTGATGCCTGTGGATATTATTTCAAAAAATGCTGCTTTGTTATCTTTTCAAATTGTGCTCCTAAATCATTTTAGTTTATTATCATGTCTTATGTGATTAGTCTTCTGCCTTTCCACCTCTCCATTGTTGAATGAATAAATATATGAAAATGAACATAAAGTCCTGCTATTTCTGCTATTTGCCTTAAAAATAAGGCAAATTTTGGGAATCTGGTTTGTCCTGGCATTATGCAGGTTGTGTCACTCTCAGGTTGTGTCCGCTTCCCAGCTGTTAACTGAGGACTTGGATACCTATCACAAGTGTATTTGTTAGGTGGCCTTTTTGTTCCTGCAGAATACTGTTGCTGTTAAGCATCTAGGAGACCTATGTGAATTGTAATGGCAAATAACTTTTGGGGAAGACAGAAATTGGAAAGTATTCAGGTGTGCAACGTTAGAGAATGGTGAATATCTTTTTCGCGGTCTATGTGCAGAAGCACGAATGTTTAATCAGTGCTACACAGCTGCTATACCTAGGCATGAAACATTAGAGTGGTCAGGAAATAAAAATTGTCTTGCATAGCCGGGTAGCAAGAACTCAGCTTACTTACTGGAAAAGCTGTGGTACCGACAACTGGCAGAGGGTATGTGAAATTACAAGGTAAAAACGGGCTGTGAGAAGAATTCTCTGTAGCTACCAGTAACAGTTGTTCTTCCACAGACCCAGCTAGCAGGTAAAGTGGGTAGCTGGGAGCTAGCAGTTGCAGTGGCTGGGATAAGAGAGGAAATCAGCTAGCAGCGTTCTAGTGGCATCTTTATATTTGGTGTTTTGGTAACATATGTCTGAGGCTGATGAACTGTGGTCTCTAGCTGGAACTTCATAAAAGTAGTAATGGACTGAGTCTGTTTTGGATTGAGTTGAAGTCCTTTTTGGCTTTGAAATTCAGCTTAGTGGTTTCTTTCCTCCCCAAAGTAGACTCTTATGTAGGTGCAGCCTTTCTCTTTTTACCCCCTAGCTGTCAGTTTTTCCTGCCAATGCAATGAATCAAAGAATCATAGATTGGATTGAGTTAGAAGGACCCTTAAAGATCATCTAGTTCAACCCTTACTGCCATCCTTCCAACTCTGTGGACGTCCTTGTGAAGGAAGCAGATTTTTTTCTGTTTCAGCCAGCTCAGATTGGCCATTCCTAAACTCAGCAGTTGAAACCTGAAATGTTTCTATAGTAAATAGAAAGTGTTTGACAATATTTCTGGGCATATGCAAAAATGATATGGTTATTTTCCTCTTTGTGTATGTCTATGACATTTTATATCCCCACTTGCTCCAACAGCAGTTGACCTGTGCAGAAGGATTACAGGAACAGCTGCACTGGGTTTGGACTTTGAGTTTACCTGTTTATTAGAATCATTGGCAGCTCTTAAGGCTAAGCTGCTTCTTCTGGGCAAGCAGGCTCCAGTGGGAATTGATCACTGAATTTGTGAGTTGGTAACCCTAATCACTTTTTTCCTTATCTTTCATGAAACTCTGACAAGACAAGGAACACTTTTCATCAAATTGACCTCACAGAATTCTTAATTGCATCTTCCTTTAGTTTGAGTATTACTATGCACCTTAAAATTTTAGCATAGTTTGTTTTTCTAACTGTGGAAAAAAAAAATTAAGCATGGGAGATATGTTTCACACTGCTTTTGAACATGCAGCTTCTGCTTTTTAATGAGTTACCTAATACACTTTGCAGTGAAATTTCCATCCTTCCCCTTGTAATTGCACGCAAACTCATTATTTTTAACATTACTTGACAGATTGGTAAAATTAAGCCATTTGGGAAGGGAGGAGGGCTGAAATTTTGTAGAAATTCCAAACAGCTCGGCACTGAATCATCAGTCCCAAGAGCACAAACATTCCATAGAAATGTCAGACAGTCCTTCTGGCATATTAATGAGGAAGCAGCAATGAGTTTTCAGTCATGCTGATTTTAAAGTTCTTTCTCAGCTTCCAATAAAAATTCTTAGCATTCAATAATAGAACAGTTCAAGCAAATCCAAAATCAAGATAAGGATGCAATCCAGATTTGGACTATTTCAGTCATGAAGTGGGAGGGAAACCTTGCCTCTAGCGATGTGTTTGTGTGTTATTACAATCACACTCCTTTCCTCAGCTTTTACAATCAAGATGAAGAAAATCCTGTAAGTCTACAACTGTTTTAACTAATGTGAGACTTTTCCTATTGGAAGATTTTGAATTTTAGCTTACTATATACTTAAGCATTGGTTTATCTTTCAATACTTGGAAGACAATATTGCCTTCAAATTTTCTTTGAAGCAAGATTTTTGCTTTAGTTTTAAATTTTTGTCACAGATCAACCTTGAGAAATGAAAGGAAAAAATATATGTTCAGGAACCGTAACTTACTGAAGAGGTAGGGTGAGAGATTAGGTAGTTAATATGTGTGTGTGACATTTTTTTGTCAAAGGATTTAATGTTTATTGAGTGCAATGGAAAAAAACTCCCATTCACGTACCACTGAAGTTTAATGTCTAGAAATAAAATGAAGTGCAAATGGGAACGTTAACAGAGCGAGTTCAATATAGGCGCATTGTGTTTCCTCTTGTTTAACAAGTACAAGAGGAGGTGTTGTCAAATTCTTGTATTCTATAAAAATCAATTCTTTGGGGTTCCTTAGTCTGGGAATAAGAAATAGTAAATTGACCTGTTTTCATTGCAAGAGCTGAAGGTTTGTTTCCAAGACACGAGTGTGTAACACCGTAATTGCTAGCTTGTAGGATTCGTTGCTGTGACATGTCTAAAATTAATGTGTTTCTTAGATTTCAATTCAAGTATTTGATTTTTTTCATAGTATACATGGTAACTAAAAATACTGTGGTAAAGCATAAAAAATCCAAGATAACTACTGCTCTTTCCTCCCTTCTCTATTCACCTGGAAAATGCAAAAATTCTAGGAGCAACTTTACCTGGTCTGAGCTACAGACCTGATCCAGTGTGCATGTAGTACTCTACGGATGCATTGCTGCATATTTGTACTCTACATAATGCAGCATTTCATGGAATTGTTATTGTGATTAACCATAGATGGATTTCTCAGTCTTGGTGACAATATAACTGAGTAACAATATAATACAACATGTAATTTGGAAGTCCGGCTAGAAGGGGAAATTATTTCTGGTGTCGTTGTACTTCAGCAGTCTTCCATTGGTCTATGGTATTTCTTCATCCTCCTAACTATTTATCTAATATGTCTTGAGTTACTACCAAGTCAGTTCAAAGTATTACTTTCACTTGTCCCCTGCCTGCATTTGCCATTCAGAGAAAACAGTGGTGTTTAGCTATGTCCACAAATCCAAAACTGTTCTGTAACTGGTATATGCAGTTTTTGCAGCACCTGGAATTAACAGTTTGGGGCCAATCGCTTATAAACTGTCAGTGTTGGAGATGTAATAGAGCAACACAACATAACTTCTTTGATCTAATCCAAAGACTATGCTCAGTCTATGGTAATGTCCTCGCCATCTTTCCTGTGGTAACATTCCTTCAGTGGTCCACATTTCTGGGAGTCAGTGTGTCAAGAATGGAAACGAAAGATGGAGGACAATTGTGTGAAGGAGGATACTGGCTAACAGAAGAAATTGGCCTTTCCTGGCTCACGTATAAAATATAGAAAACTCCAAACAAAACTTGTCCCCCGGGTAGAGGACATTAAACATCAGCTCAAGCTAATGAGATTGGGTTTCTCAGATAATAGTGAGATTGTTTGCTGATATCATGATGTAGTTGTCATGGTTACAAAAGGACCAGGTGCTAAATACAAAGTATCAGAAACATGGAGAAAAAATGGAGAAAATCAGTGTCCTAACAGAAAAGATTGCAGAGCAGATAAGATTATTTGGGGATCGGGAAAAAAGAAAGGGAATGGTGGGAGCAACTAGGGAATCCAACAGGAAATTAGAGGAAAGAAAGTTCCAAGGCAGATAATCAGAGATGTTTGATCCAGTAGCAGACCTTGTGGGAACTTGACATGCTGATGTTTGTAATTAATGAGAAGTCTTAAAAGAAGAAGTCTGGAAACAATATTCCCTAGCAAATGTCCCTTTGGGCTTATTCTCTTATTCTTTGAAGCTTTGCACAGTATATCTTAAGAATATACTGTGGAAGACAAAGTTATGTTCTGATACTGAAGTATGGACGGTGAATTTTTCCCACAAGATAATACAGCTGCTGGCATAGGTGAAAAATAGAGGTAACTATATGATGTTGGACATGAGATTTGCATAGAGCATTCCTGACTCTGTGCCCTCTCCTGTTGTTGACGTTTTTGGCAAGTTCCATTTGAAAGAGGTAGATCTCCAAGATGTAGCTCTATGTTCTGCCCTAGTTTTGAGGCAGTAAAGATTTAGATGGCCTTTTCTTTTTTCTCTCTCTCTCTTTTTTTTTTTTTTTTTTTAAGTTGGTGAAAGCTAATTGAACCTTTTGTTCTGATGAAAAGAGAATCTGGGATATTAAAGTGAGCTTTATAGCAGGATGTGAGTTAATATCATGGTGATTCCCTGAGCAAGTGGGTTGGGATCTTCAATTAATTCCTGCAGCAAGATGAGAAATCAAGTTTCCATGGATACTGAGCCAGCAGCAGCACTGACACTCACAGCAACTGCAAGCTTAGTTTCCCTAAAGCTTGCTTCCTAAGGAGGATTTGCCTCCCTGTCACCCCTGCTCTGTATTCCATATTAGCAAATTAAAAATTTCAAGACAGATGGACATTTGAGGAATACTTAAAGACAAAAAATACCATCCCCTTACCTAGAAAATTGTGTACAAGAAATGCAAGTGACTTGCATAATTTAAAGTACAAGCTGGAAAAACCTAGAAGTAAGCCCATCATGAAAGCAGCAGTTAACAAGAAGTAACAGAGGTAAAAATGTAGTTCCACTGTGTGGAAACGCATTTCATAAAGGCACAGTGATTCTTTTATTGGCACAATATTACAACAGATTAGTTTGAATCAAAACAACAGTGAAAAAATAAATATTGAAAGGTATGTTGAGGCTGAGTATAAAGTAGTTCGTACCAGCCTCTACTAATAAAGCAAGCAAAACAAAACCAAGGATTCATCTCAGGTAATTTTTAACTTTGAAACCATTCTCTCCTCTTGTTCCCTGACCCCACAGCATTTTGCACTCTTATGTCCTGTCAATACATTTCTTGTCACTGAAATGTATTGAGAGACAATATATTTGATAACGATGGACTTTCAAGGAGACCCAGTGTATTGCGCATGTTTATTCACTAGACAGAGCAAAAACTGTTAAATTTTCAAATAAAATTGTGGCTGCTCAAGTGGCAGTGTCTTATTACATTTCTGTGCTTTCACTAGGAACATTAAGAGGAAGTGTTACAAATGTATTAAAATACTGCCATTTTGGAAAGACATTTCAAATACTAGTCAATAGTAGCAAATTCTTTGGACCTTCAAATCATACTACCTAGAAAAAACCCCAAATGTCTGGCTAGATGACCTAAACAGATCTTGGATCTCAATAGTAAAAATGTAACAACTTTAATGTAATTCCCACATACCTAATGTTGTATTCAGAAAAAGAAAATTGAACACAGAAGAGGCGTTTGGAAAACTCATAACAACAGGCAATTTCCTAGCTCAGTGCACAGGTTGTAAGTCATCCACGGCCTCTGCAGTACTTCCCTGAAGCCAGCAAGCCTCAATGTTGCAAAACATTCTTTATGACTGTAACTTAGGTGCAGCTCAAGCTAGTTACACTGCTCTGTCTGCAACTATTAAAGCAGGTCTCTTGTTTTATCTTATACAAATTGATAAAAATGAAGGTAGTTGAAAAGAAAAAGAAGATTAGATTTTTCCATCTATGATTCCAGATTTTGAAAAAAACCAAATTTATCTGAATGATGCACTTCGATTTTTGTAAAGGAATATTGGGCCTAACATACAGAGTGTACGAATGAAATTCTTTAGAAAACGGGCGCTTCTTTCTGATCTTGAAAAGGAATAGAATAAAAAAAGAGGACAAGGAAGATGCGATGTCTGTAAGATGTTCAGAAGCCAAAACAAACTACAGTGTTGGTAGAAAAAGTCAAGTTCTACTACTCATCCCTTTCTAACAGAGCTCCAAACCATGACATGCTGATGAAAATCAGACTAGTTGAAGTCATTATGTATGGGACGTCACAAAACCTGCTGTAGGTATCTGTTTAAAAAGGAAAAGCTCCAAATCGCATTTTCAAAATAGAAGTTTGGCCTGGTGCATTGAAAACTAGAATGATTTCTCTCCATATAGGGTAAGTACCAAAGAACAAATGTGCAGTAGCTGCCATTGAGTAACAGCAGCTGCAGATAAGCAGAAGCTATCCGCTAAAGCCTGGAGGCATTGTGTTGCTACAGTCCATCACTGATTTTAAGGTGGAAATGCATCGGTGTAGGAGGCACTGCCCTAAATATAGCAACTCAGTTAACGTACGCATGGCAAAAGTCTAAATATTCTAAAAAAGCGGGCAGACAGAGGCTTGCCGTGGCTCGCAACTTGAATTTAAATCTCAAAGGCTGTAGATGCTAGTGGTTTATGCAGCTGCCTTCCCACGGCAAAAGAAGGCCGCCTGGCATAAAGCCCTGTGTGGCCCGGCCCGGGATTTCCGCGGGGAAGAGCCAGCCCGGCAACCGACCGCGAGTTGCGGGACGTGCCCGGAGGCGGGCGGTGCCCCGAGCGAGCGGGGCCAGACCAGAAGAGGAACCAAGTCGCGGGCCTTTACGCTCCGTCTCTGCGGCACAGGGAGCGCCGTGCGCGGCAGAACCTGGAGCCGCAGACGGCGGCGAGCCGGCCGTCCGGCGCTGCACCCGACGATGGGGCGACCGTGCGCCGCGGCGCTTCAGGCGCCGTCCCCGGCATCGGGCCCGCCCGAGCACCGGGCTGCGGGCGACGGCTCCGCCCCCGGAGCCCCGCACACTGCGGGGAAGCCCTCGCCGCCACGGCCGCGCACGCGCACTGCGGCCTCACTGCGTCGCCGGAGCCGCCTGGCCCGGCGCCAGGGGAGCCCCGCGCGCCGGCGGCGGGGCTGCCCGGGCGGGGCGGGGCGGCGGCCGCGGCGAGCGGCTATTTATAGCGCGGGAGGCTCCCCCGGCCCGGGCCGCGTTCTTGCGCCGCTCCTTGGCGCGCGTGTTGCGTCGAGCAGACGGCCGAGGGTTCCCTGCGGAGCCGGTGCAGGGTGCAGCCAGCGCTTTGCGGGGTGGGCAGGAAAGAGCTGTAGCCGCGTCAAGGGACAGTCCTAAGGCCGCGAGAGTAGAGTCCCCGAGCGTTGTCACATTTCACCGCGCTGCAGTCAGTGGTGGCTGTGGCCATTTAGTATCTGGGGCTCTCTGTTTATCAGTGCCCTGCTCTCCGCTACGTGAAGGAGGCGCACGGAGCCGGGGTCTGTCCCGGTCTGGCGCTATGGGCAGACCTCCGTCGGGAGCGGGCGGAGCAGGGCGATCCCGGCAGCCCGCTGGAATCCCGGAGATTCCTCTTTTCCGGGAGCGGGCAGCTCCTGCCTTGGGCGCTCTGCCACCACCCAGAAAACCCCACATCGAGGCTGCCGCGGGAGCCGCCGTGAGCGGCGCTTGGCTCCACCGCGGAGACGGAGGGGAGGCGAGTAGTGCGAGCTGAGCATACGGGGTGGGGACCAGGGGGAACTCTGCCCGCGAAAACACGGCAGCGACGCCGGGGTCTGTCGGGTGCTCCCCGAGGCTCCTGTGCCAGCCGCCCGGGCAGCATCCTCCCTCTTTCGCGGCCCGGGGCTTCCGCGCTCTTCTGTTGCCAGGGGGCGGGCGCGCACCCGTCTGCAGACGGGCTCTGCGCCCCCCCAACCCGGGGCCGGAATCGCCATATAAGGAACGGGAAGCCTCCGCCGGAATCGAGACTTATAAGGTTGTTTCCTAATATGGAAAGTACGGTGGGGGCTTCCGGCGGGCTGGCCGGAGCCGGCGGGGGCCGGGGAACCCGTCTCCCGGGACCGGCGATGCTGCGGCAGCGCTGCGGCGGCGCTGCCCATGGCGGGGGTCAGACCTGCAACGGGAGCGGGGCCCTCAGCCCGTGGCGGGCAGGGCCCCCCGGCCCGGCTTTCCCCGGTGCCAGGCTCTGACGCCAGGAGGGGTCCTCCGACCCGCATCCATATAAGGGCTTCCTGCTTTCCATATATGGCCATGTACGTCAGGGCCGGGGCGGGCTGCGGCCGGTGAGACCCGATATATAGAGGCGGTGCCGGAGCGGGCGGGGAGCCGAGCGCTTCCAGCGGGCAGAGCCGGGGGGAGCCCCGGGCGGGCGGGCGGGGAGCCGAGAGCTTTCAGCGGGCAGCGCCGGGGCAACAGCGGCGCAGGGCGCAGAGCAGGCGACGGCCGCCTCGCCGCAGCCGGCCCGTCCGCCGGCAGCGCCATCACCCGTCAGAGTCGGAGCCCGGCGCCCTCATGGCCGCGGCCAAGGCAGAGATGCAGCTCCTACCCCCGCTGCAGATCTCCGACCCCTTTGGCGCCTTCCCGCACTCGCCCCCTGCCATGGACACTCACTATCCCAAGCTGGAGGAGATGATGCTGCTCAGCGGCGGGGGTCCGCAGTTCCTTGCCCCGCCCGGGGCACCCGAGAGTGCGGGCTTCGGCGCCGCCGGGGAGCCTGGAGAGCAGCACTTCGAGCACCTCGCGGCAGGTAAGCGCGCTGACCTCGCCCAGGCGGGCGGGGAGTCCCGGTCTGCAGCGGGGGCAGCGACGCCTGCGGGAATTCCGCGCCGCAGCGTCGCCTCTGTCCCGGCGGCCGCGCGGGGGGATTCTCCTGCGTGCGTCAGCGGCTCCGGACTAGCTGCGGCTGGAGACCTGCCAGCGACGCTGCAATATGTTACGCTCAATTAGTAATTAACCAGAATCTGGGGCTGCGCTGTTAGAGGGAGGGCTCGCGAAGCACCGGCAGCAGCTGCAGTAACTGCTGGAATTAATCGCTATTCCTTTCTTTGCAGACACTTTTCCCGAAATCTCCCTGAACAACGAGAAAACCTTGCCAGAAACCAGCTATCCCAACCAAACGACGAGACTGCCACCGATAACCTACACGGGGCGCTTCTCCTTAGAGCCGGCCCCCAATAGCAGCAACCCCCTATGGCCAGAGCCCCTCTTCAGCCTCGTCAGTGGGCTGGTGGGCATGGCTAATGCACCTCCCACATCTACGCCTACTTCATCATCACCATCCTCCTCCTCGCAGAGCTCCCCACTGAGCTGCTCTGTCCAAGCCAGCGAGAACAATCCAATTTATTCGGCTGCACCAACATTCCCCAATTCCAGCTCTGACATTTTTCCTGAATCCCAGACCCAATCCTTCCCCAACCCCTCTGGAGCCCCCATCCAGTATCCACCTCCAGCTTATCCGACTGCTAAAACCAACTTTCAGGTGCCAATGATCCCGGATTACTTGTTCCCTCAGCAACAGGGTGAGCTCAGTCTTGTTCCAGCTGATCAGAAGCCCTTCCCAGCTCTTGAGACCAGAGCACAGCAGCCTTCCCTCACGCCACTGTCCACCATCAAGGCATTTGCTACGCAGACTGGCTCCCAAGAGCTGAAGACCCTCAATGCTAATTATCAGTCCCAGCTGATCAAACCCAGCAGGATGAGGAAATACCCCAACCGTCCCAGCAAGACGCCTCCTCATGAGCGTCCCTATGCCTGCCCAGTGGAGTCCTGTGACCGGAGGTTTTCACGATCTGATGAGCTAACACGGCACATACGCATCCACACGGGACAGAAACCTTTCCAGTGCCGCATTTGCATGCGGAACTTCAGCAGGAGTGACCATTTGACTACGCACATCCGCACGCACACAGGAGAGAAGCCATTTGCTTGTGACATTTGTGGCAGAAAGTTTGCCAGAAGTGATGAGAGGAAGAGGCACACTAAAATCCACCTTAGGCAGAAGGACAAGAAAGTGGAAAAGGCAGCTCCAGCCTCAACTGCTTCCCCAGTTCCTGCCTATTCATCCGCTGTGACTACATCCTACCCTTCCTCCATCGCCACCACTTATCCCTCCCCGGTGCGCACAGCGTATTCTTCTCCTGCTCCCTCTTCCTATCCCTCCCCTGCACACACCACATTCCCATCTCCTTCTATAGCAACCACTTACCCCTCTGGCACTGCCACTTTTCAGACCCAAGTGGCCACTTCCTTCTCATCTCCAGGAGTCACCAACAATTTCAGCTCACAGGTAACCTCAGCACTTTCAGACATGAACTCAGCCTTTTCTCCAAGGACAATTGAGATCTGCTGAGGCTACCTTCTGGAACAGGATAATTCATCTTTTCCATTGGTATTATCAGACATGGAGTCTCCGATTACTCCCACAACACCATACGTTGCAAGGCTATTTAGTTTAAACTTCAGCTGCCTGAATCAACTGCTGCTTAAGTTTTCCACCTCTGTTGAATGACTTAATTTGCATGGACTGTGGATATAAGTTCAATATAACTTTCCCCGTAAACAATAGCCTTTTATTAGGAAGAAAGGACTTTTGATTAAGTATCTAGCTAATGTAAATTGTACATGTGCCATGGTTTTGCTTTCCTTTAGGTACTATTGATGTGGAAAAAATCTTTGCATATTCATATTGTATAATTTGGAGTTTGCAGGGCCATATTTTGTAAATGTTAATTCTATTTCAGTGACAATGCTATAATGCGTTTCAGACTTCTTTGGGAACAGCACTTACTGTATTTGAGCATGTTGGAGTGATGCTATGTAATTATCATCTGATGAGACACTCACATGTGCAGAAGTTTTGTTTTAAAAGTTACAAGTCTTGGTGCCTTTTTGTGAAGCCTTGCTGACGTCATGCGTTTGTGTGAGTGGATGCTTTGCATCTTGCCTTAAAGTGGAAGGGATGTTACTCAAAGAATGTAAGGAAGAGCAGGGAATGGGTGGGGAGAGGAGCAAGAGCAAGGGCCAGGGGATGGAATGTAAGAAAAAAAAAAAAACAACCCAAAAAAGAAAACAAAACAACCAAACCCAAAAACAAACAATCAGAAAAACAACAACAACAGAAAAACAACAAACAAAAAACCAAACCAACCCCAGACCCTCTCCCCCTCCACCTCTCAAAGTCTATTTTTGTTACAAAATTGTAAATTTATATATATATATATATATATTCAGGAGTTGGAATGTTGTAGTTACCTACTGAGTAGGCAGCAATTTTTGTATGTTATGAACATGCAGTTCATTATTTTGTGGTTTATTTTTACTTTGTAATTGTGTTTGTTAAAATGAAAGTGACTGTTTGGCTTCTAAACACATTGAATGCGCTTTTCTGCCATTGGGATATTTGGTGTACAATACCCTTCAGAAAAAAAATAAATAAAACATCAAATTGTGCAGACTTACACTTTCCTTGAAATTACTACTTAGGAAGACTGCACCACAGCAATCCCAACTCCTTTAGTTGCTTCAAAGCCAACACATAACCACTTGTCTCCAGGAAAGAAAAACAGAACAACAAACTGTTTAAAGAAAGGAGATGAAATCAATCTTATGTCCAGTTGCATTCAAAAAACGTGCATGGCGGACTCATGTCCTTGCATTAGGTGCATCACCACCTCTTTTGAAGTAACCACAATTACTGTCTCCTGGTCTAGCCTTCTGGAATGTTGATTGTGCTAAAACCTGACCAAGTAGGCTGTCAAGCAATGCTTGATGAGCCTGAGGGTGCCCCAGGTTCTCCAGAGCATTTTGAAATGAGTAATTTTCATGCCTAAAGAGGAAAAAAGAAGATAGGTTCTCTTGGTGCATTGTGTGAAAAGTTACTCCCAAGTAAGGGAGTAGTGCTTGGCTATACAGGGATGAAGGCCGGTGCACCCTTGCTAGCGTAACACAAAGGAAATAAATGCATGGGTCTTCTGCATCCACTACTTTCGTGGCCTTTGTCCCATAAAATGAGAACAGATTTTAGGGAAGAGAAACGCCTTATGAGAAAGCATTGCCTAGACATTTTCTGCAAGATCTTTCGTTTGCTGTTGGCCTGAAGACAGGATTTCTGTTTCTTAAAGAGTTTGCTTCTAGTCCAATTAGTAGGATGAGTCGGTTTCAAGGAGTTTGTTCCCAAGGAAACAGCAGGTGCTGTCACTGGCGGGGAAAACCCTCCCCCTGCAGGAAGTGCAGCGGCGAGGAAGGAAGCGAAAACCTCTCGCTTTTGCGCTTACGCGCAGAAGACACATTTGCTCGGAACTAAACCTCAGCTGTTTGTGATTTAAAACCCAATGCAGGTCTGACCACTAGCGACAGGAACTGCCGCCCGGCTTGGCTCGAAGGAGACCCCCCCGCCTTCAGCGGTCGCGGTGCCGCGCCAGCGCCGGGAGCGCGCCGGGGGCGGCCCCGGCTGAACAGAAGCACCGTCCCCGCTGTCCCCGTCCGGAACAGGACCGACCATATTTGGCATTTCCTCCACGCCTTTTATGGCACTTCCGCGGCCCAAAAAAGGAGTTTCCTGCTCAGGCGTTCCGGGGCTGCGCCGCGCAGCCGCAGTGATGCCGCAGCGCACTCCCCCTCCCCTTTCCCCCCAGCTCGCCCCCTCCGCCCCCCCCCTCGGGAGGCCCTCTCCGGCGGAGGCCGGGCCCGCGCCGGCGCTGGGTCACGCGCCTGCGAGCAGCGGAAGTCGGCTCTGCGCGGGGCCGAGGGGCGGCCTGCCGCTTTCCGTGGGCTTCCTAGGGCCGCTGCGCGCAGGCCGACCATCAGCGCTCGCTCGCTGCTGCTTACCGCTCGTTTTCGTTTAGTGGGGACTGAGTCGCTCTTTATACACGCCTCCGCAATAGGTAGGATACCTTTGGCAGGTGAGTGCTGCAGAGCCCAGAGACCTTGTCCACCCAGGCTTTTGCTCTGCAGACCCTTTCCGTAAGCGACTGTTTACGTGGGGAAGTGTGGATAGTCCTCGACTAGGTGGCTGGTTTGCACTAGAGGAAAAATTATTGTTCGGTTTTCTTTTTTTTCTCCTTAGAAATAAGGAGCTAAAAATTAGTTCGAGCATACTCGGAGCCCAGGATCTGGTGTGCTACGCTATGTGGCCTGTTGCATTGTGTCTTTTTGTTTTCTAGAAATGCCACTGGAGACTTTCTGTAAAGCTGGTAAAATGAACTGTTGCAGATATTTCTGCTGTGACTGCGAACTGCACTTACTGAGTAGGTCACGGGCCCTGACTGGAGAGATGAAACAACACAGAGAAAAGAGCTGTAGGCAGAGACTTTGTAGTCAAGAGGTATGTGGTCATGGGCCTTTCTTTCCTTTAGGGCTTTCACTCGTACATGTCTGGACTTTGTGCATCTGAGCAAGACCTCAAGTAGCCCCAAGAAAAATAACTTCATAGACTCTAAACTGATAGCTGGCAGACTGAAGGTGATCTGAGCTGTGGCAGATGCCCTTAGAAGGGCTGTCCCCCAAGCAGGTGCTCACCGCTGTCGGGTTGGACTAAAGCCGAGTGTAGCGGCTGAAGGCTGACTCGTGAAGAGTGTCTTTGACCCGTTCTGAACCAAACTAGCAACTAGGCTTGACCCTTTCTAAAGAAAATTTCACTGTTAACTAGGGCTAGCATATTTAGTATAAGTGCTAGCATTTTTGGTATAAGTGACTGTATATTTCAAATGTTTTCTGTTTGTTGCCCACTAGACTTTAGAATCCTGAAGAGTTTTGAGTGTAGATAATAAATTTATGAAGAGGGCTTGGTGGTGTGATTGCTGAGCTAAACATTCCATGTTTTTACCTGTGTGTGTTATCGTAATTTAGCCCTTATAAGTACTAGTTAAACCTAGAAAAGAGATTGCGTGTTTTAAAGTGCACAAAGACTTTTGGATGAAATGTGAGATGTAGCTAAAGACCAGGAACTTTAAAAATAGTTAAACTTCTCTGCTATAATCAAAGATCAACCTTTACTGATAGCCTAATGATTTATGGTCTTAAATGAAACTCTATCTTCTAAATAGCTGAGGCTGTTGCTTACACATAATCTCTAGCACTTTCCAGGCTTCCATTTGTGATAATTTTTTGTCACTATCATAACAAAAACAGTGGGTATACAAAAGTATTTTCAATGTGTATATTTCACTTCCATAAATACAAAAACCATTATCAAAGTATGCTTTCTGTTCCTTTTTTTTTTTCTTCTAACAAGCCTAAAGGCTTATTCTTTTCTATTGTGCGCTTTTCATGCCCCATTTTTATATCTCCAAACACAAATGATGTTTGAAAGTAATACTACTGGTAAAAGTTGATAGTTGAAAGTTCTGCTATTCGTGTCCTCTGTTAGGTTGACCTGGGTAATATGACGTGACCTCTTATGCCAGCTACTGTGATAGTGGTCTTCTCCTGTAGCAGTACAATTGTTGATCAGTAAGAGATCTGCGAATGTCAGAGTTGGAGAGATGGGGAGAACGAGTTTCAATTTGATCATTAAAAGGCACAGAATGCTTTCATCCTTTTGGTAAGATGCAGTTAAAACTTTAAAACAGACTGAGCGTTACTTTTTTTGTCTGTGGCTGTTTTTCAAACTGACCAGGGTAGTTGGGGATGGCTTTAGAAGCTCATGGAAACATGTTTTATAATGACAATCTAAAATTTGTTTATCCTAATTACTGCACTTGTTTGACTGCACCAGTGTGTGTAGCTTTCAGGTTGTCTACCATAATGTGGTAAGTGGGATCAGCGACCAGTGGATGGAAGCAGTTGGTATTGCTCAGCTCTCAATTTCTGGTGCGACTCTTAGCCTCCATTCTCATTTGTTTTAGGCGGTCCACTGGTATTACACTGAGACCCCCTCAGCAACTGGCCAACAGACCCGGTTCATCACTCCTGTGAGACTTGCTATTGAGGAGTAAATTTGTGTTTGAGTGATTATGTATTTTTTTTTATGTGTTATTATGTTGAGTCTTAGTCATGTTAATTGTTTTAAATGATAGTTTTGATACTTTGAGGTAAGCTTTTTGTGTTTTTTTTTGTTTGAGTTTTTGGTAACTAAATATTATACAAGTATTTTTTGGTGATGATTTTAGTAATTTTAATTTTTATGGTTTAACTGTAATTTGGGTAAGAGTGTATAAATTGTTTTTTAAGTTTATGGTATGTATTGGATTATTTTATTTACAATTTAAATTTTGTGAGGGGTAAGGTTAGTTGTTAAGAGGTATACTAACAACGTATGTAGAAAATGGATTTTGAGGATTGGTGACTGATAAACACTATATTTGGATGTGTGGTTTTAGTTAGTGTTGCTTATTAGTTTTTTTTTGGTTGTAGAACTATTTATGTTGGGGTTTTTTGTGTGTTTTAAATAAGGTTTGACACAGTGAGTAGGAATCTCATGTGATTTTTTTTTTTTTTTTGTGGAAACAGAAGTATAACTTTTTCTGCAGGTTATGAAATTTAAGGGACTACTTTATTGACTATTTACTAAGTCTTGTACTTGAGTAGGGTTTTGAAACTCTGATTTTGACATCAAAGAAGAAAAATGAGTAAACGAAGGAGGTAAAGAAGTTTTCTCCTTATGGGATAAAAAGGGTTTAACATCGAAACTGCTTTGTCTAATCTTCCGTGGGGGGTGTCCGTGGGACGGCCGGGCCGCGCGCGGGACGCGGCAGCGCAGCGAGCTGTGCGCCTTGGGCGGGAGGCGGCGCCGCCCTCAGCGAGCGGAGCTGAGCCGAACGCAGCGAGGCTCCGAGTTCGGCCGAACCGAGCCGAGCTGAGCCGAAGAGGCGAATGCAGCCGATAATAGCCGAACTTCGCCGAGCGCAGCATCACGCGCAGGGCAGGGCGGGTTCGGGGTGGAGCCGGGGCTGTGTGAGGCTTTTCCGCTTGTCCGTCTCTTTACCTCTTTCCTCCTCCCCGTATTCCTCTTCTTTGTCTCCGAGACCCTACTCTCGTCTCCCTCCCAATCCCGACTCCCTGTCCCCGCCGCTTCTTCTTGTCCTGTCCCTAACCCGCTACTTCGTTCTGTTCCCCCTCTCTCCCTCCTCTGTCCGCCCTCCCTCTACTCCTCTCCCGGGCTTTCCCTTTCCCTCCCGCATTCCTCCACAGTCTGACCTCCCTCCCTGCCCTTTCTCATGCCCTGCTCTCGCTCCTGTCTTCCCGTGCCCCCTTTCCCTCTTTGCCGCGCAGCCGCAGGGCTCGGGGTGCCGGAGAATAAAGGCCCGAGGGCCGGAGCCCGGCGCCCCTCGGCCCTTGCAGGAGTCCCGGCACGGGGCCGGAGGCTCTCGGCGGATCCCCCCGTGCCGGTCA